>CM035412.1:40525509-40528009 GCA_020310875.1 Ceratopteris richardii | reverse complement strand
GTAGGCATATGTGCACGTTTATGTGTATGCAAGCTGCATGTATATATGCTGGGAGGCAGGTATGTGTCAATAAATGTGATTTGTACATTGTGTACAAGCATTATGTATTATTTTGCTGAAATATACAATCTATACACCAAAAAAAGTGTATGTTTTTTATTTTTATTTTTAACTTGAAAAAGGCACCTCAGAAATGTTTTACCGTTTGCGTCAGAGGTCAGCTATACATCAGAAGTCAGAAGTTAGAAAAACGTCAAAAACAACCATGTGTGTGTGTGTGTATATATATATATATATATATATATATATATATATATATATATATATATATATATATATATATATATATATATATATATATATATATATATATATATATATATATATATATATATATATATATATACACACACACACACACACAGAGAGAGAGAGAGAGAGAGAGAGAGAGAGAGAGAGAGAGAGAGAGAGAGAGAGAGAGAGAGAGAGAGAGAGAGAGAGAGAGAGAGAGAGAGAGAGAGAGAGAGAGAGAGAGAGAGAGAGAGAGAGAGAGAGAGAGAGAGAGAGAGAGAGAGTTTTTCCGTCTATTAGAAGGCCGTCTATTAGGAGGCCGAACTCGGTCTATGAGACAAATCAATGTACATGGGTGTATCTTCTGTCAATCGGAAAAGATAAAAGTGCTGAAAAAAAGTTGGCAAGGCTGATATAGATCTCTGTAGTATGTATGTAGAGATACCCATGAAAGTGGGAGGGGGGGATGGTGAATGGAGTGCTATATCTATAGCCTATATGCAAAAGGGTAGTACAAGCATGATAATGCATCTGAACGACTAACTAGCTCCATGCGTGGTGGTCACGAGCCTGGATCTCTGCAATCTGGTGTCTGTGAAGTCTCGGGGCCTGATATCCTATAGCACGGGTTCGTCTCCTAGCTCGAGAGTCTGAGCCTGCTGAAGAGTCACCCCTCTCAATGTGTGAGCTAAGGGGGGGAGGGCTGCTGCACGTCGTGGAATGAAGAAGTCAGTGAGCTGACTCTGTCTCCCTCGTGTTTGGGTAGGCGCAGTAGGCTGGAGGAGAGAATCTCTGACTCTCAATCTCTAGTAAGAATCGCCCGAGCTGTCGCTGATCTCTAGAGCCCATGATCTCTCGGAGGGTGGGCTGCCCTGTAAACAGAGTCTCGTATCTGTCTCGAATGCAATCATATGCGCTACATCTGCAAACAAAGTGCTCCTCGTCCTCCATCTCTACTCTGCATATCCTGCATAGCCGCTCCTCTCTGGGAATGTCTGTGGCTCTGCCTATCTCAATCTCTACTCGGTGTGATGAGACCCTCAACTGGCCAATAGCTACCCTCGAGCTATGAGGCATGTAGGTATCCATGTAGCGTGGTTGCTGGATGAAACCATCCGCTAGTATGTCCAAGAACCGCTCTCGGTAGTGCGATAATCTCGATCCCATGTGTGGTGTGTGCCATGTCTCACTAATGTAGAGCTGCCAAAGGTCTTGTCTGAGCACAAGATTCCTCTTATGACGCGGGAGGTGGATGTGAGGTGAGTCTGGGTCATACTGAAAAGGCGGCAATCTATCCATATCAAGTCCATGACTATCAAACCACGCTCTAACCTGAGTGTACCAAGCTCTCTCATATCTCGACTCTGATATCTGTATAGATGCCTCAAAAGCTTTGTGTGTGAGTCTTTCTGTAGGGAGCTCCCTCACCCTCTAAATAAAGGAGGTAGTCGTGCATCTACTACCATGGGTGGTGCAGCTAGCTCTGCCCTGATAATGTCATGTGGCACTGACTGTTTCCCGCGAAATAGTCGCGAGATCATACGTACTTGTGGCCTCTCGATCGCACTCCATTGGGTGATTGTGAGGCCTGGTGCCCAAACTGTCAAAGCATACATCATAGCTGGTCTGACGAGAGAGAGAGGGAGAGAAAGAAAGAAAGAAAGAAAGAAAGAAAGTGTTTTTACGTCTATTAGGAGGCCGAACTCGGCCTATGAGACAAATCGATGTACATGGGTGTATCTTCTGTCAATCAGAAAAGATAAAAGTGCTGAAAAGAAACTGGTTAAGCTGATATAGGTCTCCGTAGTATGCATGTGGGGATACCCATGAAAAATTGGGGGGGGGGGGGGGTGTATGGATTGCGATATCTATGATAGTCTATATGCAAAAGGGTAGTACAACAACCATGAGAATGCATCTGAAACGACTAACTAGCTCCCTCCTGTGCTAGTGGGTGGGTGTAAGATGTGATACATAGGTGGAGGTGGAGTCAGGGCCACCCTGATGGCTGCAACTGGATCGGCCATCATCTGGGATCGTCTCTCCTCCATGGCACGATGGTCACAAGCCTGGATCTCGGCAATCTAGTGTCGGTGAAGTCTCGGGGCCCGATATCCTATAGCACGGGGTCGTCTCCTAGCTCGAGAAATCTGAGCCTGTTGAAGAGTCACCCCGCTCGGTGTGTGGGATGAGGGGGGCAGGGCTGCAG
>CM035412.1:40494605-40504605 GCA_020310875.1 Ceratopteris richardii | reverse complement strand
ATCCAACATGCATTCTTTCAGCTCATCTATGGCTGAACATGACCAATCTTTAGTGATTCAATATCACACTAACCATCACATATAAGCATGCATGCAAATCACCAATCATTTGAGCATATATTCAGCTCACTTTGTGCCAACTCACATGGCTACATAGACCTGCAAATTTCAGCTTGTATAGGCTTTATAAAATAGCCTATTAATCATCCACACATTTTCAAACATGTGCATAAATTCACCTCGACCACATTTGCATACATTCTTGCATTATAGGCATCAACCATCAACTTCAAATTTAGTTTATATTCAGCCTACACATGGCTTTCCAAAATTGTCATTCATATTGACCATGACCTTTTACAAGCATGCATACATAAGCATCTTCATTGCATGAGCATATAATTCTACTATCAAGCTTACATATAGGCTTCAAACTTCAGACATGTACATAATATAAGCCTTCACTTCATTCAATTGAGTGCAATACCTCAAACATGCATACATTGCTCATACGCAACTATATGTAGTTGCTCATCCAAGATTCTTTACTTGAATCTTCATCTCCTTCCATTGGCTGCTCATAAATCCTCAACCAAGTGATTAGTATCACTCATAGCAATATTCAATGATCAAGAATCTATAGTAGAGAGTAGGACAAGAGAGTGTATCACTTCAAATCACATAAAGCAACAAAAAATCTCTTACATACCAAAAGCTCCATCTCCATAGCTTTCCAATGAGAATGATAGCTCCAAGCTTTCCTTTGACATCTCTACATCCTCTTCAAGATCTCTTTGTGCATTCATGGGCTCCACTCCCAATGCTCTGCAACCAAAGCTCTGATACCAAAATGTGGAGAAATTTCACTCCAATACACTTCAATACACGCAGCGGAATTAAGAGAACCTCTTCTAGAATCTGCCCTGCAAGACACATGCTTACTAAAACCTCATTCAGTCACAGTTCAGAGATCCAATGGCTCTGCAATGTTTTCCACATACAGTAGACTCTCCTAGCTTTCTAACAAGCTAAAGAACACTCCATTTGGAGTTCATTTGACCAGGCAACCGACTGCACAAAGTTAGACTACCTGTCATCTCAGGTATAGCAGAAAACTGAGGTTCACAAGAAATGTTCCGAGTAACTACTGGAGAATGATCTGACAGAGATATTTTAGATACAACGAGTATGAGAGATAATCTTTCCAAGAAGATATCATATGTATTAATTGGATAAGAACATAGAGCGATATGACCTTCACAAGGTGGCTATGTACAGAAAAGGTATGCGGCTGGAATACCTTTGTGCATCCAAATGAGGTATCTTCTGATATCCATTGGTGACAGACTGACCAGCATATGCTTCTATACCATCTCCTTGTCATCTCCACAAATTTTCACGTTCAAATGAGCTCTATATATAGAGTTATGGGTATGGGAAGTTTCACTTATCCTTGCATCTTCTCTCACCTCTTGACCTTTCACTTCATGTCCTTTGTCCTTCCATTTGCTTGGGTGACTTTTGGTGCTCCAATTCAGTCCATATGGATAAGGTCACGTACTTTTTGAGTATTCCATCTCTCTAAACATATTTGTGCTTTTATCCAAACCATAAATACATTTTCCCTTTTTAATTCAACACTCTACTCTAAGGTTAAGAGTGTACCCTTTGTATTTTTAGGGTCTAGCTTCATTTTGAGCCTACAACAATTACATAAATGATGAAGAGGTACATAATGAAGGGTGAGTATGTGTCAAGCCTCACAATTGGAGCTTGCACATGATCCATATTTTTCAACATGTATCTATCTATCTATATTTCTATCTAACTCTCTATCTATATATCTATCTATCAATCTATCTATCAATCTATCTATATATCTATCGATGTATTTATGTTTCTATATATTTATCTATCTATCTATCTATGCCTATCTACCTATCTATCTATGTATATATGTATGTATGTTTGTATGTATGTATGTATGTATGTATGTATGTATGTATGTATGTATGTATGTATGTATGTATATATGTATGTATATATGTATGTATGTATGTATGTATGTATGTATGTATGTATGTATGTATGTATGTATGTATGTATGTATGTATGTATGTATGTATGCATGTATGTATATATGTATGTGTCTATCTACCTATCTATCTATCTATCTATCTATCTATCTATCTATCTATCTATCTATCTTCCTATTTACCTATCTATCTATCTATCTATCTATCTATCTATCTATCTATCTATCTATCTATCTATCTATCTATCTATCTATCTATCTATCTATCTATCTATCTATCTATCTATCTATCTATCTATCTATCTATCTATCTATCTATCTATCTATCTATCTATCTATCGATCTATCTATCTATGGATCTATCTATCTATCTATCTATCTATGTATCTATGTATCTATCTATCTATCTATCTATCTATCTATCTATCTATCTATCTATCTATCTATCTATCTATCTATCTATCTGTCTGTTTGTATATCTATCTATCGATCTATCTATCTATCTATCTATCTATCTATCTATCTATCTATCTATCTATCTATCTATCTATCTATCTATCTATCTATCTATCTATCTAACACGGAGTCACAACAAAGGAGAACAAAGACATGTTCTCTATTCCTTTTTACATAAAGGCCATGATATCAAGCAATAAAGTGGGCATTTTACAATATCTAGAAAGCATCACTTGTTCTTGCTTGTAAATATTGACTAGAAGTTTGATCCCATATCCGAAGTAGTCAAGATAGATATGTTAAAATCCTTGGTGCCTTGAAAACTAGTTGTTCAGCACGATCAAGAATCCCACATCATGATCTTTGACAAGAGATTAGAGTTGAAGGTACAAGTAAGAATTGGGGAAACTCCTTCATTACATCTATAACCTCAACAAGCACATATTATAGCTGATTAAAAGCTACTCGAAAATCGCAGTACATGTGTTGCAAAAGTCGGAACATTTTAACGAGTAAATTAAGATCATCCCCTTTGTATAGTTAAGATCCTCATTGAATGTTGGGCCATATTCATAGCATATGAAATAAATTTCACAAAAGCATTCACAAGAGAAGATTATAATCAACAAAATTATGCTAAGAAACATTCACACATTCATCAGACAAATGCTCAAGATAAGTCAAGCTTAACACAAAGTGGAAGCACAACTCAGCATTATATTTCTATTAGAATGATGTTTTACATTTCATGTGTTTTACAAGAATAATATGAATCTACAATAGAAGTTGATCATAGCTTTCCTCAGGCTCAAGCATAATGGGATCCTTCGGAACATTAGAACACATCTCCTACCTCTCTTGCTCCAAGATTGGCTCTTCAAGGTCAGCCATGTCCCTCGGTTCATCTACAAGTGGGGGAACACACTCCCTTGAAGCCGATTGGAATCTCTCTGTGTCTGCAATGTGCTTCCTTCCAACCTCTTGGTCTTCATCTGGGCATTCATTCAGCCCATTGATTCTCATTCTAATGAAGCTCACTTGAGCATCATCCTTCTCCACAGCTATGCAGTGCCTGAACATCTTTAAGGAGCAAGCTAGAGTCGTTCGTGAAATAGAAGAAAACCACTTAGAGGCCAATCAACATCATGGCTAATGAAAAATGTTACAATTGAAATTACCTATGCCTGAAAAAAGGTTCAGGACCCAGTCATCATCATTGGAGAATAGTTGAAGCAATCTCATTATGAGCTTTTGTGGCTTCTGATAGGGGTTAATCAATGTCCTGTCCCCAGCTACATGATGAAGTTTCTTGGTAACGGCTAGGAATATGAGCACATTTGAGATCCCATTCTCATTGCAATGCTCCTTGACTCTCCTTTTGCTTGCTTCATCATAATAGCCAACTGTAATGCATTTAGTGGAGCTCACAAACCTATGGAAAGGAGTGTGATTGATGTTTATCCTCACCCTGCCAACAAGAACTATAAGTGACAGAGAGCATCATTAAAGCCATGGAGATAGAAAGAAGATTACTTACCACGTGAGGCACTCCACAGCATGACGTTTTGACTTCAGAGCAGTTGAAACAGAGAAAGACTGGTCTCTGCTATGGAAAATTACTATCCTCCAAAGAGGAGACATAGTCAACTCTACAAAATCAGTGACCATCTTCCGAATCTAAGGGTGTTTAAAGGGTTCATCATCATTAACTGATCCCAACATCCTAAATCCATAGGGTATGTCTGCTATAAGAAGGGAGAAAAGTTTTCTAGGCACAACAGTACAAATATTATTTACATCACTACACAATACATTGTAATATACAGGCCTAAGGGGGTCTAGGGGATTGCAGAAACATTTCAGATCAGGTTCATCATCAAAATCAATCTCCTTGGCTTTCAGTCTGGATTTCTCATGCCTTTCTCTTTGAATGTGAGCCATGAATGCAGGGGGGCAATCATCTACTACCTATGCAAACTTACTTTTCTTTGGTTTCTGAAGAATAAAGTGGAAAGACAATTAAATGAGCTCTTCAATATACGAAAGGAAACATAAGCAATCAATGCATGGCATCGATTTCGTGTCTGGGTTGATGCCAAGCATCGACTTTCTACTGAAAGTCGATGCGTGGCATCGATATCTTGGATAACTCGATGCTTGGCATCAACTTATGCCTCCAGGTCGATGCCAGGCATCAACTTATGCCCCCAAGTCGATGCCAGGCATCAACTTATGCCACGAGGTTGATGCCAGGCATCGATTTATGGCACCAGGTCGATGCTAGGCATCGACTTATGCCACCAAGTCGATGCTAGGCATCGACATTCAGTAGTAAGCCGATGCCAGGCATCGAGTTCCTACTAAAAGCCTGGCATCGAATTGGTTAGGTGAATCAAAGCATCTAGTCTATAGCAAACCAGACATGCTCTCTAAAAGAGAACCTACCCAATCACGAAACATGATAAAATATTCTGATAAAGCTTTATATGATGATCTAGTTGGATAGTCTGCTTGGATCTCTATCCAAGAAAAGCAACCCAGCCTCTTCATCATCACCTCCTGAATCTTCATATATACTTTATGACTATAGTCACAGAAATGAAAAAGAGACTAGGTTAGACCAGAAACATGGGAGGAGGGAAAAAGGATATGAGAATAACATACATACTTATTGAGCTCAGTCACCATCTCCTCCAAGCTTAACTCCTTGGAGATTACCCTTGACAAAGTTGATATAATCAATGTATCATCTTTGATTCCTTGAAGGGATCTCCATGGTGTCAGCTTCATGTCCTTAGGAGCCTCTTCAATTGAAAGGTCAACTTTCCTTCCCTTTCTCTTCAGATCAACCTATGGGTCTGGCCTCGACTTCCATTGCTTCTGGCCCTTGACCTCCTTGTTCTCCCACATTGTGAAAATCTTATCCTGCAGATCCCAGATCTCACCTGTTCTGAATGCCAGTTGAAACCATGGATCATATTTTCTCAAAGCATCGGACTTTCTATTCTCATCCAGTGCAATGCCAACCTCAATAAGGCATTGCTTTCGTAGATTGGGATGTATTCTTCCAGCCTCTTTCACGAGACAATCTTCATATTCATGGTGGAAGAGCCGAGTTCTCTCTATGGAGGACATTTTTTTTCTGTAGTCATTGTCATTGTTGTGATCCCAAGCAAGAAGCTTGGCTTCCTCAGTTGTAAGACCAATATATATTTTGCACTCTGCATACCTAAAGAAGAATGTTGTGGGGTGCTCCTTCACTAGCTCTCTGCGGGTCTCTGCAGAGTGTGAACCACCAATCACATAATATGTATAATCCTCAAACAGACCTTCATTGAACTCCTCCACAGAGCTGCACTCATTCGGATCCACCATGACAAGGAAAGGCACAACAATAGCATGAGGATTTATCTTCATTTTCTTCTTAAGATTTTGCACGTGCAAATTGTGTGGCTCCCTTATCTCAAGGGGCCTCTTCCTTGTGACTGGATCCATTGGTGGCCTATGGATGATATTGATTGGTAGGTGGAACAACTGCCCCTTCTTCACAACTTTTCTTCTAGCTATGTCCTCCCTCATCTTGTTCTGCTCAGTACCAAGAATACCCGAGGCAAGCTCCCCACCAGGTGCAACTATTATATCCTCAGAGCTAGAGCTTGAGTCAAAAGACTCCTCATCAGCAATTTTTCTTCTTTTTCTTTAGGAACTTTTTCTGCACACACTGCTTACCCCTTGCCTTTACAGTGGTTTTCATCTTCTGTTGTGTTGGCATGATGTTGCCCTGGATCCATGGCATCAAGTCCTTGATAAGATTCAATGCGTCCCTGCATATCTCTGCAAGCCTCTCTAGAGCACAGCACTCTGGGCACAAGAAATCCATCTTGCATATTACATTTCTTAAACCTTTCGATGTCTCTACTAGGACAGGGAGGTTGTCAGAATCTTCATCTTCACAATCCAGTTTGAACACAAGGCCATACTGAAAACCCTGTGTTGTCGTGATCTTTCCTCTCCCGTACGCCCTTGCGAACACAAGTAGGATTGCATTCTTTTCTTCCACATACTGAAGGCACGACTCCAGGTTTGTCATGTCCCGAAGTGGACGATCTGTCCTTAAGACCTCTACATCCCTCGACCTTTCCTTCCTAGTTGCATCATCCTCTGGTATTTTACTCTGTCCACCAGAAGACATTCCAACCGGATTGCTGGCCTTCTCAGAGGATAAGGATGCAATGTTTTTCTTTGGTCTTGCTTGGTGACCAATGCCTCTATCACGTTACTGATCCACAGAGCTCATTGTCACTTTGAGATGCATTGATAGCTTTGTCTGTCAAACATGCCATTATTCCTCATATTCGCTCTTGCAGAACAGCTAAGGATGCTCTGGCATCCACTTGCACACAAAGTCGATGCCTAGCATTGACTTGCACCTAAAAGTCGATGCCTGGCATCGACTTTCCACCCTAAAGTCGATGCCTGACATCGACTTTCAGGCCACATTTGATGCCAGGCATCGACTTCAGGGTTTAAGTCGATGCCACGCATCGACTTGACCGTGCAACTCGATGCCAGGCATCGAATTTAAGTGAAAGTTGATGCCAAGCATCAACTTGAGGGTGCAAATCAATGCCAGGCATCGAGTTGGACCCCAAAGTCGATGCGTGGCATCGACTTGCACCTAAAAGTCGATGCCTGGCATCCACTTACACCATTAAGTCGATGCCTGGCATCGCGTTGTACGCTCATTGGATCCATATTTCATGAGCTAAGAAAAATAAAAACCTAGAAAGCATACTATTTACTCAAACATACAAAAGGAATCTTTTTTTGTGGTATGATTTTGTCTACCTCTTGGTACTCTTGCCAACATTCTTCTTCTCCATGAGAGTTTCCTTGTTGGTTTGCTGAGCTCTGTGCTCCATTGCTTTCTGTGCTCTGTTGCTCTCTCTTGCTCACGGATTTTGGAAATGAGAATGATCTCCTCCTCTGCTATTTATAGGAAGTTGGGTAACTTGAATCAAAGACTATTTGGATCTAACTGAATGAATCCAGTTGCTAACTAGATCTGTCAACTTATCTAGCCACGAAATACCACTCACACAAATATATTGTTTCACCTCGAGACTAGTGAAATATGTATAGAACCTTGCAACTATTTATATACATTTGCATGAAATTTACACTTCAATGGCAAGAGTATGGTATGTACATGAGGAAGGCTAATCTCATGTATAAATTGTTTCTTAGAATCTACTGCTTGGGGAAAAATCAAGTCTAAGTTGTGTTGAATATGGGAGATTAATGACATCTTTATAGTCTTATCCTTTTCACTTCAGTTTATATTCACATTTATCTTGTAACACGTTGTTGAAAAGGAAAATCAATGTATGAATAAACGTTCAACAAAGAACTTTGGGGTTCAAACGTCTTGAACAACAAAATAGGTTGGTAATTTCAACAAAATAGGTTGGTAATTTCAAACGTCACTCATTGTCTTTGCAGAAAAGAGAAAATCAAATGAAGTTATCTTATAGCATCCAACGTTCAGGTAAATCTTAGATTCAAAATTCATTTGAATCTCTTTTGTAACAAGCGATTTTGCCACAGATATAGCTTTTACATATAATTCTTACATATACTTTTCCGTGTACCTCTTTTACACATAATTCTTTCTGAATATACTTTCATATACCTCTTTGAGGTCTAGCCAAGACCAAACCTAATCCTTGAAATCTTAACCAAAGGTAAAGTTTCTTCTTTTAAAGTCTTCAATGGCACTACTCCAAACAATTTTAATATCTAATCCAATTGGAACTCAACTTGGATATATTTTGATTCACACATAATGCTAAAACTCAATGACTCATATCTAGTTTGAAATGAACTATGTATCTTATCTTTCAAAAGTGAATCAAATCTTTGGTTCCCTTATTAGTGTATATCTGAGTAATTAAGTACTTTAATTTTAGGCTTTAAGTGCTTTAATGTAATTTGATGTTTAATGCACTTTAATGTACTTTAATGAACTTTTGATTTCATATCTACTTGATGTGACATTTGATGTGACATCTTCACTTGATCCCGGACTTCTAAGTATTTAAAAAGGTAATTCACCTTCAGTCTTCTTTGAACTGAGTGAAGATGAGCTCAATCTTTTCAGTGGATGCTTGGGCATCAGCTTCCTCTACTCATATTGATACATTTCGGATTCATTGTTCTCAGTTGACCCTTTCCTCATAAGTGATGATCCCTATGGTTTAGAACGTGGTGATGATTCTATGTTTTTTGTTGAGTCATTTAAGTTATCCAATTCACAATGCAATGCTGCTCAACCAAATGCACCTCTTGATCTCCCATCTGATCCAACCATTGATCTCCCTTCTGACTCAAGTGCATGTGGAGCAACAGAAAGGCAAAGCAAGCTCAATCTATGTTTTAAAAGAAGGACTCGTGAAGTAAGTCAAAAAAGATTTAAATTTCTTACTTCAGATAGACAGATTGCATTGGATATTGTGAAGCATTGTTGTGGTTTGAAATGTTTGTCCAATTTAGGAATGAAGAAACTAAAGCACCTAAGAGAGAAATTCCTCCATTTAGATAGTGAAAGGTAGGATATATACCTTGTTTCTCACATGCAAATGATTGAGGATAACATGTTAATAACACATGTTGCTTTTGAATATTTCTTTAGTCAAGGGATGCGATGTTGTAGGGCTGCATTTAAAATTGCAATGGGTGTGGAAAATTTTAGAATACATAGGGTTCAACAGGGGCTTATGAATGGGGATCTCATTTTGGATACGTTCCATGTTGGGACCAAAGGATCTGTTGGACGTCATGCAATGAATTAGATGATGAACTATTTTAGCTTGCATTCTGAGGTTATGCCTACAACTGGAAGGTTGCACTTGTCAGATAACTTTACTCGTCGAGAGGTATTTCAAATATATAGAGAAGACATGGAAAATAGAAATGAGAAGTATATGTTGTATCGTCACTTTACTCGATTATGGAAGAAAGAGTTTAACAATGTGTCTATTCCTCGTAAAGTTATAATGGGTGAATGTTCAGTTTGCACCACTTTGAAAAACATGGCAAAGAAGGCTACAACACCACAAGAAAAGGATAATTTTATAAACCTTCTTAACAACCATCATGAGAGTCAAGCTTTAGAGAGAAAGAAAGCAATTCATCATCGAAGTAAAGCACTCAGAAATCCGGAGCATTATATGTGTTTGTTGATCAATGGTATGGATAAAAAAAAAACTTGTTTGCCACATTTTTATCCTATCCCTAAGGACATTGGAGATGAAGTCCTTGTGCAAATGCATTTGGTTGGTGCTTTGGTATACAATGGAACTCTAATGTCCAAGGTTTTCTTCACATATCGGAATGTGAATAATGATCCAAACCTTACAGTTACTGTCATTCATCGGGTTTTGCAATCATGGAAGGGTCTTTTGCCACCAACTCTATATTTGCAACTTGATAATACTGCAAGAGAGAATA
>CM035412.1:40454605-40487105 GCA_020310875.1 Ceratopteris richardii | reverse complement strand
AAGCATGAATGGTCACTATCTGGAAGGGAAAAGACCTTATGAGGTGGATTATAGGCAAGTGCTTTTTTTGTCAAATATGAAGTTACAAGCATCCTCTTCGCATCGTATGTCAAATATCCTCTTGGTAAACTGCCATATCTTTCTGGTGTAAGATTGATACATTCCTTTGCCAATGCAATCGGTGCCGCATTTAAGCAAGCCAGAGCAAGACATTTATGCTGCAAAATGACACAAAGTAAGGACACTACAACAAATCTCAACAAGGGATGCTTTAAGTTTACATGTAAATTCCTTAATTTTCTTATATTCTTAGATTCCACAAAACATCAAATAGCTTTATACTTCGTAACATACGAAGTGCATGCATTTTGTAGATAAAAGGATGCATTTTATCAATAAAAGGATGTATCTAATGTGTCCATGGGATGAAAGAAATTTCATGGCCACAAAAGGTTGCCAAGGGTTGATAGGAGTTATAATTTGAGAGTTATCGATATTCTTCCCATCATGATAAATTCAAGAATGTATGTACTGATGTGCTGATGTAAAGATATAATTTAAGAATGGATTGACTGATGTACAAGCAATAATAAAACAAATAGGATTTATTTTTCCTTGATTCATTGTATAAAAATTACAATCAAAAGTGAAAATTTAACCATATTGAACAATAACATAAAGTCATTTATTTCTCACATTTTTCCATTTCTTTTCAATTACCTTTGTTTTCATGATCAAAACAATGTATGTAAAAATCGTTCCTTACGCAATATATTTATGACTTCCTAATAATATCATTCTACCTTGTCTTTTAATCTTACAAAGGATCAATGTACAAAAGGAATATTACATTACATAATACATATCCGAATTCAAATTAGAGTCTCTCATTGAAGAAGCCCCTTATGTGAATTATCCTTAACTTGATATAAAAAAAATAAAACCATATTATCATTATAGTTTGCAAAAACAATATAAAAATTAGCACATTATGTTAGAAATAGACATGAATTTATTTACAGAATAGTTATGGTGTTCAAATGTAGTATGAGTATATTTTGAAAATTTAGCATTCATAAAATTTGAAAGTGTTACATACTCTTTATTTAGCATTCGCAAACCCTAAACATAGAAAGTGCCAAATACTCTTTATTTTCACGTCATTATTCTCTCTAACTATGTATATAAAGGCTAAATTGAAGCCCCTTATTAATTTAAATTTTCTCTGTGCTTGTAACCGTGTTAATTCAGATATCCCATTACAACCTCTGACAAAAACCCTAATTATGATTTTATTTTGAGACTTCAACTTTTGTTTTCCATACTGTTCTCTACTTAAATGGAAAACAACTCATACTAGCGCCTAAAGAAAATTTCATGTGATATATAGATGCTAAGTATGATTGAAGTCTTTAACCTTATTTATTAAAATAATAATTTACCTATTGATAGAAGAAAGAACCTCTTTCCTTAGAGTTTTTAGAAAGGGTAGAAGTAGAGAAATCTTTCAAATGGGATTCAATCCCCTTATCTATCATCATCAACCATTAAATTAATACTCTAATGCGTACAGATTGTAGTATGAAAAATGAGGTAGCCTCTAGTAGTTTACTAAATTCAACTGTGTTTTTGGAGCAAACCTATTGAGTTGGTTTTTTAGGGAGAAAACGCTTTTTTTGTTGTTTTCTTTTCACAACTAGATTCATAGGAAAAATGTCCACGCAAGCTACTACACTCCACCACTACCACTCATGAGTCCTCAACGGGTTGGAGGGCCAACCTCTATAGAAACACCTCTCTTATTATAACAAATCAAACAAGAAGGCATCAAATTTATGCAACCTTTTTATTGGTACATAATAGAATATTGTCTAACAAGCTCCTAATAACTACTAGTTACCAAGAATTCTCCATCCTCAACATTGGTTCGAATGTCGAGTTTCACTCCAAATTTTCCACCAATATTGAAAGCAGCACTTATTGCATCATGATCAACTTCCTATGTGAATGCATCATAGCCATTTATATCCTACTCATATGCGGATGAGTCCTTGTCTTGGTCCGTGTCCTCCAGCAATGGTAGCAAAAGATGGTTAGTCTAGATTTCGTTGTCGAGTTTCACTCCAAATTTTCCACCAATATTGAAAGCAGCACTTATTGCATCATGATCAACTTCCTATGTGAATGCATCATAGCCATTTATATCCTACTCATATGCGGATGAGTCCTTGTCTTGGTCCGTGTCCTCCAGCAATGGTAGCAAAAGATTTCGTTGGTACAACAATTCCAACTACATTGAATATATTCATCAGAAAAAAATAATAGCTACCTAGTTGCAAGTGTTGGTGTAATTCACAAGCCTATACATTTGGCTTGATGGATACATTGAAGTCCATACACAAATGGAGAAGCATAGGAACTATTGCTAGTGGTTAATTACCACTTTACTTCCTTGTAAAAGTCATATTTGACTTGGAATCTTTGTAAACACCTACCAAAAGGATTCGTGAAAAAAGTTAGCTCTTTGATTGAAGGAATATCTCCTAGGATATAGGAGCTTGATCATAGGGAGCCAAAAGTTTGAATTTGAATTCAAATTTCTACTCAATCACTATAAAAGTGGTCATGGAAAAGTCACGGTTAGAACGCATCACTCCCGAGCTTCTCATTACTGTTTTTGAGTGTGTGTGAGGCCTACACTCTAGGCCACACCTATCCACACCATTAGGCAATGAATTTCATGCCAATGGATTTGTATACAAGTGTTCATTAATACATATATCTTCATTAGTCATTTCTGAGTTCTCTGTTATAGCACTTGAAAGTGTGTCAACTTGTGAAGAGCATATCTCAGTCATTTCGCCACCACATTCAAAGATCTAAATCTTGTTGGAACCAGCTTAAGTTTTCTACGTACGGTCAAATTTTTAAGAGATTCTATTCAGCCATTTCAGAGAAAAGCTCGTTGAAGTGATCACTAGTCAATGTCTGCTATAGTCCTAAAAAATTAGGGGTAAAGTTTAATTTGCTAAAGTGATTTATCTGAGCATAGTTAGTCTTTTTATATCATTCCACTTGGATTAATTAGCTTGCTAAGCTATTAGATACTCCTAAAAGGAAGTTTTCCAATTCCTACTGTGCTAGTCATACTGAGCAAAAGATCCAACAGGTTTTCTTGAGATCTTGAGATTCAAAGTTATCTGTTTTGATTCAACATTTACATACATCATTTCAAAAGTACATAGGCCATTTTATGGTGTCATTGGAAAGCTAAGGAGGTCTACTTATCAACTATAAAGCATCAGAAGGCTGGTACAAAGCAGGATTTGGCAGTACCTACTCAATCTCTTAGAGTGTCCATCCATCTTTCCCAACAGTGGTATCAGAGCAAACTAGGGTAAAATGGGAGATGGTTTTCCTTCATTTATTGAAAAATTAGACAGGAACAACTATCAAGCACGGTCTCTAAGGATGAAGACCTATCTACAAGGAAGGAGTCTCTATGGATACATCTCAGGAGATGAGGAATTGCCCTCATTCAAAACAAGAGGATTGCCAACAAAGGAAGAACATGAAAAGCTCAACACATGGTGTGCAAAGGATGTACTAGCAAGGTCCTATTTACTCAACTCCATCTCTGGTTTTCGTTTTCCACACATTAGGAACTGTAAGACATCCCAAGAGACTTGGGAAACCTTGTCATCTTACTTCTCTTCCAACACAAGGGTTAGAAAAAATAAGTTATGGATTGAATTCACCACATTAAGGAAGCAACCTAAGAAAGTTGTTTCAGAGTTTGTGACCAAGATTAAAGATGTAGCAGATCACTTAGCAAGCATAGGAGAAGATATTGAAGAAGAGCAGATTGTAAGGCAAGTGATCAATGGGATCAAAGCTAATGACAAATGGGAAAGCTTCACCACTACCATGGATCTCTACATGGACATGCAGATTCTAGACCTTACCACTCTCATGGGGCAATTATTCACTCATGAAGCCAAGCTCAACAAGAATGGAGATACATCCAAAGGTAATAACTCTTCTGCCCTATACACTGATAAGAAGTCTAAAGATAAAGGCAAGAACAAGAAGGTGGAAGACGAAGGCTCTACCTCCCAAGCCAACTATGGAGGGAGAGGTAGATCATCAAGAGGAAGGGGTAGAGGAGGTAAGCAAGGTAGGGGGAGATCCTATAACTCCTCACCATGCAGCATTTGTGGTTTATCAAATCATACTATAGATGAGTGTTTCAGGAACTACAAAAATCAGAGAGGAAGAGCATACCAAAGAGGTGGATACTCACAGTCAAGAGGTAGATTCAACCATCACCAAGGCTACAACAACAACTACAACAACAATTACAATGGCAACTACCAAGGAGGATTCAAATCCAGAAAGGACTACAACAACCATACAAAAGAGCAAGATGATTCTCTTCTAATTATGAACATGACTTCAAAACCAGGTACAAATGATGACCACCTATTCTACATTGACTCTGGATGCTCAAATCATGTGGCTGGCAATGTAGCACTACTCTATGATCTTGAGGAACCAAAAGGTAAGCATCAAGTACAAACACGTGATGACACCAAGCACTCAATAGTTAAAGTTGGAAATGTTAAGACTTGTGATGGAAATCAGAACTTGTTGAGTAGGGTACTCTATGTACCATTACCAAAAATTTGATGAGTGTTGGACAGATTGTGGAGAAAGGTTTGCAGGTTAGATTCAACCAATTTGGAGCATTTGTGGAGGATCCTAAGCAGGGATTCAAGAGGATTGCTAAAGGGGAAAAATCAGGTAGACTTTTCACTCTTGAATTAGAAGACACAAAGAATATTGCACTATACAGTTATAAAGATCAAACACTTTCAGAACTTGAGATTTGGCACAAAAGATTAGGGCATGTAGGAGAAAGAACCTTGAAGCAGATATGCAGGGATCAATGTGTTATTGGAATACCTAATGTTTCCAAACAACATATGGTATATAAATGTAGTGCTTGTCAATTTGGGAAGTGTCACAGGTTACCCTTCTCAAAGAAAGGCTACATGCATGAAGATTACCTAGAACTTGTTCACACAGATGTATGGGGACTAAGCAAAGACCCCTCAATATCAGGATCAAGGTACTATGTATCTTTTATTGATGATTATAGCAGGTGGACTGTATTGTACTTCATGAAGCATAAGGATGAGGTATTTAATTGCTTTAAAAAATATCTTGCACTAGTTGAAAATTAGACAGGAAAGCACTTGAAGAGACTAAGGTCAGATGGAGGAGGTGAGTACTTCTCCAATGAATTTGAAGACTTCTTGCAGGAAAGAGGTATCAAAAGAGAAACCACCACAAGGTACACTCCTGAACAGCATGGGGTAGCTGAGAGAAGGAATAGATTGATTGTTGAGACGGTTAGGTCTATGTTGAATGAAAAAAAGTTACCTAACTATCTATGGGCAAAAAGTGTTTCAACTGCCGCTTATCTCATAAACAGGTTACCATCTAAATCCCTTGATGGGATGACACCCTATGAAGCATGGCATGGTAAGAGACCTTCACTAGACCATTGCAGGATATTTGGATGTGTAGCATATGTACACATTCCTTATCAGATAAGAGATAAGCTTGACCCTAAGGCTGAGAAGTGCATCTTTATTGGATATGATCTGAATCAAAAAGGGTATAGGTTTTACAACCCTTCCAATAAGGGATTCATGGTTAATAGAGATGTTGTCTTTGATGAAAATGATTCTTCGTATGAGAATGAATGCAGGAAGTTGAAACTACCTTATGACTTGGAAGAGGAGTTTCCAAGTCTTGCAAAGGAGGAACCTACTCAGAATGAAGACTCAAATTCAGATGATGAAGACACTATCAACCTTGATGAGTTCAAGGCATGGAAGTCCAAGGGCAAAGTCAAAATGAAGAAGCTTGAAGATATACCTGAATCTTCAAATCAGTCAATCAGAAGATCACAAAGAGAGAGCAAAAAACATATCAGATATGGGTATGATACATCTCTTGTTATTAAACACTTTGTTTATCTTGCCAAAGATTTGTCAATAGAAGAACCAAGATCATATGAAGAAGCCATAACCAAGACAGAATGGAAAGAAGCTATGGATGAGGAGATTGAAGCACTCAAGGAGAGTGACAATAATCTTTGGAGATAATACAAGTTCACTTCACCTTGCAGCTAATCCTATCTATAATGCTAGGACCAAACATATAGAGGTCCATTACCATTATGTGAGAGAGAAATTGCTAAACAAAGACATTCAACTAACCTATGTATCAACCAATATGCAGTGTGCAGATTTGTTGACTAAAGCTTTGGATGAAACCAAACTTTGCAGGTTCAAGGCAATGATTGGATTGCAGGATATACATGAAGAATGAAGGATGAAGAACAAGCCAAAATATTTCGCTTGAGGGGGAGCTATTGGTGTAATTCACAAGGCTACACATTTGGCTTGATGGATACATTGAAGTCCATACACAAATGGAGAAGCATAGGAACTATTGCTAGTGTTTAGTTACCACTTTACTTCCTTGTAAAAGTCAAATTTGACTTGGAATCTTTGTAAATACCACCCAAAAGGATTCGTGAAAAACGTTAGCTCTTTGATTGAAGGAATATCTCCTAGGATATAGGAGCTTGAGCATAGGGAGCCAAAAGTTTGAATTTGAATTCAAATTTCTACTCAATCACTATAAAAGTGGTCATGGAAAAGTCGCGGTCAGAACTCATCACTCCCGAGCTTCGCATTACTGTTTCTGAGTGTGTGTGAGGCCTACACTCTAGCCCACACCTATCCACACCATTAGGCAATGAATTTCATGCCAATGGATTTGTATACAAGTGTTCATTAATACATATATCTTCATTACTCATTTTCAGAGTTCTCTGTTATAGCACTTGAAAGTCTGTCAACTTGTGAAGAGCATATCTCAGTCATTTCGCCACCACATTCAAAGATCTAAAGCTTTTTTTAGAACCAGCTTGAAGTTCTCTACGTGGTGGAAAATTTTGAAGAGATTCTATTTAGCCATTTCAAAGAAACGCTCGCCGAGGTGATCACTGGTCAATGTCTGCTACAGTCCTAAAAGATCGAGGGTAAAGTTTAATTTGCTAAAGTGATTTCTCTGCGCATATTTAGTCTGAGTGCATCCAGCCATCACATCCAACAGTGGTATCAGAGCAAATAAGGCAATCATGGGTGATGGTTTCCCTTCCTTCATTGACAAATTGGACAGAAATAATTACCAGGCTTGGTCATTGAGAATGAAGACCTATCTACAAGGGAGAAGCTTGTATGGATACATTTCAGGAGATGAGGAGTTGCCCTCATTCAAGACCAGAGGCCTACCTACAAAGGATGAACATGAGAGGCTCAACCAATGGTGTGCAAAAGATGCTTTGGCAAGGTCATATCTTCTAAACTCTATTTCTGATTTCCTTCTACCTCATGTAAGGAATTGCAAGACTTCCCAAGAGACTTGGGAAACCTTGTCAACATACTTTTGATCAAGCACAAGGGCTAGAAAGAATCAGCTATGGATTGAGTTTACAACTCTTAGGAAGCAATCAAAACAATGTGTCTCAGATTTTGTCACCAAAGTCAAGGACATTGCAGATCAACTTGCAAGTGTTGGAGAAGAAATTGAGGAAGAGCAAATAGTCAGACAAGTGATCAATGGACTAAAGGCAGATGACAAGTGGGAGAGCTTTACCACAGCAATGGACTTATACATGGACATCCAAGCACCTGATCTAACAACTCTGATTGGACAACTCTTTACACATGAAGCAAAGATCACAAAGAATGGAGAGCAATCAAAAGGTAACAATCCCTCTGCCCTATATACTGATAAGAAGACTAAAGACAAGGGTAAAAGCAAGAAGGTTGATTAAGAAGGCTCTACCTCCCAAGCAAATTATGCAGGGAGAGGTAGATCATCTAGAGGTAGGGGCAGAGGAGGTAAGTCAGGTAGGGGGAGACCCTATAACCAATCTCCATGCAATATCTGTGGCTTGTCTAACCATACCACAGATGAATGCTACAAAAACTACAAGAACCAAAGAGGAAGAGGTCACCAAAGAGGAGGATACTCTCAAGGCAGAGGCAGATTCAATCAATCTCAAGGCTACCATGGCTACAACAATAATTACAACAATAGCTACAATCACAATGGCAATTATCAAGGTGGATACAGAAATAGGAAAGACTACAACAATTATGCAGAGGAGCAAGATGATTCCTTGTTGATTATGAACATGACATCTAAGTCAGGTATCAATGATGATGATTTGTTCTATATTGATTCAGGTTGCTCTAACCATGTAGTTGGAAATGTTGCCTTACTCTCTGATTTGGAAGAACCCAAAGGCAAGCACCAAGTGCAGACAGGTGATGACACTAAACATTCAGTTGTTAAAGTAGGCAATGTCAAAACAAGTGATGGTAATCAGAATTTACTAAGCAGAGTGTTGTATGTTCCAACAATCACCAAGAATCTGATGAGTGTAGGTCAGATTGTAGAAAAAGGTCTACAGGTCAGGTTCACTCAACATGGTGCATATGTGGAGGATCCAAGACATGGATTCAGAAGGATAGCCAAGGGAGAGAAATCAGGTAGATTGTTTACCTTTGAACTTGAAGACACTAAGAATATTGCTTTGTACAACTATAAGGACCAAACCCTATCAGAATTGGAGATTTGGCACAAGAGATTAGGTCACATTCGAGAGAGAACCATAAAACAAATGAGTAGGGATCAATGTGTGCTTGGGATACCTAATGTATCCAAGCAACACATGATATACAAGTGTGGGGCTTGTCAATTTGGTAAGTCACACAGATTGCCCTATACCAAGAAAGGTTTTATGCATGAAGATTATTTGGAATTGGTGCATACAGATGTTTGGGGACCTAGCAAGGAGCCATCCATATCTGGATCAAGGTACTATGTGTCCTTTATTGATGACTATAGCAGGTGGACTGTTTTATACTTCATGAAACATAAAGATGAAGTATTTAATTGTTTCAAAAGGTATCTTGCATTAGTTGAAAATCAAACAAGTAGACATTTGAAGAAACTAAGGTCAGATGGTGGTGGAGAATACTTCTCCAATGACTTTGAAGATTTCTTGCAGGAAAGAGGCATCAAGAGGGAGATTACTACAAGGTACTCACCTGAACAAAATGGGGTAGCTGAAAGGAGAAATAGACTCATTGTAGAGATAGCTAGGTCTATGCTAAATGAAAAGAAATTGCCAAATTATCTTTGGGCAGAGAGTGTATCTACTGCCACATACTTAATCAACAGGTTGCCATCAAAGACACTTGATGGAATGACACCCTATGAGGCTTGGCATGGTAAGAGACCATCTCTGGATCATTGTAAAATCTTTGGGTGTGTTGCATATGTGCATATTCCCTCACAGGTAAGGGGAAAGCTAGACCACTGAAAAGTGTATCTTCATTGGTTATGATTTGAACCAAAAGGGATACAGATTCTACAACCCCTCAAACAAAGGCTTCAAGGTAAGTAGAGATGTCATATTTGATGAGAATGATTCATGGTATGAAAATGAGTGCAGGAAAGTTAGCCTACCTTATGACATGGAAGAAGACTTTCCCAAGCTTATCAGGCAAGAACCAATTCAGAAAGAGGACACAAGCTCAGATGATTAAGACACCATCAACATTGAAGAGTTCAAGGCTTGGAAATCCAAAGGGAAGATGAAGATGAAGCAACTAGAAGACAATCCAGAATCCTCAACTCAAGCTATGAGGAGATCTCAAAGGGAAAAGAAGAAACCTATTAGGTATGGGTATGATACTTCACTTGTAACCAAGCACTCTGTATATCTTGCAAAGGATATCTTGAATGAAGAACCAGGTACATTTGAAGAAGCAATTACTAAACCAGAATGGAAGGAAGCAATGGATGAAGAAATGGAGGCTCTCAAGGAGAGTGATACTTGGGACTTGGTACCCAAGAAGGACTCCATGAAGGTGATAGGATCCAGATGGATCTACAAACTCAAGAGGAACTCAGATGGTACAATAAACAGGTATAAAGCTAGGTTGGTAGCCAAGGGTTTTGCACAAACCCAAGGCATTGATTATGAGGAGACATTTTCTCCTGTGGCCAAGATGCCAACTATCAGAATTATGGTGAGTGTAGCTGCATCCAAGAATTGGAACATGTACCAATTGGATGTGAAGAATGCATTCTTGAATGGATGGATATCTGAAGAAGTCTACATGTCACAACCACCTGGCTATGAAGATCCCAATAAGGTAAATCATGTTTGTAAATTGAAGAAGGCTCTGTATGGATTGAAGCAGGCACCTAGAGCATGGAATTACAGGTTGACAACCTATCTCCTAGATCAAGGATTTGTGATGAGTAAAGCAGATACTTCATTGTTTATAAAGAGGAACAATTCAGAGGTAATATACTTGTGTGTCTATGTTGATGACATCATTATTACAGGAAATGATGTTCAGGGAATTAGACACATCAAAGGACAAATGATGAAGGAATTCAAGATCAATGATCTTGGATTATTGAAGTACTTCCTAGGACTTGAATTGGTCTACACAAATTCAGGTATATTTATTACTCAGAAGAAGTACATTCAGGACATGGTCAAGAAGTTTAATTTGCAGGAAGCTAAAGTCTCAAACATTCCTATAGAGGTCAACCACAAACTCAGTGCACATGAAGGAGAAGAACTCAAAGATATTACAGGTTACCAAAGTTTGGTAGGTAGTCTTAATTATGCTACCTTAACCAGGATTGATATATCATATGGTGTTAGTGTACTTAGCCAATTTATGCATAAACCAAGAGTACCACATTTGGAGGCAGCCAAGAAGATAGTAAAGTACCTAAAGGGAACACAAAATCATGGCTTGTACTTTCCATATTCATCAGACATTGATATTAAGGTATACTCAGATGCAGATTGGGCAGGTTGCAAGGATGACAGGAGGAGTACATCTGGTTACATATGCTTTGCAGGTGATAAACCAATTTCTTGGTCATCCAAGAAACAACCCACAGTAGCTTTGTCATCTACTGAGGCAGAGTACAGAGGGCTAGCCAATGCCACTCAAGAAGCCATATGGTTGAAGCTATTATATTCAGAATTGGGTCTATACACAAGGCCACCAATCATATTTGGTGATAACACAAGTTCTCTTCACCTAGCAGCTAATCCAATTTATCATGCTAGAACAAAACACATAGAGGTTCACTACCACTATGTGAGGGAGAAGTTACTTAGCAAAGAAATTCAATTATCATATGTGTCTACTAATATACAATGTGCAGATTTGCTTACTAAAGCTCTGGATGGAAGCAAGCTATACAGATTTAAATCCATGATTGGATTGCAGGAAATAATTGAAGACTAGAGATGAAGACTTGAG
This sequence comes from Ceratopteris richardii, assembly GCA_020310875.1. NCBI lineage: Eukaryota > Viridiplantae > Streptophyta > Polypodiopsida > Polypodiales > Pteridaceae > Ceratopteris > Ceratopteris richardii. Next base: position 40,475,655 of record CM035412.1, on the reverse strand, counting down.
CCAAAGTGTTTGGCTTGAGGGGGAGCTGTTGGTGCAAAACAAGCCTACACACATTGGCTTGGAAAATTGGAACCTTGGAAGGCTAAAGCTTGAACCCTTGAAGAATGTATTTACATGAACCTTGAACCATAGGAACCAATGCTTAATTGGTTATTACCTTTTATCCTATGTAAAAGTCTATATGACTTTAATCACTCATGTAATCACACCTAACTGAGAAAGTCGTGGAAATTTTGATTGATTGAATAGGTGAATGATTGAGAGAATATCTCATTCACTTTTAGGTACAAGATTCTAGGAGATTGACATGATTTTAAAATTCAAAATTTCACTCAATCTCTATATAATTTACAAGTCAAAAGTCGCGGGTATTCTTCACTCCTCCCGAGGCAATTCTGAGTCAATCATTGAGTGTGTGTGAGCTACACCATAGCCTACACCTCTGAGTACCATTGAGCATCACATTACATGCCAATGGGAATGTACAATCATTAGATTTAATCAATATACATATATTCATAGTCTCTGTTTTCTCTGAGTGACTACCTCTAACTCTGTCAACTTCAAAGGAGCATATCTCAAGATCTACTGAACCAAATTGGATGATTCAAAGTGCATTGGATTCAGCTCAAAGTCTACTATACACCTACAAAGTTTCAAGGCCATTGGATCTACCATCACAGAGAAATCTTAGTCGGGGTGCTCACTGGTCTGTGACTGTAAGTCTCCTAAAAAGTCGGGGGTACACCTTATTTTGCTAAAGTGATTTCTCTGAGTGTGTTTTATCATTTTCCTTCATTCCACTTGCAAATGGAAGCTTACTAGGCTAATAGAATATCTCTAGAAGGAATTTTGCTAATTGTAACTACACTGGTCACACTGAGCATAACACTGAGCAGGTATCAAGACCAAAATAGAAAGTTTTCAAGTCTTGTGATTTGCAAAGTAGTCTGTTTTGATCAAGTCATTACTCAAACCTTTTCCAAAGTACATATAGCATATTTTGGTGTCATTTGGAAGCTCAAGGAGTCTACTAAGTATATCTGAAGAGAAAGGAGGGCAGGTGTGAAGCAGGTTTTGCAGCACCAGCTTGATCTTCTGAGTGCATCCAGCCATCACATCCAACACGATTGCACTTTCTCCCCCACATACGTCAGCCTAGAAATAAGCAACTACATTTTCTTCACACTTCAAAATGCATCCATTGGGTTTACAATTGTTCCCATGTCAAGGTTAAATTAATCAATACACTTGCACCATCATAATCTCCTTCCCCATGCCATGTTCCAAAGAAGAACCAGCTCATCTCTATTCATGTAAACCTTCCATATCTTGCAATGAAATTAAATCGCCTAGAAGCCTTGAACTACAAGGACATACCATCTGACAAGAACCAATGTAATATTGAATAAATGGCCTCCTCACATGATCAATTGCAATGCAACATTAGGCAACCCTCAATGAGCGATGCATCATGGATCTTGTCGTTAGATACAAATAAATGGAGTGTTTTTACAATGGTCCCAACTCTCCAATAGTATGCGATAATAAAAAGAATGGCTAATTGAATTGAGTGCCAATGCACATTCTAAATATCATTTTACTCCTTGAATGTGTAGCTTTTGGCAAAATCAATAGCTTACACTATTTAGATATTTATGAAGGGAATCGTTGAATTGTTGTGCTAGCCATCTAGTTACGTATTGAAAGATGATACAACTCTTCATTTTACTCTATAATAGTTTCATGAAGAAGTAGAAATACATCTCCTTCTACAAAAAAGCTTTTCTGTTTAAGCTTCTTCTATTTTTGGTTTTCCCTTTCTCATATGCAAACAATTTTATGCCTATAAAAATGCCTTGCATTGTAGTTCCATTGGGACACATTTATAAGTTTCTAACTCCATATTCCTTAAATTCTCCCATCAAGCATTCTCTATCATGGAAACATGAAGCAAGTTGCATTGGATGAAAAATTGACTCCCAAAGATGGGTAACATGCTTGAAAGAATGTAAGTCTTCCACGCAACCTTTTATCAAACTCTCATCACAAGAGTCATAGATAGCATATTTGCATTGGCACCCAAATCCATGAATCTTGCATGGAATTTTGTTCAAGCTTTCCTTTAGATATGAAATTTGTAGGTGTTCCTCACATCAATAGTTATATATATCCCATATTCATCAGACAAGGAGTATCTTCAATAGCTGAAACTTCCTCAACCCAATCATGTGGTCAGGATATGCCTATCAAAACCTCTAAAAGAGCACAACCCACTAGCATAAAAAAACTATCATTAATGTTGATCTTAGTAGAAACTTTAACTACCATATTATGGTGAGAATAATTATAGAAGGAAATGTTGATATGTTGGGACAGTGGCTATGGTAACTAGCACATGGGATGTGCTATTTAGCACGTTCTCTATGGTAGTATGGATATTCTTTAAGAAAATCTAGCTTAATAAGTACAATGATGGTTAAGATGGTGATTGTGTTCATTAGCATACCAAATATTCTGGTTAGCATAGTGACTATTATTAGTGCAAGAAGAAAACCTAAAAGTGTTTATTAAGATTTTGGATTACTCTCATTAGTTTTCTCACATAGACGTAGTCATGTGAATCAATGACTATAAAGTTCAAAGGTTAAGACCTTGGACTTACCTTGGTCAAATATCATAACTAAAAGTAGGAGGAATCTCGTGGATGAAGGGAGCCAAAATCCAAAAATTTAGTTGGGATTCGAATTCGAATAATTCTTGAGTTTTTGGAGCACGTTTAGGTGAACTACTCAGCATATTCAAATTCAAACTATGTATAAATAGACCACCGTCTAATTGCCAAAAAGCGAGAGCTTTCCTAAGTGTTTGGGGTTGAGGTTGGGAATTTACACTTTAGTCACTTCAAGTGAGAGTAATCCTCCAAAACATCCTTGTATCATATGTGCAATACCAATACACATTATGATTCATATATCATGAGTATTCATTCTCTATGCGGTAGAATAGTACCTTTAGGTACAAAATCAACTTTTGCGGTTCATTTCTTTATGTGTAAATATCCAATTTCCAAAATTTACACTTGGATCTCTTAGGTAGGACTCTTGTGAGCGACATAAAGTTTTTTTATCTTTGTATTAGTAGAACTTGAGTTATAAAGATTTGAAAAGTGGAGGTGACCCCCAGATACTTATTGTTGTGTGTATAGTGAGGCTAAAATCATGAGATATCTTACTTTAATAATCTTGAATCTCTAATGGAATGTGTTCAAAATCTTTGTGATCAATTTGTATGAATTTGTGAGCTCAAAACATGTTACTAAGAGCTTCACTTCCCAAAATAGAAGTTCTTCTACATCTTCTGAAGTGCAAACTCATCTATTTTGATACAATCATTTGAGATTGATGTTTTATATCACATAGTGGTTATTTATGCATACTTTAGAAGCTAAGGGAGCATATTAGAGATTAAAAAAGATATCTTGGTTGTTGCTAAACAAGCTGTTTTTCAACACTTACTCATATCTGGATATACCCCATCACCTCTTCAAAGTGGTATCAAAGCAAAGCTAAAGTCTGAGCATCATGGGTGATGGATTCCCCTTATCTATCGACAAATTGGATCAAGGTGATTACTGAGCATGATCACTAAAAATGGAAACATATTTACACGGTTGGAGCCTATATGGTTACATATATGCAGATGAGATGATGTCAATAGTCAGAAGCAAGAAAGGTTGAATGGATAGTGCTCAAAGGATGCTTTGGCAAGGTCATGCATTCTTAACTCTATCTCTCATTTTTTACTCTCTCAGATTAGCAATTGCAAGACATCAAAAGAGACATAGAATGTTGTGGAAGCATTCTTCTCATCAAGCACCAAGGCCAAAAAGAATCAACTATGGATGAATTTTACAACACTTAGGAAAATGCCCAAGAAAAGTGTGATATATTTTCTCACCAAGATGATGGACATTGGAGACTAACTTGGAAGCATTGGAGAGGTCATTCATGAAGAAAACAAAGTGAGGCAAGCATCAATGGGACTAAAACTGATGACCAGTGGGAAGCCTTGATTACAACTATGGACCTCTACATGCACATGCAAGCTATTGAATTCAATACACTCATGGGGGAATTGTTCAGGCATGAATAAAATCTTATGAAGAGAATTATTTTAGGAACCCAAGGAATCAAAGAGGAAGGGGATATAAAAGAGAAGTCTATAAAAACTCAAGAGGACAATTCAATAATTGTTATGGATACAAAAACAACTTATACAAGAACTACTAAGTTGGATACAAAGGACGGAGAGACTACAACAACTATACAAACAATCAAGCTCAAGATTATTCACTTCTTCTCATGAACATGACTATGAAGGTAAGGTAGATGAGCATGTGTTTTATGTAGAATCAAGATGCTCAAATCATGTCGTAAGCAATGTGGATTTACTCTTACATTTGATAGATCCAAAGAATTGGCATGATGTCCAAACAAGAGATGACACAAGTCATCCAATTGAGAAGATAGGTAATGTGAAGACTCCAAATCGTAATATGAACTTACTAAGCAGAGTACTAAATATGCCTTCTAATACCAAGAACCTCATCAATGCAGGTCAAATTTTTGAGAAGGGTTTGCAGGTTAGATTTACCAAGCATGGAGCATTTGTTGAACACCCACATTAGCGATTTAAGAAGATAACGAGGAGAAGATACAAGTAGATTTTTCAACTTTGGACTCTAATAGACTAAGGCCATTGCATTATTTAATTATGGCACCCAAACTCTATCAGAGTTAGAGATTTGGCACAAGAGGTTAGCTCATGTAGGAGAAAGAGCTCTCAAACAAATCAATAGGGATCAAAGTATACATGGGCTACCAAATATATCATAACAACATATGATATATAAACGTAGTGCTTGTCAGTTTGGTAAGTCATACAGGAAACCTTCCACCAAGACAAACTACATACATGGACACATATTTGTGTTAGTCCAGATAGATGTTTGGGGATCAATCAAGGAGCCTTCAATCTCTGGATCAAGGTACTATGTGTCATTCATAGATGATTGTGGCAGATGGACTATCTTATATTTTATGAAGCAAAAAGATGAAGTGTTTTCATGTTTTAAAAAGTATTTAGCTTATATGAATACCCAAACATGTAAAACCTTAAAACAACTAAGGTCACATGGAGGGGGAGAATATTTCTCCCATGAATTTAATTATAATCTCCAAGATAGGGGAATCAAAAGAGAAATCACCACCAAACACACCATTGAGAGAAGAGAGAAGAATTATGGAGGTTTGCAAGTTTAATGGTCGATGAAAAAAACTTCTCAACTACTTGTGGGTAGAGGCAATATCAATAGCTACCTATTTGGTGAATAGAATTCCATCAAAGGATCTAGATGGAATGAATGCATAATGGAAATGCAATAGAAGAAGACCAAATCTTGATCATTGCACGACCTTTTGGTGCATTGAATATGCACACATACCTTCACAAAATAGAGAATAAAAGGACCCTAAAGTAGAGAAGTGTATATCCATTGGCTATAAACTTAATAAAAAAGGTTATAAATTGTACAATCCAAGCAACAAAGGTTTCATTGTAGTTAGGGATGTTGTTTTCTATGAAAACAAATTATGGATTCAAGATGGTTATAGGAGAATCAAACTAGCTCGTGAACTAGAGGAGCACTTTCCAACCCTATCAAAGGGGAATGAGCACAAACTTCAAGCATCAAGTAATTTTGAAGACGATGGAAAGACCCCGAGGAGAGAAATCAAATCTTTGAATTCTAAAGGAAAAGCAAAAGTGCAAAGGTTAAGGGATGTAGCAGAATCTTCTAGACAAACAATTTGAAGGTCAACTGGAAGCTAGAAAAGGATGGCTATGATACTTCATTTGGTACTAAACATTCTATATATCTAACATAGGACTCAAACTCTAAGGAGCCCTCATCATTTGAGGAGTCAAAGAAGAAGCATGAATGGTTGAATGCCATGGAGTAAGAGATTGATGCCTTATAGGAAAATCAAACTTGAGAATTGGTACCCAAAACTCAATTTATGAAGATCATGGAGTCAAGAAGGATATACAAAGTAAAGAAAAACTTTGATGGGTCTATTAATAGGTCACGAGCAAGACTTGTAGCCAAGGGGTATGCACAAACACAAGGAATTGATTATGAAGAAACTTTTTCACCAATGGCAAAGGTGCCAAACATGAAAATGCTTATGACTATTGTAGCTTCCAAGAATTCGAAGTTATACCCAATGTAGTTAAGAAATGTTGTTCGAAATGGATGGATATCAAAATAGGTATACATGGCTCAACCTCTTGGTTTTGAAGACTCGTCAATCCTTGATTATGTATGTAGTTTAAGAAAGGATTTGTATGGGTGGAAGCAAGCACCTAGGGCTTGGAATCATAGTCTTGCCACCTATTTGCAAGATAGAGCATTCAATGTGATCAAAGTAGATTCTTCCCTCTTTAACAAGAGTAATCAATTTGAACATCATATACCTATGTGTATATGTGGATGATATCATACTTACACCTATTGATGCTGAAGGAACAAGGAAGATCAAAATTCATATGAAGAGGAACTCAAAATTAGTGTTTTAGGTCTACTCACATACTTCCTTGGATTGAAAGTGGTATACATAGAAAAGGGAGTGTATCGTACTCAAAGAAATTATATCAAAGACATGCCTATCAAATTAAAAATGAAGAACCCAAAGATTGTAGGTACACCTATAGAGGATATAACTAGATATCAGAGTCTAGTTTGTATCTTCAACTATGCTACATTGACAAGGATTGCCATTTGTTATGGAGTAAGTTTCTAAAGTCAATTCATGCATACTCCAAGAAATCCTCATTGGAAGTAGCCAAAAGAATACTCAAATATCTAAAAGGAACTAACAATGAAGGTTTATACTATCCTTGCACATCTGATATGGACATCAAGCTCTTCTCTAATGAAGATTGGGTGGGATCTAAAAATGATAGGGGAAGCACATCAAGGTACCTCACCTTTGTAGGTAAAAAGTAAATTTCAATTTCTTCAAAGAAGAAACCCATTGTTTCACTCTTATCAAATGAGGTTTAACATAGAGGAATTGCTAATGCAACTTATGAAGCAATGTGGATTAAGACCTTGTATTTTGATTTAGGTATTAAGCCATTTATTCCTCATATCTTTGGGAACAATATCAGTTCATTACATGTTTTTGCTAAAATAATCTATCATGCCAAGACTAAACACATAGAAGTACATTATCATTATTTTAGAGGAAAGATCACAAGCAACAACAATTATCATATGTATCAACTCATCAACAATGTGCAAATATAATGACAAAGGCATTGGATGGAGTCAAGTTGAATAGATTTAAATCAACAATTGAGTTGCAAGAGATATTGAAGATTTGAAGGCTCAACCTTCTAAAGCTTGAGGGGCAGTTATTGGTGCAAGAAGCAAGCCTAAGAAGTTTTCTTAAGAATTTTGATCACTCTTATTAGTTCTCTCACATAGATGTGATTGATTTGTTGTTGAATGGTAAAAGCTCATATCTAGATGGTCTCACCAATATGTTCATCAAGTTATTTAGGAGTTTTTTTGGTGAATGTTTTACACCTAGTCTAGCGAGAAAATCTATATTTTGGAGCCTTGCCTAACTTCCTCAATGAAGATGTGACTAAGCTGATTCACAAAAAAGATAGGAAAAATAAGATTGAAAATTGGCAGTCTATCTGTATGTTGCAAACTAGATATAAGATCTTCACCAAGGTTCTAGCTAATCATATTTCCTTCCATTATTAATGAAGATAAAAAGGATTCATAAAGGGTATCCATCCTAGAGGCCATTATTGATGTGCGGGAAGACCTTGAACTTGCAAAGGAGTCTTTCGAAATATCCTCTCATCAAGATCCATTTTCACAAAGCTTATGATCACCATGAGTGGGACTTCATTCTCTAGTCACAAAAAAATCTCAACTATGGACTTAAATTGATCAAAAGATTGCAACACTTAAAGGAAATTCCTAGATGTGAATTAATAATAATGGCCAAGTGTCTTAGGTGATCAGATTGAAGTGCTCTATTAGATAGGTCTTCGCTTGGCTCCCCTTCTCTTTGTTATTGCCACCGATGGCCTTAGCTTTGTGGTTAACCATCAAGCCCACCTTGGACAAATCCAAAGGATGTTGCTCCCTATAGTTAGAATCTGATGATAATGAGACTATTCGTCGATGACACAAATGCTATTATGCATAAGTTATTATTAGTATCACCACCTTCTAGCATTGCTTAAGACTTCTTGCATTGATCTTGATTCTATAATAAAAATCTCAAAAACATCTTCCAAGACTATTTCTATTATCAGGATCTTCAACACGCACACACACAGAGGCAGAAAGAAGACGAAACATGAATCAGAAACAGAGAGACAATCGATGCAATATTGGGTGCAATCTCCTCCCGTGTACTTTGATGGACCAGTGTCTCGGAGTACCCGTATTTATAGGTTTATTTCTATTATGTCCTGAAATTAGAAGTTACAAGAGGGCAATCGCTTTTAGAAGCAACTTTTAGGAAAAGCAACATATATGATCATTAGCTAGCTAAAGAGGTCCACTACACTCTCCAGCAATCATTCTTAGCAGGTATGAAGTAGGATCTAGCAACACCACTTCATCTCTTGTGACTATCCACCATCTTCTCCAACATTTATGCAAGTCTTTGTGGATGCTTTTTCACTATTTGGAAAGATGATACAACACCTTCTGCATCTAAAATCTTGCTTTGATAGATGCAAAAATTTAGAATGGTATTGAATCCGTTCAAGAGTGTCATTGTAGTGAAGAGTGGTATTTTGTTAGGTCATGTTATCTCACGAGAGGGGATGGCTATTGATTAAGAAAATTAAGCTATTAAGACATCTAAAGCTCTGACAAGTATGAAGGAAGTGATGAGGTTTGTAGGTCAAATCAAATGGCATGCTAGATATCTGAGGTACTTGGCCAATATCTCATTACCTTTGACACATTTAACAAAAAAGATGTTCCCTTTGTATGGGCTGAGTTCAACGGAAGGCTTTTTAGTTATTAAAAAAGATGGTTTCATTAGCTCCAATTTTGCAGCGGTCGGGTTGGCTTTACCTTCTCACATATTTGTCAATTCATCAGATGTAGTAGTAGGAGCAGTGTTGATGCAGCAAAAAGAAAAAGGATGGTATAGACCAATTTATTATGCTAGTAGAGTGTTGTCTTCACCACAAAGGAATTATCCGATTACCAAATGTGAGGCATTGGCAATGGTATATGCACTGAATAAATTCAGGTATTATTTGTTGGCTAATAAAGTGGCTTTTCGTGTAGATCATCAAGCTTTGGTATATCTTATCAAGAAGCCTTTGTTGATAGGAAGATTGGCAAGATGGATGCTTTTATTATAGAAATTAGATTTTGTGATTGTTCATAATCCAGGTAAAGAGGATGCAATGGCTGATTATTTCAGTAGCTTAGAGTCAGGAGACACACTAGTGAGAGTGAATGATGAGTTTTTCAATGCAGAATTATTTAATGCTCAGATTGTTGAGTCTGATTCTTGGTATGACTAGTTAGCATTCCTCATAGATGGAGTATTGCCTCAACGCTTTATACCTAATCAGAGAAGGAATTTTTCTTTGAAAAGTAGACAATATTTAGTGATAGCAAGTACAATATATAAAAAAGGGATGGAGCAGGTATTTAAAAGATGTATGCCTAATTTTGAGCAACCAGCTATTTTGTAGGAAGTACATTGAGGAGCAGCAGGAGGACATCTATTAGGGAATATTACAGGTAAAAGATCCTACATGCTGGGTTATGGTGTCCTATAGTATTAAAGGATGCTCATGAATTTGTCAAAAGGTGTATCATTTGTTAAAAAACAAGTCAACCAAGTAATTCTTATAGAATGATGGATCATCCAGTTTTACCATTAAATCTAGTTCAAAAATGGGGCATGCATTTTGTTGGTCCCATCAAGCCGATTACTTAGAGTGGAAATAGGTATATTTTAGTTGCAACAGAGTATTTCACAAAATGGATGGAAGTAGTACCACTTAAAGATAATAGAGCTTCTAGTATAGCAAAGTTTCTCTATCACAACATTATGATCAGATTGGTTGTCCAATAGAATTGGTGAGTGATAGAGGATCTCATTCTCTCAATAAATTCATTTATGAATTAACAAGAACACATCTGATTATGCACAAAAATTCTATATCTTATCATCCACAGGAAAATGGTCAAGCAAAAAGCACCAATAAACCACTGGAATGATACCATTCAAATTGGTGTATGGCTTAGAAGCAATGATTCCTATGGAGTTTGTGGTTCCAAGTTTGCATGTAACATAAAAAAAGATGTCTCTAGAGTTATCGGTCAAGCATAGGAGGAAGTATGTTCTACAAGTGAAGGAGGACAGTTTAGTTACTGCATGTATAATGAAGATGATCCAAAGAAAAGAAGATAATCTTGGGTTAACATGAATGTCAAATTTAAGATATTTCAATTTGGAGATTGGATCATGGTGTATAATTCTAAGTTAGGACCACATCTAGGAAAGCTCACTTTGAGATATAAAGGTGCATATCAGATTGTGTAGGGTTTAGGACAAGGGATTTTCTGGTAGCATATGTATTAAGTACAAGGATATAAAAACCTATTAATGGATTTGATATGAAGAAATTTCATGTGAAACCTCCATATATGGATTGGTTGTCAGCTAATTTGGTATAGAAGATATTTAATTGTGATAATTAGATTGGTAACATTAGTGATCACATACGTAGGAAGGCCTATTTATCTACATTTTGTTTGTTGGTGGCATGTTTTCTTGATAGTTGTTGGTCCACGATTACCTTAAGTGCTTTTTTGAGAATTCAATGGTTTTCATGTGCTAGTTGGAGGTTCAATGTTTCACCAATTTGATTTTGCTTCGTCAGAGTTCATAGAGTTGGATGTTATTTAATCACATGTTTGAATCATTGTAGAAGAATAGGTAGACGTTGGTCCATCAAAGTATGCTCAATAGAATTTAAAACACTGAGATTTTTCTTAGCAAAAAAAGAAGGGCATATAAGTATTTTCAATAATATCCTCATGGACACGACTAAGTTTTCGTTCAAAACCTATCATTAACTCTCTTTGCTCATATGAGATTTCTTCATTATTTGCGTTGGCGCGTTGCAAACGACTATATAGCCAATCCGTGAAAGAAGGTGTATCTATAATCTCATTATTATCGAGATTACGTCTAGATCTTTTGTTTTTTCGCCTTTTACTTCGGAGACTTTGAAGTTCCTCGTACTCGCTAAGGAATGCTTGCATGCATTCGCTATTATATGCTACAAAAGTAGAAACATCAATTTTTTCTTGAAATGTAGATAAGAATGGAACCCCCTTACCTGATAATACCTCATCTATTATTTTTGAAGAAGACTCGTTGGTCCATGCACGTGGAGCTTCTTCATGAACTCTTTCAAGGTACTCACTAACGTAATACATGCACTCTTCAAGCATCCAACCCTTTGCCATGGATCCTTCTTGTTTTGCTCTTTGTCGCACATAACCTTTTAGTATTGCCATAAATCGCTTGACCCAAAACATCCATCGAACAACACCTGCAATCTCTATCTCATCTACAAGATGGACTAATAAATGAACCTGAATATCAAAAAATGAAGTAGGAAGTTCTTTTTCCATCAAACATAGTAGCTCTTTGCATTCACGTTTTTTTTGTGCGATCGAATTTTTATCGATCTCTTTGGATGTAATCCACCTATACATATCATAAAAACAATTATAAAGAAGTTAATTAAAAAATAAAAGATATACTCATACAGGTTAAATATAAAAGTATCACAATTACCTTATAAGTGATCGAAGACGATAGATCACATCTCGTACTCCTTTCGTTGTACATCTATCGATAACCAAAGGTAAAATATATTTCAAAAAGTTATGCCACTCATGGGTCTTTAACCTAGATAAGCTCTTATCATCCATAGTAAACATGTTTTGAAATGATGCTCCATATCCTGTAGGAGTCTTAATCAATTGAATTCTATTGTTGATAGTCTGTATCTCTTTTGTTGTAAGTACCCAAGGAGCAGATGCATAAGTTGTTTCTTGTCGATGTCTATCAAAAATTGGCCATAACTTTGGTTTGGATTTTTGATCTTTCAAATCATTCCTTGATGTTGTGGTATCTTTTAGTCCAAGAAGATACTGCCATAGTGAATAACCAATATTTTTGAATATATGCATAGGATCAAGAAGATGACATACTTTTAACTCTTTACAATACTCCAAAGAATACCATATTGATATGTTCTCTGCGAGTGCCAATTTTCCTTTACCTCTGTTCACATACTCATTATCTGAATCATCACTGAAGATTTTTGCTTCTGGATCTATCAGAGGTCCATCTGTCCATTTTTTATACCAATCCATAGGCGTCATAGGTTCTGGATACTGGCCTGTTTCAAGCTTTCCATTAAAATGTATCGCTTCTCTTTTAGATCTTAATGGATGATCATCAGGCAAGAATCGTCGATGTCGAAGATAAATATTTTTGTTGAGATTCTTCCTATAGATTGATCTCAACCAATCACCACAATATGGACAAGCTTTATAACCCTTAGTAGATATTCCTACATCATGAAAAATGATAAAAATATAATTAGATTAAATCATATTTATTTACATGCATATTGAATAAAAAAATTACATCAATACCTGAACAAATGCCATATCCAGGAAAATCGTGAATAGTCCAAGCCACAATATCACGAACCGTAATATGTCTTTCATTGATGCTTTTCGATAGATCAATGACATTAATACCTCTCCAGAACTCTTGAAGATCGTCAATGAGAGGAGCAAGATATACATTCATATCTTTAACTTGTCTTTTGCCTGGGATTAAAAGTGAAAGCATTAAATGTTCCTTTTTAATGCTAAGATATGGCGGAAGATTATAGTTTATGATTACCACTGTCCATGTTGACCATTTACTGGAGTTCATGGAGAATAGATTAACCCCATCTAATGCAACTCCTAACTTTAGATTCTATGGATTTTGTGCAAATTCAGGCCATATAGAATCAATATGCTGAAAAGCAACACTATCATGAGGAATTCTGATTATTCCATCAGTACTTTTGTGATCATGTCCCCAAGTCAAAAGCTTTGATAATTCGGGGCTTTGAAACATATGTCTAATCCGTAGTGCCAATGGAAAATGTCTCAATATCTTTTTTGGGATTTTACCTTCTTCACCCTTATATCGAGGAGATTGACATTTGGGACATGTCAAAGAGTCTGCATATTCACCTCTATATAAAATACAATCGTTAGGACATGCATGTATACATTGATAATCTATACCAAAATTATTGATTATCTTCTTCATTTCATCATGTGAGGTAGGAAGAATATTCTGACTTGGTAAAAACGTTTCAGATAATAACCTGTAAGTTTATCAAAAAAAGATTTATTAAAAAAGGTAAATAAATAAATATACATATATACATGTAGGTTTTCATTCTTACTTTAGATAAGGTAAGAACAAGAACTTGAATTGAATGGACACTTTTTATCCGCGCATCTTTTAAAACTATTAATGCATCTTTCAAAATATTTACACAAAATTTGATTGTTTTGGATGGCAGGATACGATTGTTTGTTTTGGACGATATGAAGTATGTACCTTCATTGAATGATTTGTCGATTCACACTTTCAAACTGAACATATGTGTGAATCGACAAATCATTCATATCCTCCAAAACAAATAATCGTATCCTACCATCCAAACAATCGTATCCTGCCATCCAAACAATCGTATCCATTCAATTCAAGTTCTTCTTCTTACCTTATCTAAAGTAAGAATAAAAACCTGCATGTATTTATATATATATATTTTTATATATTTATGCATATATATATAAATAGATAGAAAATTGAAAATTATACCTTAATAGTGTCGAAACAGATACATTACTCCATCCAAAACGATTTTGAATGTTGAGAATAAGTAAGCTTGCACTTAGTCGTGTCAAACGACTTCCTTCATATACATGATCTAGACATTTCCCTCAAAGATATTTCTCATTTTTAGAAATATCAATACTCTCACTGTCATTTTGATACCAATCCTCGATAAAATCTGCCATGCCATCATCTTCATCATTGTCACACAAATCTTGTACTTTATCGTCTTTTAAATATAGATCTTTCAACTTTGCATATTGCACAGGATTAGTTTTGCGTAGCCTCCTCATGGAAGCTTCTGATAATCGTGGTCTTACTAGTAATTGTGAATGTTGTGGACGAATATCATCAATATCATATTTTGGAATCTACGCATATAAATAAAACTCATTAGTATCCATAAATGAATAAAAAGTAAACTTCAAATATAAAATTAAGTATATAACTTATTAAATATGGATAGAAAATTTTTATTCTCTCTAGCTAAAATGTGCTCTTGGAGGTCTACGCCATCCATAATTCACTAATAGTTCATTACCAGCATGTAATGTAGTAATAGCATTGACAAATATGTATCTTGATACATCTCTACTCATGTATGGCGATTCATGACTATTTTCATGCTCCTCAAATGTGCAATTAGTCCTTGAACTATTATGTAACCCTCGACTACTATTTATTAAACCTGCTATATTTCCATGTGTGTAAGGTCTTCCATCAATATATAATCTTTCATTTTCTGCATGTAAAATCCTTCTACTAGTAAGGGATGTTGCATTCAAGCATATTCCATAAGTACTCATGCTTTGAACATAACGTGAAAGTCGATGCCAATCTCCCCATCCATATATAGGACCACAAAATGACATAAGAGTGACTTCAGAGTTCGGAGGCACATACAAATCCTCTACAATAAAGAGACCACGACCAGCATTAGTAATAGTGGATGGAGTAATCATATAGCGATTACCCCAAAAGTTGAAAACCTCTCCATCTAAATGAAGTGTTCCTCTATTCCATCCTCCATATCCTCTTCTATCATATGTTTGTACTAAAGAACGATCACGAGCTGGCAATGGATAATCTCCAGCCGTTTCATTCTCTAAACTAGGAGGTAGAGGATTTCTAGAAACCTCTGCTTATAATTGATGAACAGTAAGTCCATGACGTGTACGAGGTATATTAACATTATGAGAAAAATCATCATCATCATCATCATAGCAAGTATTCCTGTATATCAACAATAATTTGATTTTATATATGGTTTTTAAATAAAATAATGACATTATTATATATAGAAAATACATACCCAAGCATTATCACGTTGACTAGGTGATGGTGCACGCTCAAAAGTACCATACTCTGCCTCATGTTCAATACATTCCAATCGTGGTCTTCGATATGTGCCATAACAAGAGTTACACCAACATATAATATGCTCTTCGTAGTAAAATTCATCATAATTTCTATCGGAGGACACATGTGAAGTTGTTGCATGGGTAGGAGGTGGTGGAGTATCCTCTGATTGATCAAAATCTGCACATAATAAGAAACATAAAAAAGATAAGTTATGTATCCATCAAATATATTTAAAATTAAATATTTCATATACTTACAATATAAAGTCGTTGCACGAAGAGGAGACGGTGGTGGAGTTCCCATCTGGTTGATCAGAATCTACAAATAATGGTATTTGATATTAATAATTTGATTATCTATATAAACAAAAAATTCACATATACATATTTACACATACATACATATTCACATATACACATTTACACATACACACATTCAAATATACACAACTACATATTATTGTGGGATAAATGCATGTATTTTGTATGAATGAGTGTATATGCATGCATGTGTGTATACGTATATATGTGGATATGTATATGTGTGTTTATGTTATGTATGTATATGTATATATGTATACATATATGCATGTGTATATGTTTGCATGTATATGTGTATGTGTATGTGTATATGTGTATATATATGTGTATATATTCTGACATTTTTTTCTATTTGAGATTAAATTAACAGGAGATATTGTATGCTCAAAAAAAATAAGAGGCGAGGTAACATTCCACCTGAGTCGTGGCAGTTTTTTCATAGACAACTATGTCTTCAAGAGTCGTTTCCTCAGCAGAAGGTACACAAATTAATAGTTTATATTTATAATTTTTATATATTTTAGTAATTTTTTACATTTAATTTATGTATTTTTTTTCTTGAATAAACAGGATGCTGCAAAGAAGAGAGTGGAGTCAGGCCACACATCGCACCTAGGCCAAATGGGCCATAATGGTTTTGTAGCTACGTTTATAAGTATATGTGTTATTGTGAGTATATTTTGTTGATATATTTAGGTAATGATGTGTGTGAACACACTAGGACCGCCGGGGCACTTTTTTCCCTCTTTAGGAGGTTTTTCTCCCCCGGCTTGTATATACGCCTATTGCCCTAATGGGCTACTTATCTTTGTACATTCTCTAGTAATACATTCAGTATTGTGTGTTTGTGCTCCAAGCTTCTTCTTCTTCCTTGTGCTGTTCGCGTGCTTTCGCAGACGTCTATCTCCAACAATTGGTATCAGAGTAGGTCGTCGCTTCATCTAGGGCACCGTCGACACTCCTCCGTTTGTAGTCTCAAAATCGCATGAATTTTGGTGAGCATACTCAGCGTGTTTTCGAGATCAAAACAGCTTCGCTATGTGGTGCCGAAATCGCGATCTGAGCTCGTTTCGGCCTCTGAACGCACTATCGCAGCGCTTGTGCAGGCTATTTCATCTTTTTGTGCCAAAGGTATATACCAGTTTCTGTTCACCAGTTTAAGCGTCTCGAAGTCTGCTACCGGTCTAGCAGAACTCGTCTGGGCAGTTCTGTTCAACTTTTTGAGATACAATCAATTTTCCGCATCAAGGTATTTTAGTCACCGGCCATGGCTGAAAGCAGTGATGTATTCCGTATGTTGGCTGTTGAGGATAAGTTGGATGGTACCAACTACCCATTATGGGCTTATATGATGCGACATGTTTTGGTTGCAAAAGGATTGTGGAACATTGTGCAGGGTGTTGAAAGATGTCCTGTTACACCTGCAACGACAGGTATTGCAAATACAGGTGCTGGAGCTGATGAAGATGGTGTCAAAGATGATATTCCACAGATTCTTGTTCGTGCTGCTGTTTTTGTTGCACCTACTGCAGAGCAAATTTGTTGGGATGGCGGAGATGCCCAAGCACATGCATTGATAGCTTTGTCTGTCAAACATGCCATTATTCCTCATATTCGCTCTTGCAGAACAGCTAGGGATGCTTGGGATACACTTACCACATTGTACCAAGCTAGGAATGAGGCTCGTGTTGCTTACCTCCGAAAATAGTTGGAGAGTGAGCATATGAATGAAGGTGATTCTATGGACAGTTTCCTAACGAAGATCAAAGATTTGAAGGAACAGTTGATTTCTGCTGATGAGGTTATACCAGATAGCTCACTTGTGCAAACCGTTCTGAATGGTCTTCCTGATTCATATCAGAGTTTTGCTTCTACTCTTCGGTTGATGATGAAAGGCAATCCGAATGCCTTATCATTTGAGGAGTTAGTCTCTGTTTTGTTGCAGGAAGATCAGTCCAGGCAGAACAGGTCCATTATGCGTGTTGCAGATCAAGCTTTCCTGGCTAGTCAGAAGGGCAAAGGAAAATGGAGCTCTTCTACTAGTAAGCAGAAATCTACAAATGCTGCACATTCAAAGAATCAGGAAATTACAGCTTGTACATAGTGATGTTTGTGGTCCTATGCAGACACCCTCTTTTGGGAATTACCTTTACTTTGTGACTTTCATTGATGATTTTTCCAAACATGCATGGGTATATCCACTCAAAGCAAAATCCGAAGTGCTCATGTGCTTTAAACAGTTTTTGGTTTTGGCTGAAAATCTGTCAGCATGTAAAATGGACACCCTCCGTTCTGATCGAGGGGGGGAATATATGTCTTCTGATTTTAATGCATTTCTGGCTGAACGTGGGATAAAACACCAGTGTACAGTGTCGTATACACCTCAACAGAATGGAGTTGCTGAACGAAAGAACAAGTCACTCATGGAGATGGCGAGATGCATGGTCAAGAGTCAGGCTTTACCACATAGTTTCTAGCTTGAGGCTGTCATGTGTGTAGCATATGTACTGAACAAGTGTCCCACTAAAGCGCTGCAGTCTATCACTCCATATGAGGCTTGGCATGACCGCAAGCCATTTGTTGCTCATCTGCGTGTTTTTGATTGTTTGGCATATGCATTAGTGCCTGAACAACATCGCAAAAAATTGGATGATAAGGCAGTAAAATGTATTTTTGTTGGGTACAGTTCTGAAAGTAAAGGCTATCGTCTGTATCATCCACATACTAAACGCATTCTGGTTAGCCGTGATGTTGTCTTTGTGGAAGATGATATTCAGCCATTGCTTTCATGTACTAAGGAGACATCTGTTAGCTCCAAAGACATGTATGATATGTTGATGCCTCTTTTTACAGGTGGACAGTCTAGTGCTGGTCCTAATGAGGCAACTTCTCAACCTTTTGCAGGTTTCATATGATGATGCAGATCATTCTATTTCTGATGCAGATTTACATGATGCACTTGTTGATGAGAGAGCTGATATTGAGCAGGCAAAAACTATGCCAAAATGACTGGTGCAGACTTTGCGTGACAGCAAATTAGATGCACCTTTATCATATCGTACTCGTTCAGGCTCTCATAGTGCCTCCTTTGCATCAGATTGCTATGCTATGGCTGCGTCTAGTCTCTGTGATGAGAATGAGCATGTTTCTTTTGATGAAGCACAGAATTCAGAAAATTGGATGGCTGCCATGCAATCTGAATATGATGCTATAATGAAGAATGGTACATGGTCTTTATGTGACTTGCCTCCTGACAAGAAGGCCATTGGCACTAAGTGGGTATACAAGCTGAAGCATAAATCTGATGGTACAGTTGACAGGTATAAGGCTAGGCTTGTTGCAAAGGATTATGCGCAGGAAAGAGGCATTGATTTTGATGAGACCTTTGCACCTACATGCCGTATGACTACTGTTCGGAGCATTTGTGCACTTGCAGCCCATCCTGGTTGGAATGTACATCAGTTGGACATTAAAACAGCATTTCTGAATGATGACTTGCATGAAGAAGTGTATGTTTTTCAGCCCCGTGGCTTTGTGCAGAAAGGGCATGAAAATAAGGTGTGCAGGTTAAAGAAGGCATTATATGGTTTAAAGCAAGCACCACGTGCTTGGTATGAGAAGATACATGCCTATCTGGTTGCACATGGTTTTATGAACAGTCCAACTGAAAGCACCTCATATATTAAGCGTGCTAATGATGTGCTTCTGATCATTATTATCTATGTTGAAGACATGCTGCTCACTGGTCCTATTGAGAAGCATATTGCTGATTTCAAGGCTGATTTGCATGCCTCCTTTGAGATGTCTGATTTGGGGTATTTGCATCACTATTTGGGCATTCAGTTTATGCAAGTTGATGGTGGAATGGCTTTGTGTCAAACGAAATATATTGACACATTATTGCAGTGTTTTGGCCTTGAAGACTATAAACCTATTGCCACTCCTATGGAGACAGGTTTACGATTGAGTCTTCATGATGTTGGAGATGCATTTGATGCTGTTCTTTATCAGCAAGTTGTTGGATGCTTGATTTACTTATGCATTACTCGGCCAGATATTCAGTTTGCTGTCTCACAGATGAGCAGGTTTATGCATTGCCCAGGAGTCATGCATTGGAAGGCGGTTAAGCGCATTTTTCGCTGCTTGAGTGGTACTCGGCTACTTGGGTTGTTTTATCCCAAGGGGGGATCACTACCGCCAGAGTTGCATGCTTTTTCTGACTCAGATTGGGCTGGTTGCTATGACACTCGTGTGTCCACCAGTGGTTTTTGCTTCATGCTTGGTAGCTCATGTATATCTTGGTTGAGCAAGAAGCAGCCTACTGTGGCCACTTCCAGTTGTGAGGCTGAGTATAGGGCAGCTTTCACAGTGACTGTTGAGTGTGTGTGGCTCAGATGCCTTATGGCTGATTTGGGTGTTGGCCAGTCTTCTGCCACCACCATCTTCACTGACAGTCAGAGCGCATTGGCAGTTGCGAGGAACCCTGTGTTCCATGCTCACACTAAACACATTGAGGTGCATTATCACTATGTCAAGGAGAGGTTCTCTGTTGGGGAGATCAGCTTGGCATATGTGCCCACGCAGGAGAACATTGCAGACCTTTTCACGAAGGCTCTGCCTAGGGAGAAGTTTGAAGATTTCTGCAAAGCTTTGGGCTTACTTCCTTTTGTGGAGTGATTTCCACATAGCTTGGCACTTCCTTATACATGAGTGCCAGCTCCTTGTTCACCGTATCACTCCCAGGGGGGATTTGTTGATATATTTAGGTAGTGATGTGTGTGAACACACTAGGACCGCCGGGGTACTTTTTTCCCTCTTTAGGAGGTTTTTTTTCCCTGGCTTGTATATATGCCTATTGCCCTAATGGGCTACTTATCTTTGTACATTCTCTAGTAATACATTCAGTATTGTGTGTTTGTGCTCCAAGCTTCTTCTTCTTCCTTGTGCTGTTCGCGTGCTTCCACAGACGTCTATCTCCAACATATTTTTTATTTTAGTTAAAATGCAAGCAACTAATGTTTTTTATTTGTTTCATTGCAGCGGAAGGATTATGGCCAATATCCTACAAAACAGGAGATCGAGTATGCTACACATTTTTGGATATCGGCGTTTGAGCGAGTATATACAAGATCATCCTGATACCTTTGTGAGTATTTTTAAATTTTATATAATTATTTTATTTTTATGAATGTTTTAATTATTTTATTTATTTATGTTTATTATATGTAATACAAGAGTATTATGGAGAGACAAATATGGATGAGGTAGAGAGACAAACACAGGAGGGATGATCTCGATCGTCATAGGGTGA
>CM035412.1:40189605-40452105 GCA_020310875.1 Ceratopteris richardii | reverse complement strand
TATATGTATACATAGAGACATAGACATATCCCACACTCACAGACACACACACACATATATATATATATATATATATATATATATATATATATATATATATATATATATATATATATATATATATATAAGGTAGTCGAGAAATTATCAGTGTCAACGAAAGCGATTGGCTTCAAATAAAGAATAGTTTATCTGAAGTTCTTTTTCCTAATATGAAAAGTATCGATGTAGTACATTTCTTCAAGTCTCTCTCTCTCTCTCTCTCTCTCTCTCTCTATATATATATATATATATATATATATATATATATATATATATATATGAAAAGTATCGATGCGGTACATTTGTTCAAGTCTCGTAGATATAACATGCAAACGTAACTAAGGAGATTTAGAAGGGAAATCATAAACAAACCCATACAGATATAAAAAAACCCATACAGATATAAACATACCTCAGGGTCAAAGTAATAATCTCCAGATCGAGGCATAAAAGCAGATATAAAGATAGCTTTGGAAATTTTCTCTGGAAATGTCTCCATTGGATATGATATTCCACATCCACCCAAGCTATGCCCAATCAAGGCTACCTGTTAAAAACAATTATTTGCAAGCTGAACATAAATAAAAATGTCATTTATCATCTACAGAAATAAGTTCCTCTGAGAATTTGGTGAGAATTAAAGTATTATACTCCATCACTGTAAATGTGGTTAAGCAAAAGAAATGTAGACACATACACAGCAAACCACCTCGTGGTATTTCATGGTCCCTTTCTCTCCTGAAAAGTGGGGATATGTTTCTTCTCTGTACTCAAAAGCTGGGTAACGTTTGCATGAAGTAACAGAGAAAAAGGCTTGTGTAAGCCTAAGGCTCTCTCTCTCTCTCTCTCTCTCTCTCTCTCTCTCTCTCTCTCTCTCTCTCTCTCTCTCTCTCTCTCTCTCTCTGCCAAGCGTGCTTTGGGAGTGAGGTTCCACTGACCTGATGATCGAGAACAGAATGAGCAAGAAAAATCATCAAGGGAGAGACATATTCAGCAACGGAGGCTATGGAGCCCGCGTCAGACTTGTGGATGCCCGACGAGGCGAGATAAAGGGCAGTAACGGTATGGCCTGCGTCTTCGAGGCGGGCGATGACCTTGTACCAGCACCAGGCGCCATGCCCCAACCCATGCACCAGCACAAAGTGGAACTTGTCCCCGCGAGGATGAAGACGATCAATCTCGCTGTGTGTCATCTCTCTCTCTCCGCTACGTTTGTACTATTTATCTTCCACAGCACTATGACTCGTTAGTGAGGGTAGTCTGAGATGACTCGTTGGTGAGAGTTGATTGAGATGTGTGTCACTGTGTGTGCCCAATATCACTGAACGTGCCTCATGCCTCGTCATACGTGGAAAAACACTTGCGTTGCGCTTGAAAAAAACGTAGGGACTTTTGCAAAAAGTACTAATTTGTTGAGTCTGTCATTGAGTTTGACGCAAATGGCTTTTTTTTTTTTTTTAACCATGGCGCTTGGAAAATATACAGAACTTCCCTCCTTCAGAGTAGTTGACCTTCATAGTAGTTGCTTCAAAACACCCGCAAGATGTTGCCATACCGAGTGGCTCTTGAAGCACAAAAGGAAAAGTGCAAAAACTAGATGGAATGTGAATAAGGGCTAGGCATGTTAGACAATAGCACAAGGTTCTTATACGGCCATAAGATCTATCAATTGATCTTTCCAATGTAGACACAACAATGAAGAATATAGTTCCCTATATAGAACTAAGTTTGTATTATGGTTTACTCTCTCTATTTGCGCAAAAAATATTAAATCAAATCTATGCACACTAGCCTTGTTGGTTGGGCCTTTTGCCTCTCAAGGTTAGGGGCAGGGTTTCAATCTCTTTGGACTGCAATCAGATACCGATCACCACCAGTGAGAGTGTATAAAATCAACCCCTTTAGAGAAACATTGAGCCTTTCAACTATCTTATTTCATATAAATCATCTTATGTGCCCTTAAAGTCCTTTCTCAATGTCTACCTTAAGAAGCTTACGAGCTCTGCATCTTAGTAAAGCCTTTGTGGAATTTAATGATTCTATGAGTGCTATGCCTGCCTTTGATTGTACTTTCAATAAATTTAATGTAATTCTATGAGATCTCAAGGATCCAACTTCTTTAAAGAATAGATCTCAATGATCGAACTGATTAAAGAAGATATCAAATTAATATACAACTTTTTTTTTTAATGGAGGTTCAACCGAGGCCTACTCCTCCAGGCATTAACTTTGAAATTGCAACTGTACAAGGAAGGGCATAGTATCCATGGGACCCCCCTTATCCCACAAGAACAGGGGTTTACATAGCTAGGTTAGACTATGGTCACTACCGCAAAGCAGGATAAACGGTGGCCTCCTTACTTAGGACCATTAAGTGCTGCGACTTTAGATGTCTTTACACAAATCTTTCACAATATCTGTTCCTACTAAGAAGGAGCTTCCTTGGATTATCGTGCTCACCTTGGTCAAGTCTAGTAAGGGAACACGGCAAGTCTACACGGTTCTTGGGTAGGAGATTAAAATAAAAACTAAATCCATGTGTTTCTCCAAGCAGAGGACAGCAAATTTCTTAACAAATTATCAATATGACATCAAGAATTATTTCTTACACCAAACTTACAACTACACACATAAAAAACAAACTTAACAAATCCACCAAATTACGTAATCATCAACACACAGATAAACAGATAATGATTCACCACACTGTTTTGACAATGAAATACTTAGATAATTGCGAATAAATTGGACAAAGTGCTCTTCTACAATGCAATAGAATAACAGTTTGGAATATCCAAATACCTGTCACTTTTCGGTCTTGTCTCTCTCTCTCTTCGTACTTCGAGATATAGTGATATATAACTATGAATAGTTACATCAGTTAGCCACTTTGATAAGACATTTCAATGGGTTGATATTTACAAGTACTAAGACTCACGCATCCAACGGCTAACAGTGGCATGCCTCGGAGGACTTGAACCCACAAAGATGAAGTACAAAAAAAGGAACTTTATTCTCCACCTTTCGGTTCTTCATAAAAGGAAAAACTTCAGAATTAAAAGAACCCCCCCCCCCCCCTTCTCTAAAGGTATCTTGAATCTTTTTAGTAATAATTTTAACTAAGCGTGGGACTTCATCCGATTGCAATTTGACAGTTCCATGAGAGGTGGCACTCGAGGTTGAAGCCATACAGAAAATAGCTTTACTTTGAACTTGTGCCAACTACAAGCCCAAATCCTCTTGAAGAAAAAAAACCTTTTGAAAAATATGCTTTTGACATTGTGTTTCACTCTAAGTAGTCTTTAAAGCTTCTTCCTTCAGTTGCTTTTCCTAGTCTAAACTTTTTTATAGGGCTGAAACTTGTTGTTGTGCAGCAAGGACCTGTTCTTCTTTCTAGCCTACCTTAATGGATAATTGTTCATTGGTTTCCTTCAGTTCACCTATAGTCTATTAAAGACATTTGCAGTCTTGAGCCTGCTCTTGTAAGTGAAACTTCATCTTGGTTTCCTTCACTATTTCCATAGTCTGTTAAAGACATTCGCAATCTTGAGCTTGCTCTTGGGGGAATCTTGGACCATGGTCTCTTTTTCCAATTCCTATATCTAGAGAAGATGTCGAGCATTGCCTTCCGGAACATTGTTCATTTTCTTCTTGGAGCTCTCTGTCTCTCACTCTGATTCTTCAAAAAAAATCTTTAAAATATTGACTTTTCTAGGGCTACTAGGACAATGCATCTCCCAATTGATGATGGGTGAAGACTTGATTAGCGAGCTCCTCATGGAGCTAGTGGGTTTGTAGTTCTAGCCTATCATTGTTGGTGCAATTAAAGCCAAGCCCACATACTTGGTTGATTAGCTCATACTTGACTTATTGACAAGGCTTCATATGATCAACCTCTTTTAAAAGGTCCTTCACATTTATCTTTGTAAAATTGGTAGCCATCCACGTGGAAGCTCTAAAATCATGATTCATTTAGCTTTTGTGTGATGAGGGAATATATCCTATACTTTAAGATTCAGCTTTTACGTAGATCTTTGAATTTCAATTCAAACTTTGGCTCGAAGTACAACTGTAAGAAAAGGATCAAAAAGACCCCCGTGCATCTTGAGCCCATGAGATCAGTTGAGGGAGGTTCATTGTGAAGTTGAGGGAGGTTCATTGTGAAGTGAGAGCTTATCTCATTGCTCATTCACCTCTCACACATTGAGATATGTATTATTCTCAATGACATTGTATTTGTAATAGTGATGTGCTCATAGCTTGTTCTCAATGCACGATTGATCATTTGTCATGATTTAAATCATAGTAGATTGTTCATACTGTCTAGGACATGTCTACAAAATTTCATTTTCATTGCTTTTCAGGATCGCAAGATATTAACACATCATAGTCCATCATTTTTAATGAAATCACTCATGATTGATAGCTTATTAAGATAATTATAGTTTCCAAAAATAAATCAAACCAATTGTTGTTGTGTTCAGAGAATTGTTCAAAACATTGAATAGGTGTAGGAATAAAAATAGCAAGTTTCTTGATCTTGGATCAACTCCAACCTATGTGTTTTGATCAGTTGATTAGTGGATCATGATCCAAGCAGCATATATGATTATTTGTGATCATTACCTAGCTAAAGAGGCCCACTACACTCTCCAGCACTCTCTGATTTCTTTATACCTCACATTAGGAATTGCAAGATATCCCAAGATACTTGGGAAGTTCTCTCATCATATTTCTCCTCAAATACAAGAGCTAGGAAGAATCACTTACGGATGGAATTTACAACTCTAAAGAGACAACCAAAACAAGGAGTGGCTGATTATGTAACCAAGATTAAAGATGTGATTGGTCAGCTTGCCTGCATTGGAGAGGAGATAGAAGAAGATCACATAGTAAGGGAGATCATTAATGGCATCAAAGCTGATGACAAGTGGAAGTCATTCACCATAGCAATGAACCTCTACATGGATATGAAAATACCTAACATCAACACCTTGATGGGGCAACTCTTCACCCATGAGACAAAACTCAACAAGAATGGTGATGACTCTAGAGGTAATCAATCTTCTGCCCTTTATAGAGATAAGAGTAAAGCTAAGGATAAAGGAAAAAGCAAGAAGAATGAAGAAGAGGCTAGTACCTCTCAAGCTAATTGTCTAGGAAGAGGAAGAGGTGCTAGAGGAAGGGGTAGAGGAGGAAATCAAGGCAAGGGTAGATCCTACAACAATTCACCTTGCAACATTTGTGGTCTTGGCAACAACACTACAGAAGAATGCTTCAAGAATACAAGGAATCAAAGGGGAAGAAGCTTCCATAGAGGTAGCTATGGACAATCTAGAGGCACGTACAACAATGAAGGAGGTAACTACAACCATAACTACAATCAAGACTACAACAACAAAAATTATCAATGAGGTTTTAGAGGAAGAAGAGATTGCAACAACTATACAGAAAATCAAGAAGACTCTCTACGCATTATGAATATGACATCCAAGCAAGGTAAAGATGATGAGCATCTTTTCTATATTGATTCAAGTTGTTCCAATAATGTCGGTGGAAATGTAGCTTTATTATTTGATCTTGAAGAACCCAAAGAAGCATGAAGTAGGAACAAGTGATGATATTAAACACTCAATCAAGAAAATTGGAAATGTCAAAACATCTGATGGTAGCATGAACCTCTTTAGAAAAGTTGTGTATGCTCCAACTATAACCAAAAACCTAATTAGTGTTGGGTAGATTGTTGAGAAAGGCTTACAAGTCAGATCCACTAAGCATGGAGAATATGTGGAAGACCCTCAAAAAGGCTTCAAAAGGATTGCTAAAGGTGAGAAGTCTGGAAGATTATTCAGATTTGAGATTGAAGACAGAAGGAACATAGCACTATTCAACTATAGAGATCAAACCCTATTTGAGTTAGAAATATGGCAGAAAAGGCTAGGACACATAGGAGAAAGAACTCTGAAGCGAATATGTAGGGATCAAAGTGTGCTTTGCATTCCCAATGTGACCAAGCAACATATGATATACAAATGTGGAGCATGCCAATTTGGCAAAGCTCACAAGCAACCATTCAACAGGAAGGTATACATTCATGAGGACTACTTGGAGCTTGTACACACTAATAAGATCCATCAATCTCAGGTTCAGGGTACTATGTTTCATTTAGTGATGATTACAGTAGATGGACAATCCTTTATTTCATGAAGCATAATGATGAGGTATCTACATGTTTCAAAAAGTACCTAGCACTAGTTGAAGACCAAACAAGAAGGAGCTTGAAGAGAATCAAATTTGATGGAGGTGGTGAGTATTTTTCACATGAGTTTGATTCCTTTCTATAGGGAACAAAGGCATAACGATAGTCCACTTCATGAGTTTGGGCTAATCCCTTTGCCACTAACCTTGCCTTGTACCTGTTTATAGAACCATCTGAGTTCTTTTTTATTTTGTATATCCATCTAGATCTAATTATCTTCAGGCTTGGCTTCTTGGGAACTAGGTCCCAAGTATGGTTTTCCTTAAGTGCTTCTACTTCTTCGTGCATGGCTTCTCCTAGCCTCTTGAAATGAAGAAGGCTCTTCACCCATAAAGTATTTAGTGATATATACAGAGTGCTTGGTGACTAATGATGTATCATAGCCATACCTTATGGGTTTTTTAATCTCGCTTTGAGATCTCCTGATTGCTGGATTTGAGGACTCTGGTATGTCTTCTATTTGCTTGTGTTTGATCTTTCCTCTTGACTTCCAAGCCTTGAAGTCAATCTGCTCTTCATCCTCTGAGTTGATATCTTCTGGTAATTGTTGATCTCCTTGTGTCAGGCTTGGAAAATCATTTTCCAAGTCATATGGTAACTTTAATTTCTTGCAATCATCTTCAAACCATGATTTATTTTCATCAAATACTACATGCCTACTAACTTTGTTAGTGGGATTGTATAGCCTCTATCCCTTTTGGTATTGGTCATACCCAATGAATATACATTTTTAAGCTTTAGGGTCAAGCTTTCCTCTGATTTGTGAGGGGATGTGTGCATAAGCAATGCACCCAAATATTTTGCAATGGTCCAATGAGGGTCTTCTGCCATTACATGCTTCATAGGGTGTCATACAATCAAAGGATTTGGATGGGAGCATATTGAACAAGTAGGTGGCTGTGAAAACAGCCTCTACCCATAGGTAGTTAAGAAACCTTTTCACCTGTATATGGCAAAACCACTGGGTTTTGAAGATGAAGTTAAAACAGCTTATGTATGCAAGCTAATAAAGGCACTCTATGGTCTCAAGCAAGCTCCTAGAGCTTGGAACCATAGTATTGTTACTTATTTATAGGACCAAGGCTTTGTGGCTAACAAGGCAAATTCTTCTTTATTTGTTAAGAAGAACAAATGAGACGTTATCTACTTATGTGTCTATGTGGATGACATCATCATTATAGGAAATGATGCTAATGGCATCAAGCAAGTCAAGGCTCAATCAATGGAAGAATTTAAAATCAGTGATCATGGTTTATTAACCTACTTTCTTGGATTAGAGCTTGTGTACACAGATTCTGGTATATTCATTACTCAAAGGAAGTATATACATGATATGTTGGTAAAGTTAAAGATGGAGAACAACTAAATTGTAGGAAATCCTATGGAACTCAACCATAAGCTAAGTTCTCATGAAGAAGAACTCCTTGATGATGTTACAGGTTATCAACAACTTGTGGGAAATCTCAATTATGCTACTCTAACAAGAGTAGAAATTGCTTACAGAGTAAGTACATTGAGTCACTTTATGCATGCACCAAGGAAGCCTCATATGGAAGTTGCAAAAAGGGTGCTCAACTATCTAAAGGGTACAATGAATGAAGGGTTGTTCTAGCCCTTTACTTCTGACATAGATATAAAGATGTATTCTGATGTAGATTGGGCTAGTTCCAAGGATGATAGGAGGAGCACTTTAGCGTACCTATCCTTTGCACGTTCAAAGCTTATATCATGTTCATATAAGAAGCAAGCAGTTGTGGCTTTATATTCCACAAAAGCAAAATATAGAGGTTTTACAAATGCAACCCAAGAAACTATGTGGCTTAAGCAATTATATGCAGATTTGGAGATACACTCTTACGTTCCAATAATCTTTGGAGACAACACGTTCACTTCATTTGGCTGCTAATCCTCTATATCATGCAAGGACTAAGCACATTGAAGTGCACTACCATTATGTAAGGGAGAAATTGCTTAGCAAGGATATTCAACTATCTTATGTATCAACTCATTTACAATGTGTAGAGATACTCACAAAGGCATTGGATGGAACAAAGATGAACAGGCTCAAATTGAGGACTCGTTTGCAAGAAATCAAGGAGGAATGAACATGAAGGATGTTAGGCTTGAGGGGGAGTTGTTTGTGCAATTGAAACCAAGCCCACATACTTGGTTAATTAGCTCATACTTGACTTATTGACAAGGCTTCATATGATCAATCTCTTGTAAAAGGTTCTTCACATTTATCTTTGGAAAATTGGTACACATCCACATGGAGTTAGTAAACTCTAAAATCAGGATTCATTTAGTTGTTGTGTGATGAGGGAATCTATCCTATACTTTAGGATTAGATCTTTGAATTTGAATTCAAACTTTGGCTCCAAGTGCAACTACAAGAAGAGGATCAAAAAGACCTGCGTGCATCTAGAGCCTATGAGATCATTTGAGGGAGATTCATTATGAAAAGAGAGCTTATCTCATAGCTCATTCACGTCTCACACATAGGAAAAAAAATAGAAGGTTTCTTGATCTTGGATCAACTCCAACATGTTTATTTCGATCCATTGACTAGTGGATGATGGCCCAAGCAACATATATGATTATTTGTGATCATTAGCTAGCTAAAGAGTCCGTACTACACTCTCCAACAATCATTCTTAGCAGGTGTGAAGCAGGATCTTGCAACACCACCATCTCCTATGAGTATTCACCATCTCCTCCAACACTCATTGTGTTCTTGAAGGAGATTGCAAGTTTGGTGGTAATCTTCCATATAGTGAGCAATAAGAGACTAAATATTCATGAGATAGGTGCTAAGGTGACCAAACGCATGGGGATCACATTGTCCATTAACATCAAACTACTAGAACTCTTCATGAGGGGTCAAAAGGGGTGAAATTTTGGGGATATCGACATCAGCACCGAATTCTAGTTTAGCAGAATCCCATGGAGAGATCGACGAGGAAGCAGTGGATCATCAAATGCTCAGAGGAGTACCTCGCGGTGAATATGATGAATATGATTGTGATGAAGGAGGGGTAGGGAGTGGGTGAATCATGAGCATGGGAAGGAATAACCATGGCATCCACAAGGGTTGGAGAATGGGAGGGAAGAGAAGGGACATCAAGGGAGACAGCTATTGTGACAACTAGAGAAGGGAGTGGGGGCAAAGGTGGAGAAACATCTTGCATGTTCTAATCTATTGGGGGAACGGAAGGCAGTGAGGAGGCGCGGACCAAAGTAAATGAAGAAGAAGCTTGTTGGAGGGCAGAAGATGGAAGAGCTGAGGAAGACTTTGCAACCATTATGAGTCTAGAGATATCCACACTAGAGGACGAGGAGCTAACTACCCATGAGGGTCAGCGAAAATGTTGTAGGATGAGATTCAGGCTCTCATCCTCTTCTTCTATGGGCAAGGCTGGTCCAGTGAACCATCGGGGAATTAATAGTACACGCATGGAAGTCAAGAATTCACCAAGGTAGAGAATCGATAAGAGGTAGGGTAGGTGATTTTTTGGGTGGTGGCCAAGGTCTTACTATTGAACTATGTTTTGACATTCCTTATGAATGAAGTTGAAAAGGATGATTGACCACTTGATTAGACCTTGGGCAGCATTGGTAATGACATTATAAAATTGGTGTAAGATGCCATAAACGCAATGCTAGAGGTTTAGGGTAATAACTAGGAAATGGAGGATAGACTGATCTGGTTCTGGGCACAAGATTATGGCATATCCATTTGAACTATGTTGAGGGAACAAGTGTTCTATGGCACCACAGGAGAGGGAAGGGACAAATGCTAGACCATTGGTGGGCAAGAAAAAATGCTCACTCACTTTGGTAGGGTTTATGTGGAGCTTGTATCCGATGAGCAAAACCATCCATGAGGCAGTAGAGGTGGGCTCTACCACGATGGCACGTATGATGCTCTCAACAATGGGATGTGCCATAGTGGCATCCCACTATAGGAGGCAACAATAGCCAAGGTGATGGGGCTTGTGTAAAGCATTCATCTCATTTGAGAAGAGTGTTGTCAGGGGTTCCAAGATTGCTAAAGTCTCTATAATTAAGTAGAGCACAAATAGCAAGCACGGGAAGCAAATACAAAGCAAACAAAAGCACACACAGAATTCACTAACCATGGATGGTGAGGCACATATATTTTTAAACGAGAGAAGCACATCCACATGATTGAGGAGCGGGATATATGAAATGATGAATGCCAGTGGAGGTAGATCAGAGCATAGCTATCATGCATAATCATGCAAATGTGGGCAGTGAACAAATGATTGTACACGTGGAGGGTGACCAAAAAGGGTGAAGAATTGACCCATTGACTAGATTTTTTACCGATACTCTGGCAAGTGTGCGCAAACAAGAAGTTTTGGACCCAATCGTGTGGAAATCAAGTCAGGACCAAACCACTAGACTTTAACCTTTCTTACAATCATATCTCACTTCAAGTTGTAAAAGAGCTCTTGTTGACCTATGTCGAAGATGGGAGTCCCTAAAAAGTGATCATGAGTCTGCGCTTATTGTAGGTGCACTTCTTGCATGATCAGAAAGCTTTCAGACCTCTATTCATTGAGAGCATGCAAATCATCAATTCGCGCATACAATGAATCACTTGGTAAGAGTTTGTGTTCAATGGCTACACACAAGTTGGGGATGACCACCTCCATGGGGGCAATTGCTTCAATACCATATGCTAATTTAAAAGGAGTATACCCCATAGTAACTTTATACATTGTCCTCCGGTTCTTGCACGCTTTGGGGTGCACATGGGGTGCCAAGAGGTAGTCATGTTAAGTCATGAAACCAACATCCACAACACATCAAAGTTTGCTTTACTCGACTTAAATATCTCGTGTGTATATTAAATCAGTAGTACCAAGTACGCCGAGATATTCTTGGTAAGGAGGGAGAAGTGAGACTTAGAGCTTCGTGTTAAGATTCTCAACAAATGTATAAGATAGTGGAGTGAAATAAGTGCATACGTTATGTCAACTTCTAAAGCTTGGTATTATTCTTTATATCTGTCTCACACCTCGACTTATACTTTACAAGCAATGAAAATAATACCAACAAATCACAAAGACATATAACTGAATATTTGCCATAAGTAAACTGTTTTCATGAAAAATCATGGACGCAACTTACAATCATATGCCTTCATCTTCAACTAAGTCACAAAAGCACAAATGGAAAAGTAGCAATTATGGGTTCACGTCACCTATTCATTAAACGAAGAATCCTATTACGAAAGCATGTACACACTAAATTCACATAGTCTTAAGTTTCATTATCAAACCAACTCAGGTCGAAATCCTGTGATTGTCCAAGCGTGTTTAATATATTATCTTAAAACCATATGACACTTTATCTCATAAGTAAGTACAAATTGTCTTAATACAACAATGGTGTCATCAAATCCTTTACTAAAGAACTATAGAAAATTATGGCAAAACAGTTGCCCTATACATGATTGAAACCGGAAATTATATACTTATTTAAAGTTTATGATCGTAAGTAGAATTTGCCAGCAGATACGATAGAAGAAAATCTGCATCACTTCATATATCCAACACACGCAAGGCAAGCAATCACCTACATGTAGAACCACCGCCAAAGAACACGAAATTGGCAATGAATATCATCAACGAGTATAGAGCAGTTACTTGTAATTTTTGCTTCAGCACAGTGGAGAAGAGGGAATGGACAGTGTTCTTTCTTCTTCTTAGTCCTAAAATATGCCCTTTGATTTTAACATAGCCGCCTCAAGTCTGAGCTTCCTATTAGCATGGAGCTTCCTGGCCTCTACAACCGTGCTCTCAGATAAGATTTTGCAGAAAAAGGCTCTGATAGCGTTTCATCAAGAAAAGAAACGGACAATGGCAGTTACATAACGATGCTTCACCAGCGTTCCATCACTACAAAAAACAAAACCTTTGCTAGAGATCCATGAAGTCTACCGCATTATTTCCCAATCCCTTTGCGAACAATGGATGAACCCTTCTCATCAATATTCAGTTTAAGGCAATGCACCCTTCGAGTTCTAGGATGTCACAATCCAAGAGTTCTAGGATGTCACACTCCAAGAGAAGTTGCTAACTATTTTGCACCCGCTAAAGACCTCTTTGTCCAATTCCTCGTCTCCTTTTAAATCCCCAGACCTACATTGCTGCCACCATGCGCCTCTAGTGCTTGTTCATGGTGTTCAAGATCATCTGCCAGTCACTTCAACCTGCACAGAGACATGCGGCCGAGGGCAAAGATGTTCCACACAACTTGGGAAGAACATTTTGAAGTGTGTGACGAAGAAAATTTACGAGGAAAGAAGTTCCTAACGAGAGCGAAAAAAGTATCGTTCTTCTATTTGACTCTCCATGGTTGCACAACACTGAAGGCATGCAACTATCGTAGCTCCATCACAGTTCATAGAACATGTCCGTATACCTTCTCCCCAAATCGCACACAAAAGTTTTTTCTACTTTGTAGCCCTCTTATCCTCGAGATCAACGATGTCTGCTTTCCCCTTCTCTATTGTATTCTTCCCCGCAAGGTGAAGAACCCTTTTTCTTACGAAAGAGATCCAGAGCAATTTCAATTGCAGCTTTTGCTTTTATCCCTCGCTGTAACTGCCCTCCAAAGCTCCGGGAAGACCCTGAAATGTCTATAATGTGCCGCCCTAAACTTCTCTTCCCTCTTGAGCCCTGATCTCCGAGGATCCTCTTTCCTTTTCTATAGCAAGGACTTCGAGAGCCGCCAGCCTTCATGAGCGCCAATGTCCTCGAAGATTACTACAACACATGTATCTTGAATCGGCTCAATAGTCCTCGCAAAAGTATTACAAGCAAGGAAAGACCTAGTAGTATTAGAGTAAATCCCCATTGTTCGACCGAGGACTTGTGCACTACTAACTATAATGCTACGCTAAATATTAGCTCTTAAAAACAACATCAAACATGACTCCGTGGTACCAGAGTGGTACAATTTACCTTGCATTGGTTGCAAATAAGCTAATGTTTCAATGTTGGTACAAGCAAAACAACCATAGGAAATATTCATCCACATCTACACAGTTATTGCTTGGTCACAATCCATGCACATCTTTGCCAAAAGACCTGACCATTGAAGGATTGAGCCCACAACATTTGCGATTCACATGTGAGCAAATAATATTTCCTTTAAGTATTCTAGCTTTACCAAATCAGGCAGGCCATAATTCTTCACAACTCAAAACGAAGTTGTTATGATGTTGCATGTTGAGTAGCGAAGATCATAGAGCTGCTTGAGCACAGCATATGCATCATCAATGTTGCCTCCTCTTGAAGGATCTTCGTCATCTTGTCAGTTCCTCCCCATAACTTGAGAGTAAAGTGGTGAAGATAGAACCTCCACGGCATCCACCCCCTCCAAACTTGTGTGGCCTCTGGGCACACCAACATTAATCTGCATTCCTTGCTTTGAGGAAATAAACATGGACATCATTTGAGAATATTAATTATCTAGGTGGATACAGAGGAAGTTGTGTCTTCTTTTCTTTGTTTTGAATGTCGGTTGTTGTGTAAACATTACCCATAAGTGCATAAGGTGTAGCAACATTATTCCTAACGAGTCAATACCAACACATAGATATGTAGGATGGTATATTCTTAACCACTTTGAGTCTTGTTCAGGTATCTAGTTTGAGCACATCCTAGAACTAGCACATTTGAGGAAATCACATCTTGGATAGGAACTCCTTCTGATTCTCCTCTCTGATACTCAGTAGCATTCAGGCTAGCTTTGGTAGGAAAATCCATTTTTATGAGAATGTTGCTCTAATATTAAGGCATGTTCTTCACAACTCGATGTATTAAGTGAAAACCACTTTATTGAAGAGATACTGGAGGATTTAGAAAAAAAACTTGGCAAGAACTGAGTAGATAATTCCCCTCCCTCCATGTATATTATCTACTAAAGATAAATCTTGGAAAAAATCTCTCAAATTTGAGTTTGGAATTCTATGTTGATCAAGACTTCTAGATTGCTAAATATTTCCATTGGATGATGATGTTGGCTATAGAAAGGCCTAGTTAAAATGATTTATCCCAGAATTACTCATAGTCTCTACATTTAGAGTCGAGCAAAGACCATCCTGGTTTGCTTGCAACAAGAAATGCCTCCAACCATAATGAAGTTACACAAGTAAAAATGCAGCAATCTGATCATTTCTTTCTTTGCAAGTTGGAAAAAAAGCATGCTTGATGTTTCTATACATAATATCAACTCGTTCATCTATCTTCATTGTGGAATATGTGAAACCAATGACATGTGCTTCCAATACTCAGATTGTTTGCATCTTTGGGTTTCCAATACAAGGTTCTAAATAGTAAAATTGCAAAGTTTAATTTAACTTGAAATCTACACAAATTCATGTCAAGTTAAGTCATCAAAAGATGATTCACAAAGAAGGAACTATATTTGTTACATATCTAGTACGTGCTTGCAGACTTAACCACAAACCGTGAAGAACCCACTCACATGGCACTTTAAACAAAACAGCAAAATGTCAATTAATACTGCAAGAACATTGTTGTTGCTTTATAATCAAGACATCAGATAGGCCCAATCCCCTTCAGAGTTGAGCTCCCTATTATTTTCCTCAGTAGATGGAAAGAGTTGCATTTTGGGTGTTAGAACACAAGCCATGTTCTACCTGAACATGGAACTTTTTCCATAAGCTTTTCATATTACAAGATAAAAGTATAGAAACTCTGAGAGCCATGACCATGATCAAGGAATAATGGCACCCTCTTGACATCAGAAAATTATAGCGGTCAAAATGCCAATTAGATAGGAAAAACCCAATATAACTAACACCTTAGTGCTAAGCCCCAAACATGTTAACATCTACAAAGCAAGCAAATGCCTCCATGAATAAATGAGGGCACAACATTGTGGGCTATGTTTTGCCAATATTGTCTTCATAATAGGAGAACTAGCATTGTGATTAGGAAAGTAAATTCCTCTACATGTGAAGGAGTCATTGCATTCTTAGATAGATTATTTGATGAAGACACATGTTCTGACAAAGGTCCTTTGGACAAATTGTTGAGTCTGCAGCTCCAAATCTTTTGAAATTCTTCCGTTCTCAATTATTCTTAGCTTTGAGTTCAACATTCCCATTTGGCAACTTGATTGTGTCTGCTAGCCTTTGTGAAAATCATCAAGTGGAATGAAATCAATCAAGTGTATAGGTTATAAACATATGTGCCTATGCACGTCCATGTAATGATCCCTATCATATGTATACTCTAAGTGAATAAAAAAATAGAATGGTGCAATAAGAAGTGTTATTGGCATTTGATGTCAAGGCTTTTCCTATATTCTTCAAACTCAGATTTTCTTCATGTATTTACAACTTGTTTAGCATGCACTTGTATGTGCACCTATGAGTTTGAAAGCATATGTGCACTTACATTTTCAAAATTGCGTACTCTAGGTGCATGTATTTTCAATTCCAGTATAAGTGTGAAAATGGTTTTTAGGATTTCTGCTAAAAGAGTCTCCCCACTCATCACCTTCATTCTCAAATGCAATCACTTTTTATCTCAACAACTCCTCTCATTCTCATTTAGACTCTACTTATTGTTCTTTACAATATTTACATGTTCATTTTGTTGTGCAGATGAGTGTCCACCTATAGGAATTTGAACATGTGCTCTTCTCGATTCAAAATATGCACACTTTACTTGCAATGTAACACAAAAATGGTGCAAAACAACAAGGTTATAGAAGGAAAATAATGAAAGGAAAAAATCTGAAATTTGTGCTTTGACTGCCATTTCCATTGTCTTTACTTGAATCATCCCTTGCATTCATAAATTCTAAGAAAGTAATAAGAAACATTTAAACCAAAATAGCATTATATACATACATACAAATTAACTCAAGAAATGATCAAACCCTCTATTGATGAAATTTTGTTGAAGAACATCTCCATTCCAAATCGACACTCTTCATTTACTAACCCGATCCTTGTTAAAAACAAAACTTCATGAAAGCTATTCCATTCCATTATTTACAACTTACATACTTTTCTCAATTCTCTTTAAGATCTCTTTTTGGAGCTGAATGCTGAAAAAAAACATGATCATAAAACATACATATATACACACCACAGATCACAAAGTTAGAAGACATTATTTACCCTTATTTATGTGCAATAGTAAACTCCAGCTCCGAATCCTTTGCTCTTATTCAATTCAACTCTTATGGATGCCTATATATCATAGCCCTTGTTTGGGTCTCCGAAAGGGGAAATATTTATTCACAAATAAAGTCATCAAGTTCCTCTCCGTTTAGTAGAACTCCACATTTCTCTCGAAGCATTTCACAATATATTCTTGCTAGAAACTTTTCTTTTTCTTCTATAGTATCTGCAGTCATGGGGAGCATCTCAGACGAGAAAATGTAGAATGTAGACTAATCGATAGGTACATTCGTGGCTCGATTCAACTCTCTATTTCTAGCTTGATCTAAAGTTCTAGCCCTATGCCAATTTGGATGCACATTTTTGGTATGATTTAAAGCTTTCTTGTTGATGTTCGTTCTTCAATCATTGTTCCATGTGTCGAGGTGTTTACAAGCATGGGAAGTAAATATTTTAAAAATAAAAGCATCAATTGGAGATTGTAAAAAAAATGTATTTCCAATTTGAGTGAAAGCTCTATTTCTAGCTTCATATAAGCTTGCATTTCTATCTCGAACCGAATTCCTCTGAGATGCTATCTCTACTTCATGTGAAAAATTCCACTCTATGGTTGAATCACAGTTCTTTCTCTATTTCTACAGCTGTACCTGCAAGGAAAGACACATTAGAAATGATCATGCATGTAATATTTATTTTTGTACATTTACATGCATTCATGTTTACAGACTTTTTATTATTCAATGTACACTTCTACCTCTGGATACACACATTATTTAATATCCAATTATTCTTCTTATTTATTTAAACTATTAATATTTACATACGTATATATATAAATTATTTGTTTTCAATTTTCATTTATCTCTCTTCTCCATCTTCAATCTATTCAGCAAGTTCCTCATTTTCTTCATCTTCTGCCTCCTCTTCATCTACCAATGTCTCATAATCTTCATTGTTTCTTCTTTAAGAAAGCTTATCTCTTTTCCCACCAATCAATTCCTTTAACTTTGTTCTGTCCAGTTCTCTGAGCGAGTATGTACCATTCTCGAAAACTACACATATCACATAGGGTCTAAACCATCTCCTCACAAGTTTTCTTCGGGCTTCGTATTGCGTATCTAGTGAGCTATCATAGACAAGTACCCAATTATCTCAACATAGCTAAATCTATTAAACATGTCTTCTAGTGGAAACTTACATACATTGCTCGTAGTTTTTATCCTCATAGCTCTTCCTTCAACATGATTTGTGAGGTCCTCTCTCACAAGCACAATATATCACATCTATTGTATCCCCAAAGGCATTGTGACTAGATCGACAACCCACTTATTGTGGATGTTTAGGTGATATGTCGGATGCAACTCATCTCTATGTTCTACATTTGAGAACACCTCACAAGTCTTACATGTGGCCACATAACTCAGAATGTCTACATACATATCGGGCCACCAATAGCTCTCTTTTATCTTTTCGTAAGTCCTGAAAAAACCTTTATCTCCCACCCACATACTAGCATGCATTTCTGTCATCACTTGCCTCTGCATTAAATCTAATCCTACAATGATTTGAGGATTTACAATCTTTCCTTTCACATTTCTTTATAAATAGCCATCTTTTAGAAAAAAAATTAAAAGCTTTTTTCCGAATACCTCTAAATCTTGCTTAACACCAGTAACTTTCTAGAGATAATTTGCTTAAATATTTCCCAATCTCTTTCCAATTTTCTTCATACTCATCTTCATTAAAGCGCTTTAATGTGAACTTCTTAGCTTCATATGTACATGCACATAAATCTCTTTCTGTTCATCATTTTTTAATCTAGCTCGTTTGAGCATGTCAGCAACTCAAGATTAATTGATTTTATATAAGCAATCCATCGGAGCATTGGTATATCGGCAATAGTGTAGTTGATAATCATGCCAAGAAGTGGTAAGCAATCCGTTTCCACAACTACATATGCTCTCATGAACTATTCTTTGTCACACTTCAAAGTTGTTACAACTCTCCACAATTCTCTCTTGTTTTGTGGATAGTTCTATTGCCTCTCATGTAATATTTTTGCTCTGAATCTAATTGCATATCTATGCCATTTTCATCATCATGCCCTATTGCCCGTCCTATCCCAATAGTATCCACTGTTAGGATTATAGGCTTCTTGCTAGCAAAATCTGCCCTTTTTATGACAGGAGCCTCAATGAGTAAACTTTTCAATGATTCCATAGCTTTGGTATGTCTTTCAATCCAAAGAAACTGATACAAAAGCTGATACAAGTCATTTGCCACATAAGAAAAATGTGGTATCCAAATAGGATAAACTACACATGCTCAAACAAACCATCTATATTTACTCATATTATAGCAAAGTTGCAATAGAAAGTTTTCACATCGAGTCTTTAATTTTTCTATTATTTCATTAGTAAAGATATGAACAATATGCTTAGCATCTCTCAGACTAGGGTCGTCGCTTACTTCATTCACAATGTTCTAACTTTTTTCAGGTAAAGGCTATGCTACAAGTTTGTTTCAACGTGAGGCTCAAAATCCATCTCTTGTTTCTCAATCAAGGATTAAAATTACTGAGATATATTCACATATGCCTAAAGTGAATACACATTTAAAAACTGATCATAGGATTTCTCCTTTACTAGAAATGTTACAATGCTTTCCACTATATCAAAACATGAAAAGCAATCAAACAAACCACTAAATCTCTCATCTTGTTCAATCAATCCTTCCTTAGCAAAATCTTTTTCGTTTCGTGTAATAATTTTCCTCAATCTTCAATTCATATCCTTACATCTTATAATATTTGACTTTCTTGTATCATAGACAAAACTTGAATTTTATTCCATCATGGTAGGAGGCAGTATTTCACTACAAGAAAAAGGGGGGCGTAGCGACGCCCCCGAATCGGGAAAAAAACGAAAACCGTCGCTTATGCGACGAAACCGTTGCATAAGCGACGGTAAAAATTTTGGATTTTTTTTTTTGGCCGAGCCTCGTCGCATAAGCGACGATAGCGTCGCATAAGCGACGCTAGACCAGAAGCGTCGCTAGTAGCGTCGCAGGTTAGCGACGCACTTAACGACGATGGCAAACTGTAGAGCGTCGCATATGCGATGCTCTGGAATGTAAAAAAAAAAAATCAATTCTCCCGGCACATTTGTGCCGGGCCTTGAACGCGAGGAAGAACACAAAGACCGAGAGAGAGAGAGAGAGAGACATATAGCGCGCGAGAGGGAGAGAGAGAAGCGAGACATACACAAGGTATGCGCACACACACACTCACACACACACATATGTACACACACATATACACGCATAGACACACACACACATACGCAGACACACACACACATACACACAAATACACACATAGACACACATACACAAGACGCGCACACACATACACACACATAGACGCTCACACACATTCACACACATATACACTCACAGACACATACACACATAATGATGCATCCACACACATACACATGCATACACACATAGACACACATATACACACACACACATATGCATACACACACACATAGAGAGACATACACACACATACACATACATGCATACACATACACACATAAACACATAAACACATACACACACATAGACACATACACACATAAACACATACACACTCATAGGTACACACACATACACATAGACACACACACATATAGTATATACACACACATGCACACATAGACACATACACACATACACATGCATACACACACATACACATGCATACACACATACAGACACATATACACACACATACACACACATATATGCATACACACACATAGAGAGACATACACACATAAACACATACATGCATACATTTGCATACATAATGCATATGCATATGCATATAATGTACATACATACTTACATGCATACATAATGCACATGCATAGATACATACACACACACAGATACATACACACATAGACACATACACACACATGAACACATACATACTCATAGATACACACACATACACACACAGACACACATACACATAGACGCGCACACACATACACACACATAGATGCTCACACACATACACACACATATACACACAGACACATACACACATAATGATGCATCCACACACATACACATGCATACACACATAGACACACATATACACACACACACATATGCATACACACACACATAGAGAGACATACACACACATACACATACATGCATACACATACACACATAAACACATACACACACATAGACACATACACACATAAACACATACACACTCATAGGTACACACACATACACATAGACACACAAACATATAGTATATACACACACATGCACACATAGACACATACACACATACACATGCATACACACACATACACATGCATACACACATACAGACACATATACACACACATACACACACATATATGCATACACACACATAGAGAGACATACACACATAAACACATACATGCATACATTTGCATACATAATGCATATGCATATGCATATAATGTACATACATACTTACATGCATACATAATGCACATGCATAGATACATACACACACACAGATACATACACACATAGACACATACACACACATGAACACATACATACTCATAGATACACACACATACACATAGACACACACACATACACACACATACACACACATACACACACATACACACATAATGATGCATACAAACACATACACATGCATACACACATACAGACACATGTACACACACATACACACATAATGATGCATACACACACATACACATGCATACACACATACAGATGCATACACATTCACACACACATTCACACACATTCACACACATATACATACATGCATACATATTGCATATGCATATGCATACATACATACTTACATGCATATGCATACACACACACATATGCATACATACATACTTACATGCATATGCATACACATGCATATGCATATGCATACATAATGCATATGCATATGCATACATAATGCATATGCATATGCATACATACATACTTATATGCATACATAATGCACATGCTTACATACACTGTCATAATGTATACACACACACATACACACATAGACACATACACACATAATTATGCATACACACACATACATATGCATACACACACATATGCATACATACATGCATACACATACACACACATAGATACATACATACACATAAATACATACACACTCATAGACACACACACATACACATAGACACACACACATATACACACACATACACACATAGACACATGCACACGTAATGATGCATACACACATACACATGCATACATAGACACACATAATAATGCATACACACACATACATATGCATACACACACATGCATACAAACATATACACACATATACACACACATGCATACACACATATACACACACATATACACATATACACATACACATGCATACACACACACATGCATACACACATACAAACACATATACACACACACATACACACATAGATACATACACACGTAATGATGCATACACACATACACATGCATACATAGACACACATAATAATGCATACACACACATACATATGCATACACATACATATGCATACATACATGCATACACATACACACTTAGACACATAGACACACATAGATACATACATACACATAAACACATACACACTCATAAACACACACACATACACATAGACACACACACATATACACACACATACACACATAGACACATGCACATGCAATGATGCATACACACGTACAAATGCATACATAGACACACATAATGATGCATACACACACATACATATGCATACACACACATGCATACATACATGCATACACATACACACATAGATACATACACACACGTAGATACATACATATACATAAACACATACACACTCATAGACACACACACATACACATAGACAACACACACATATACCTACACACATACACACATAATGATGCATACACACACATACACATGCATGCACACACATACACATGCATACACACACATACACGTATATATATATTGATTTCTAACCATTTTGTTTTATATGTTAGGTATTATGGATCCCAGTAAAGAGAGAAACGCGAAACTCACTCTCATAAAAAGTCTTATGAGAGCAAGAGTTCCGTCAGATACTCTAGGGGCCATAATGCGGGACTACGCAGAGATGTCCGATGAGGAGCTGGATTATACGATCCAGATGCTTACGCGATCAGACGAGGGCTCTTCTGCGGATCCACATGCAAGAAGAGAGCTATCTGCTCATAGGTATGTTTTTTTTCATAAATTTTTTTAATGATATTATAGCACATATTTTTATTTATTTCTATCTTACTATTTTTAGGACACCTATACCACCTCCAGCACGTGATAGCAGAGCAGAGTTGCCTATGAGGACATGCATAGGCACCTTAGGACTAGAGTGCGACATAGAGCCGGAGGGGAACATTGTGTACATAGGGAATGGATTGGAGTTCAAGAGAAGAATGCGGGCACTATGCGACTCTTACCTGCGCTTTATCCACTTACCATGGAAGTAAGTAAAAGTTTTACATATAAATGGAAATGTATATCTTATGTTTTATTTACATTATGTTTTTTATTTTTGTAGTGAGCATGATGAGAGGGATAAAAAGTACGTGCTTAGTTCACTTGAGACAGAGTTTGGGACAGGATGGTCCCTTAAGTGGTGTTTAAAAGAGATGCGGACACTTATGGCTCATCGTCGCAACAATGCACGGTATGTATGTATATGAGAGAGAGAGAGAGAGAGAGTCGAGACAGAGAGCACTAATCTCAATATTAGGGTTTTGAAATCCCTAATTTAAAAACTCTAATTCAACCTTTTAGCCATATGTTTGAGTATATGTACACCTCCGACGTCCTACTAGAGAGATGTCTCTCCTCCCAACCTTATGCCTCTATATATAGCTACTCGAATCAACGAGGATCATGATTCATAATATATGTAAAGATATATACACATCATGTAGATAGGATACATAAATATAAAATGGAGTAGATATATTATGCTTCACACATACATGCCTAAATGCAC
The DNA here is from genome assembly GCA_020310875.1 of Ceratopteris richardii. Lineage (NCBI taxonomy): Eukaryota > Viridiplantae > Streptophyta > Polypodiopsida > Polypodiales > Pteridaceae > Ceratopteris > Ceratopteris richardii. Next base: position 40,428,479 of record CM035412.1, on the reverse strand, counting down.
ACATAAATATATATATATACATACTAACATATTTACATGTACATATTTACACATACATGTACATGCCTACATGCACACATAAACATATATATACATGCATACATATTTACATGTACATATTTACACATAGACACATATACATATATACATGTACACAATTATAAACACTTGCATATATTACGTACATGAATACATGTATACATATATCACACACATGCAAACACATACATATACATGAAATACATATATATGCATACTAATATATGTATACATATAATACACATGAATACACACACATATGCATACATACATGATAAAAATTTACTCCTCGAAGATAAAGCTATATATAAAATAATTAGGCATACCCCCGAGCTTCATGTTCTAACTTAGAAGAACATGATTTCATCTCTCTAGTAGGATTCATCGTTATTCAAGTTAATAAAAAAAACCTATTATCTGATATCCATTCAGAAGCTTCAAGTTACTATCTAATCTGCTCATATGTTTTCATTATTGCCATCATTTTGGTAAGACATCAATATAGTCTCATCTTCATTATCCTTATTGATTTCATTTATTTCTTCTATTGTTAAATCTATGTTCTCATGAATCACATCATCTATTGGTGGATTAATATCTATTTCTGGTAATTCCTCTTCCTCATCAGTAGAATCAGCATGTAGAGAATTATCCTCTTCATCAAAAAGATTAGTATCATTATCACGTATAATGAGTCTAATTTCTATTCCAGATGTTGATGTATCAGTATCTGATGCTGAATCATCAAGAGGACTTTCTTCAATCTCTCTAACAATAAACTGTTCAAACAATGACCTACCTCTAGGTTGCACATGAATGACTTGCCACCAAGGATGAGCATCTGGGTTTTCATAAAAAAATGCTTGTTCAATATGCCTAGGAAGAATATATGGTTCTTTAGTAGATCGCATTACCTTGGAAGAATCAATTGCTCAAAACCCAGATAATTCCTTTCTTATTGTAGAATTACTACCTTTATACTCCGCTCGATACCAGTCAACCTTCAAAATGACCTATCAAAATATATAACAACAAAAACGTCCCATTATTAGGTGCTTAAAAAAATAACTAACTCTAAAAAAAATATATAAACTTTTTTCTACCTGTTTGAATGTACGAAATGAAATTTCATAGATACCAACAATAGTTCCTACGTAACCAAGTTCGCTATCTATAAGGTTCGTGTCTTTTGAGCTAGCACGTGATAGTTGCTTGAAACAAGCAACAATACTAGAATCCTCTGTTTTACGTAAAGAATCAATGGATTTGATTCTAATATGCTGTCCAAAAGCCCACATATTAGTGAACATTCGAGCCTGCAAAATAAATTCAATTAGTAAATAGAAACTAACATACATATATGAAAAAAATAAAATATATATTTTAATAAAATTACCTTTTGTTCACAACCTATCATTAACTCTCTTTGCTCATATGAGATTTCTTCATTATTTGCATTGGCGCGTTGCAAACGACTATATAGCCAATCCGTGAAAGAAGGTATATCTGTAATCTCATTATTATCGAGATTACGTCTAGATCTTTTGTTTTTTCGCCTTTTACTTTGGAGACTTTGAAGTTCCTCGTACTCGCTAACGAATGCTTGCATGCATTCGCTATTATATGCTACAAAAGTAGAAACATCATTTTTTTCTTGAAATGTAAATAAGAATGGAACCCCCTTACCTGATAATACCTCATCTGTTATTTTTGAAGAAGACTCGTTGGTCCATGCACGTGGAGCTTCTTCATGAACTCTTTCAAGGTACTCACTAACGTAATACATGCACTCTTCAAGCATCCAACCCTTTGCCATGGATCCTTCTGGTTTTGCTCTTTGTCGCACATAACCTTTTAGTATTCCCATAAATCGCTCAACCCAAAACATCCATCGAGTGTTGACAACACCGGCAATCTCTATCTCATCTACAAGATGGACTAGTAAATGAACTTGAATATCAAAAAATAAAGTAGGAAGTTCTTTTTCCATCAAACATAGTAGCTCTTTGCATTCACGTTTTTTTTGTGGGATCGAATTTTTATCGATCTCTTTGGATGTAATCCACCTATACAAATCATAAAAACAATTGTAAAGAAGTTAATTAAAAAATAAAAGATATCCAATATTCATACATATTAAATATAAAAGTATCATAATTACCTTATAAGTGATCCAAGACGATAGATCACATCTCGTACTCCTTTCGTTGTACATCCATCGATAACCAAAGGTAAAATATGTTTCAAAAAGTTATGCCAGTCATGGGTCTTTAATCCAGATAAGCTCTTATCATCCATAGTAAACATGTTTTGAAACGATGCTCCATATCCTGTAGGAGTCTTGATCAATTGAATTCTATTGTTGATAGTCTGTATCTCTTTTGTCGTAAGTACCCAAGGAGCAGATGCATAAGTCGTTTCTTGTCGATGTCTATAAAAAACTGGCCATAACTTTGGCTTGGATTTTTGATCTTTCAAATCATTCCTTGATGTTGTGGTATCTTTTAGTCCAAGAAGATGCTGCCATAGTGAATAACCAATATTTTTGAATATATGCATAGGATCAAGAAGATGACATACTTTTAACTCTTTCCAATACTCCAAAGAATACCATATTGATATGTTCTCTACGAGTGCCAATTTCCCTTTACCTTTGTTCACATACTCATTATCTGAATCATCACTGAAGATTTCTGCTTCTGGATCTATCAGAGGTCCATCTGTCCATTTTTTATACCAATCCATAGGCGTCATAGGTTTTGGATACTGGACTGTTTCAAGCTTTCCATTAAAATGTATCGCTTCTCTTTTAGATCTTAATGGATGATCATCAGGCAAGAATCGTCGATGTCGAAGATAAATATTTTCGTTGAGATTCTTACTATAGATTGATCTCAACCAATCACCACAATATGGACAAGCTTTATAACCTTTAGTAGATATTCCTGCATCATGGAAAAGGATAAAAATATAATTAAATTAAATCATATTTATTTACATGCATATTGAATAAAAAAATTACATCAATACCTGAACAAACGCCATATCCAGGAAAATCGTGAATAGTCCAAGCCACAATACCACGAATCGTAATATGTCTTTCATTGATGCTTTTTGATATATCAATGACATTAATACCTCTCCATAACTCTTGAAGATCGTCAATGAGAGGAGCAAGATATACATTCATATCTTTAACTTGTCTTTTGCCTGGGATTAAAAGTGAAAGCATTAAATGTTCCTTTTTAATGCTAAGATATGGCGGAAGATTGTAATTTATGACTACCACTGGCCATGTTGACCATTTACTGGATTTCATGGAGAATGGATTAACCCCATCTAATGCAACTCCTAACTTTAGATTCTGTGGATTTTGTGCAAATTCAGGCCATGTAGAATCAATATGCTGAAAAGCAACACTATCATGAGGAATTCTGATTATTCCATGAGTACTTTTGTGATCATGTCCCCAAGTCAAAAGCTTTGATAATTCGGGGCTTTGAAACATATGTCTAATCCGTGGAGCCAATGGAAAATGTCTCAATACCTTATTCGGGATTTTACCTTCTTCACCCTTATATCGAGGAGATTGACATTTGGGACATGTCAAAGAGTCTGCATATTCACCTCTATATAAAATACAATCGTGAGGACATGCATGTATACATTGATAATCTATACCAAGATTGTTGATTATCTTCTTCATTTCATCATGTGAGGTAGGAAGAATATTTTGACTTGGTAAAAACTTTTCAGATAATAACCTGTAAGTTTATCAAAAAAATGATATATTAAAGAAAGTAAATAAATAAATATACATATATATATGCATATAATTTTATATATGTGTATGCTTATGTGCATCTTTCAAAATATTTCCGCAAAATTTGATTGTTTTGGATGGGAGGATATGATTGTTTGTTTTGGAGGATATGAAGTATATACCTTCATTGAATGATTTGTCGATTCTATCATATGTTCAGTTTGAAAGTGCGAGAAGCGAGTTTATAATTGCTATTCAAAGAATTTGGCCCTGTTTATAGGCCATACGATGGTGACCTGGATGAATCGCATGCACAGAGGTTACTCAAGATAGAGCAACCTGATTATAAGGGACTAGTACTAGCAGGATTCCTGGGGTATGCAGTAAACCTCTTGCATGTATAAAAGTGATCCTCTCAAGCCACCATGATTTCCACTTTGTATCCTAAAGTTCAAATGCTCATCATTGACATGCAAGAGGTTTACTGCATACCCTAGGAATCTTGCTGGCACTAGTCCATTATAATCAGATTGCTCTATCTTGAGTAACCTCTGTGCATGCGATGCATCCAAGTCACCATTGTATGGCCTATAAACAATGCCAAATTCTTTGAATACAAATTATAAATCCGCTTCTCACACTTTCAAACTGAACATATGCGTGAATCGACAAATCATTCAATGAAGGTACATACTTCATATCCTCCAAAAAAAACAATCGTATCCTGCCATCCAAACAATCAAATTTTTTACGAATATTTTGAAAGATGCATTAATAGTTTTAAAAGATGCGCGGAAAAAAAGTGTCCATTCAATTCAAGTTCTTGTTCTTACCTTATCTATAGTAAGAATAAAAACCTGCATGTATATATATATATATATATATATATATATATATATATATATTTATGCACATATATATAAATAGATAGAAAATTGAAAATTACACCTTAATAGTGTCGAAACAGATACATTACTCCATCCAAAACGATTTTGAAGGTTGAGAATAAGCAAGCTCGCACTTAGTCGTGTCAAACGACTTCCTTCATATACATGCTTTAGACATTCCTCTCGAAGATATTTCTCATTTTTAGAAATATCCATGCTCTCACTGTCATTTTGATACCAATCCTCAATAAAATCTGCCATGCCATCATCTTCATCATTGTCACACAAATCTTGTACTTTATCATCTTTTGAATATAGATCTTTCAAGTTTGCATAGTGCACAGGCTTAGTTTTGCGTAGCCTCCTCATGGAAGCTTCTGATAAATGAGGTCTTATTGGTAATTGTGAATGTTGTGGACGAATATCATCAACATCATACGTTGGAATCTACACATATAAATAAAACTCATTAGTATTCCATAAATGAATAAAAATTAAACTTCAAATATAAAATTAAGTATATAACTTATTAAATATGGATAGAAAATTTTTATTCTCTCAAGCTAAAAAGTGCTCTTGGAGGTCTACGCCATCCATAATTCACTAATAGTTCATCACCAGCATGTAATGTAGTAATAGCATTGACAACTATGTATCTTGATACATCTCTACTCATGTATGGTGATTCATGACTATTTTCACGCTCCTCAAATGTGCAATTAGTCCTTGAACTATTATGTAACCCTTGACTACTATTTATTAAACCTGCTATATTTCCATGTGTGTAAGGTCTTCCATCAATATATAATCTTTCATTTTCTGCATGTAAAATCCTTCTACTAGTAAGACATGTTGCGTTCAAGCATATTCCATAAGTACTCATGCTTTGAACATAACGTGAAAGTCGATGCCAATCTCCCCATCCATATATAGGACCACAAAATGACATAAGAGTGACTTCAGAGTTCGGAGGCACATACAAATCCTCTACAATAAAGAGACCACGACCAGCATTAGTAATAGTGGATGGAGCAATCATATAGCGATTACCCCAAAAGTTGAAAACCTCTCCATCTAAAGGAAGTGGTCCTCTATTCCATCCTCCATATCTTCTTCTATCATATGTTTGTACTAAAGAACGATCACGAGCTGGCAATGGATAATCTCCAGCCGTTTCATTCTCTAAACCAGGAGGTAGAGGATTTCTAGAAACCTCTGCTTGTAATTGATGAACAACAAGTCCATGACGTGTACGAGGTATATTAACATTATGAGAAAAATCATCATCATCATCATCATCGAGCAAGTATTCCTGTATATCAATAATAATTTGATTTTATACATGGTTTTTAAATAAAAAAATGACATTAATATATATAGAAAATACATACCCCAGCATTATCACGTTGACTAGGTGATGGTGCATGCTCAAAAGTACCATACTCTGCCTCATGTTCAATACATTCCAATCATGGTCTTCGATACGTGCCATAACAAGAGTTACACCAACATATAATATGCTCTTGATAGTAAAATTCATCATAATTCCTATCGGACGACACATGTGAAGTTGTTGCATGGGTAGGAGGTGGTGGAGTACCCTCTGATTGATCAGAATCTGCACATCATAAGAAACATAAAAAAAATATATAAGTTATGTATCCATCAAATATAGTTAAAATTAAATATTTCATATACTTACAGTATAAAGTCGTTGCACGATGAGGAGACGGTGGTGGAGTTCCATCTGATTGATCAGAATCTACAAATAATGGTATTTGATATTAATAATTCGATTATCTACATAGATAAAAAATTCACATATACATATTTACACATACACACATATTCACATATACACATTTATACATAGACACATATTCACATATACACAACACATATTATTGTGGGATAAATGCATGTATTTTGTATGAATGAGTGTATATGCATGCATGTGTGTGTACGTATATATGTGGATATGTATATGTGTGTTTATGTTATATGTATGTATATGTGTATATATATACATATATGCATGCGTATATGTTTGCATGTATATGTGTATGTGGGTATGTGTATGTGTATGTGTATGTGTATATGTATATGTGTGTATATATGTGTATGTATTCTGACTTTTTTTTCTGTTTGAGATTAAATTAACAGGAGATATTGTATGGTCGAAAAAAATAAGAGGCGAGCTAACATACCACCTGAGTCGTGGTAGTTTGTTCGTAGACAGCTACGTCTTCAGGAGTCATTTCCTCAGCAGAAGGTACACAAATTAATAGTTTATATTTATAATTTTTAGATATTTTAGTAATTTTTTAATTTAATTTATGTATTTTTTTCCTTGAATAAACAGGCTGCTGCAAAGAAGAGAGTGGAGTCGGGCCACACATCGCACTTAGGCCAAATGGGCCATAATGTTTTTGTAGCTACGTTTGTAAGTATATGTGTTATTGTGAGTATATTTTTTATTTTAGTTAAAATGCAAGCAACTAATGTTTTTTATTTGTTTCATTGCAGCGAAAGGATTATGGCCGATATCCTACGAAACACAAGATCGAGTATGCTACACATTTTGGATATCGACGTTTGAGCGAGTATATACAACATCATCCTGATGCCTTTGTGAGTATTTTTAAATTTTATATAATTATTTTGTTGTTATGAATGTTTTAATTATTTTATTGATTTATGTTTGTTATATGTAATACAGGAGTATTATGGGGAGACAAATATGGATGAGGTGGAGAGACAGACACAGGAGGGACGATCTCGATCGTCACACGGTGATCATGAGGATGAGGATGAGGAAGATCAGGATGATCATGATATTGCTGATGATGATGATGATCATGATGATGATGATTAGGATTTTAGACGTTGATTATGACATTGGATTATATGTATTTACATTGATATATACATATATTTATCTATATATTTTTCATTTCAGTCATGTTTTGAATTGTGTGTATGGTATTAAGTAATGAAGAGTTTTGTTCTATTGATTGTTATTATTGTTTATATTAAGCATGTGTTTTAATACTTTAATTATATAATTCATTCATATGTGTGTACCTAAGTGTATATGTATGTGTGTGTATATGTATGTATGTGCATGTGTATGTGTGTGTATATGTATGTATGTGCATGTGCATGTATAAGTGTATATGTGTGTATGAGTATGTGCATGTGCATGTGTATGTGTGTATATGTATATGCATGTATATGTATAACTCTATGTGTATGTGTGTGTATGTGCATGTATATGTGTATATGTGCATGTGTATGTGTGCGTATATGTATGTATATGCATGTGCATGTATAAGTGTATATGTATGTATCAATATGTGCATGTTCTTGTGTATGTGTGTGTATATGTATAACTCTATGTGTATGTGTGTGTATGTGCATGTATATGTGTATATGTAGGTATATGCATGTGTGTGTGCTTCTTCATCATGTATAAGTGTATGAGTGCATATCAATAAGTGTGAGTATGGTATGTAATGAAAATAACACAATTCAAATGATCTACAAATAATAGAAATTGTACTTACAATTGTGATCCATAGTTTTTGCTTGGTTAGCTTCTTGAATAACCTGCAATAAAGAGAGAGAAGAGAGACAGAGAGAGAGAGAGAGAGAGAGAGAGAGAGATCTAGAGAGAGAGAGAGAGATCTATAGAGAGAGAGATCTAGAGAGAGAGAGAGTGAGATCTAGAGAGAGAGAGATCTAGAGAGAGAGAGAGATCTAGAGAGAGAGAGAGAAAATTCAAAGAGAGAAAGATGTAGAAAGAGAGAAACAAAGACAGAGGGAGACAATAACAAAGAGCTTAAGCAAAACAACAATTCTGCATATACTTGCTTCAGCTCGTAAGCGCAGTGCAATTGCGAACGTTGGAGAGCTCTTCGATCGGATGCGTGAAAATGCCGATTGCGGAGCCTCCAACGTTTTAATTTTTGTCCGTCAACAGATCGTCGTACAAGCGATGCAACGTGTCGTCGTATAAGCGACATTTGCTTAGCGTCGCGTATACGACGGTCTGCACCGTCGCTCATACGACAGTGTGGACCGTCGCATAATGGACCGTCGCTTATGGAGCGTCGCTTATGCGACGCTAAAAAGCGTCTCTTAAGCGACACAAAAAAGCGTCGCTTAAGCGACGCCTTTGACAAGCGTCGTTTAAGCGACGTTAGGCAAATACCATCGCAAATACCGTCGTTTTTGCGTCGTATAATCGACGGTCCGCGCTCGACGGTAATTCCGACGCAAGTTGCAATTTTATAGCGATGAAATTCTATCGCGTTAACCGTCGCTACACGCCCGTATTCCTTGTAGTGTTTATATAAACCTCATGCCACTATCATCTCTTTGAATGAATGCACTTTTATAAAATCCTATTCAAAATGTCCAATAGGATCACTTCTCAGCAACATCATATTACACGGATGATTAACACACACAGTCATAACATGAATAGACTTAAGTCCATCTTGTGAACGAATGCATGCATACGCACTTCCTGTCACAAGGAAGGAGATAAGGAAGAGAGCTCACACACACACTCTCACAATCATAGAGAGGCACATACTCAGATTGAGGCAAGGAAGAATGATCTTCTTCTTCTTCTATTACATAAAAAGGAATGTAGAAGAATGACCTAAAAACAAGAGTACAACTACTGCAATATATAAAGACTAGTACATAAGGAAAAACCTAATGTTCGTGTATGAATGAGCCGGCAAGAAACAAATGTGCAATCACTCTTAGTAGATAAATCTAGTAAGGCTCAATGAAGTGTCCCTGACATATACTGGCCTGACCACTATACATGTCACAAAAATGAAAAAGTGGTATGTGTCATCCTCACATGTTGAGCTTGATATCCCAACACTCCCCCTCAAGCTCAATGCCATGTCCTCTAATCCACGCACCTTTTGAAACTTCTTTAGCTTTTCTGCTCCAAGTGCTTTAGTGAAAATATCAGCAACCTGCTCATCTGTTCTCACATAAACAATGTCAATATCACCTACTAATACCTTCTCTCAGATGAAGCGATAATGTACCTCAATATTCTTTGTTCTCGCATGAAAAATAAGGTTCAGTTCTAGTTGTATGCTGCTAAGATTATCACAATAGATGGCGATACGCTTTTGCACTTCCACACCTAAATCTGCAAGTAGCATCTCTAGCCATGATGCCTCACATGCTGCCATTGCATCACCTCTATACTCAAACTCTGTACTCGACAAAGCAACAATGGGTTGCTTATTGTTGCTCCATGTAATAGGTGCACCTCCAAGTAACAATAGAAATCCACTAGTAGATCTTCTATCTAGAGTACGACAAGCCCAATCTGCATCAGTGTATCCATGAACCTGCAAATCTACACTAGCTTCATAGAACAATGCATAATCCAAAGTAGCACTCACATAATGTAGAGTGCATCTCAGAGCATCCAAATGTGGCTTCCTAGGAACCTGCATACACTGACTTTCAAGTCCAATAGTGTAGCTTAGATCAGGCCTTGTAATTGTGAGATACATAAGACTTCCCACATTTTTATTGTACATAGTAGCATTTTCCAATGCTTCACGTGATGTAGTATCCAACTTCAAATTCTGATCTAATGGCATAGAAATTGGCTTACAATCAGTCATACCATACTTTTGCAGCATATTCAAAGCCTATTGCCTTTGCGACATCCATATACCTATTTTTGTACGTATAAACTCAATGCCCAAGAAGTAGCACAACACACCAAGATCTTTCATGTCAAATTCTTGCATATGAAGTTGCTTTACCTCTTTGATGCTTTCTTCATTATCACCACCTACAATCAAGTCATCAACATACATAGCCCCAATTGTGATGCCATCATCCCCCTTCCATGCATATAGTGAGTGATCTGCATCACACATACAAAACCCAATGGTGGTTAAGAAATCAGGAGTCCTTGCATGCCATGCACAAGGTGCTCGCTTTAGCCCATAAAAAGCCTTTTGCAACCTGCAAACATATTCTAGATGCGTTGAATCTTCATATCCGTGTGGCTGGTCCATGTATACTTCTTCTTGCAGCTCACCATGTAGAAAAGCACTCTTCACATCCATCTAATGCAATGTCCATCCTTTTGTTGTAGCTAATGCAACAATAGACATTTTAGCTATAGGTCTGAATGTTTCCTCATAATCAATGCCATAAGTTTGTGCATATCCTTTTGCTACCAAACATGCTTTATACCTGCTTATGCTACCATCAGCATTGTGCTTTACCTTATAAACCCACTTGCATCCTATGGGTTTCTTTCCTTGTGGCAATGGAACTAGTTTCCATGTATCATTTCCATAAAGTGCAGCCATCTCCTCATCCATATCTTTTTTGCAATCTGCATTTCCAATTGCATCTTCGAAGCAAGAAGGTTCAGCATCCTGTATCACCTTTGTCATGTAGGCACAATGACGAGCCATGTAACTATCATACATCAATCATTGCACTGAATTTCACACCCTCCCATATCTTTTTGGTCCTAGGTCACTTACCCTTGTATCATCTGCATGTGCCTTTCTTACTCTTAGAGTCTTCACAGAGGGCAATCCAAGTTCCTCATCAAGAATCTTTTCTGAACCGCTTAAATCTCCATCAACGTCCTCAAAACCTCCACATGTTTTATGACCAACAGAAAGCTTTTCTTTACCTTTCTTGGATGTATTTGATGAATTTGCTGGACTGAAAGTTCCATGCAATCTTCCAGTGCATGGATTTGAGTTGGAACTATTGCTTGGTGATGCATCCGGTCCACTCAAAACTTGAGATTCTGCACTTGATTTTTCAACATTTCTTTGTCATTTGGTTCAAGATTCAGTTCTTCTTTGGCATTTGCATAGAAGCTTGACATTTCATCAAATACCACATCTCTGCTCACCTTCACCCATATTATCCCATAAATTTTCAATATCTTCTTCTTGCCCTTTAGCAAGTTTAAACAAGAAGCTAGACGTTTCATAGAGCATTTGGCTAGAGGAAGCCTCAAAATATTTTTTCGTTCCTCCTTTACCAAAATTGGTAGGTACTGGCTTCCTTGTATTAGTAGAGAAAATCTTTCCATCAATCCATTGCACAAGATTTTTAGCTCTTTCTTCCTGGAAGGATTCACAAACCTTGCTAGCATGCTCCAGGCTATCACACCAAATACATCTTTTAATAAATTCCCTTTTAGGTTCTTGCTTCTCTTTCATCAAATTAGATTTCTCTAATGTAGTTAGTTTCAAATGCAGATCCTTCATACCTTGAATAATTTCATCCATATATGCATGCAGAGCAATTACTTGTTGAATCTCAAGGTGAGGTTCAATTCTTATTTCTGGGTTTGGATTTAAGTTGTTTGAACTTCTTGGGGTTTCTTCACTTCCTCTACTCTTTGTTGAGAAATTCAAGATTTTCATCACTTATGCTTCACAATCATTAAGACAACTTCTTGTACCTTATCCCATTCAGTAGTCAAACCTATCAGTTCAATCAAATCATCAAGAAAGTTCCCTAGCTCTAAGGCTAAGGTGGGATCGACACTCTGAACAAAAAGCTCAACTTTGACGAGAGCTAATGCATTCTGATCTGCTTCATCCAACTGACTAAATCTTTCTTCAAATTCACGTAACAATTCTATTGCCACAAGTTTGTTATTAGGTGAAGCTACCCAGTCTTTAAATGATCGACGTGTGGGTATAGTCAAATCTTCCAAAAAATATTTTTCCTTCAAGAGCTTTTGAAGTTCATCCTAAGTCTTTGCTTGCTCTTGAAGTGTAACAATTCTTGGTTTGATTCTTGGTGTAAGTGCTCTCACATAGTCAGATAATTTCAGGGTCAGTGGTACCCCATAGAAATCCATTTCGAGGTCATAAACACATAAGAAACTTGATACATTTCGAGCATTAAAGAACCCACGTTCTTTAACAATCACTTCTAATGCTTGTATCAAATGCTCTTTATTTATAGTGGTATTTTGAGTCATAGACATAAGTTCTAACAGGGCATTGATAGTTTGTGTATCGAAGTCATCTTGCACTCCTCTTGATAAAGTCTCATCACCCATCTTACTCCAATCTAAAGTAAAATTTTCAACTTAAAAATCCCCTAACCGTTTCATGTCAGGTTCACTTTTATCCTCGGGTTCTTGCGCATTTAGGGGTGCACCCGGCTTGCCGAGAAGTAGTCATGTCAAGTCACAAAACCAACATTCATAACACATTAAAGTTTGGTTTACTCAACTTAAATATCTCGCGTCTATATTAGATCAGTAATACCGAGTACGGTGAGATATTCTTGGTACGGAGGGAGAAGTGAGACTTAGAGCTTGGTCTTAAGATTCTCAACAAATGTACAAGATAGTGGAGTGAAGGAAGTGCATGCGTTATGTCAGCTTCTAAATCTTGGTATTATTCACTAGATCTGTCTCACACATGAACTTATACTTTACAAGCAATGGAAATAATACCAACAAATCACAAAGACATAGAACTGAATATTTACAATAACTAAACTGTTTTCATAAAAAATCATGGAAGCAACTTACAATCATATGCCTTTCCGTCATCTTGAACGAAGTCACAAAAGCACAAATGGAAAAGTAGCAATTATGGGTTCACATCACCTATTCCTTAAACGAAGAATCCTATTACGAGAGCATGTACACACTAAATTCACAGTCTTAAGTTTCATAATCAAACCAACTCAGGTCGAAATCCTATGATTGTCCAAGCGTCTTTAATATATTATCTGAAAACCATATGACACTTTATCTCACTCACACTTTATCTCAGAAGTGAGTGCAAATTGTAATAATAGAACAATGGTATCATCTAATCCTTGAATAATAAAGTATAGAAAATTATGGCAGAAACAATTGCGTTATACATGATTCAAACTCGAAATTATATACTTATTTAAAGTTTATGATCTAAGTAGAATTTGCCAGCAGATACGATAGAAGAAAACATGCATCGCTTCATATATTCAACACACACGAGACAAGCAATCGCCTACATGCAGAACCAACGCTAAAGAAGAACACGAAATCGGCGATCAATATCATCAATGAGTATAGAGCAGTTACTTGTAATTTCTGCATCAACACACTAGAGAAGAGGGAATGGACAATGTACTTTCTTCTTCTTAGTCCTAAAAAATGTCCTTTGATTTCAACATAGCCGCCTCAAGACTGAGCTTCCTATTAGCATGGAGCTTCATGTCCTCTACAATCGTGCTCTCAGAGAAGATTTTGCAAAAAAAGTCTCTAATAGAGTTTCATCAAGAAAAGAAACGGACAACGGCATTTACATACAAATCAATGTTTTAACTGTTATAGGAGTTCAATATCGATGCAGGATTCGATCTTCACTCTTCATAACGTTGCTTTCACCAGCTTTCTATCATTACGAAAAACAGAACCTTTGCTAGAGATCCATGAAGTCTGCCTCATTATTTCCTAGTCCCTTTGCGAGCAATGGATGGACCCTTCTCATCCATATTCAGTTTAAGGCAATGCACCCTTCCAGTTCTCGGATGTCACAATCCAAGAGAAGCTTCTAACTATTCTGCGCCCACTAAAGTTCTCTTTGTCCAATTCTTCTTCTCCTTTAAAATCCCCACACCTAGATTGTTGTCGACATGCACCTCTGCTCTCTGTTCAGGGTGTTCAAGATCATCTGCCAGTCACTTCAACCTGCATAGAGACATGCGGCCAAGGGCAAAGATGTTCCACACAGCTTGAGAAAAACATTTTGAAGTGTGTGACCAAGGGAATTCTCGAGGAAAGAAGTTCCTAACAAGAGCACAAAATGTCTCCTTCCTCTATCTGACTCTCCATGGTTACACATCGTTGAAGTCATGCAACTGTCGTACCTCCAGCACACTCCATAGAACATACCCCGTATATCTCCTCCCCAAATTGCACATAGAAGTTCTTTATCCTTTGTAGCCCTCTTATCCTCAAGATGAACCCTCCTTGAGAGCTTCGTTGTCTACTTTCCCCTTCTCTGTTGTATGCTTCCAAGCAAGGGAAAGAGCCCTTTTCTTATGAAAGAAATCGAGAGCAATTTCACTCCTAGCTTTCCCACTTATCCTCTATTGTAACCACCCTCGAAAGATCTGAGAAGACCCATGATGTCTGGAATGTGCCCCCTTGTTGTATCCTTCCAAGCAAGGCAAAGAGCCCTTTTCTTATGAAAGAAATCGAGAGCAATTTCACTCCTAGCTTTCCCACTTATCCTCTATTGTAACCACCCTCGAAAGATATGAGAAGACCCATGATGTATGGAATGTGCCCCCTGGAACGTCTCTTCCCTTTTGAGCCCTAATCTGTGGGGATCCTCCTTCCTTTTCTATAGGGAGGACTTTGAGAGCCATCAGCCTTTGTGAGTGCCAATGTCCTTGAAGATTAAGTGTTCTGATTCATAAGGGCGTGAAAGATGTGAAAGGGCAGACATCAATAATCCGACTTATAATTTTGTTTGTGGATAAATCTGCATAGAAGGTTCTATTGTTAGAAATAGTTAGAAAAGTAGTGGTTAGAATAAGGGTCATTGTAGACGGTAATTTTTCATATTAAAAGCAAAGGCTTTCTACAAAAGTGACCAAATTTTACTTTCACGTAGGCTTTTCAAAGTTGCTCTGATGTAACCACTCTTTTTGACATAATCAAAAATTCCTATAAATACATGCACTCTATGGACTATCGAAACATAGTGCATGGCTATGTTTGCACGTACATTTTACTCCTTGAGCTTACTCCAAGGTGTCAACTAAGGCATAGAACTTAGGCATAATTTAAGGCATAACTAAGACATTACTTTGGCATCTTTGGCATCCAAGGCTCCCTTGGTGACCGCTGGTAGTTGTTTGCTACGTGCGAACCAATTTTAATTTATGAGTGCCAATAAGGAGTTTTATATTCACCAAGGTGTGAGGATTTGAACCTGCAACCTCACCCACACAAGGGAAGTGTTTTACCACTGCACTATCTCTTTGTGTTGTCACTCTACTTCTCTTTTCTTATATTTAACACAACTTTCATCTCTTTCTTACTTTCTTGAATTCCCAAGAACAACCCTTCCTTTTACATTTTATCTCAAACAATCTCAAAAAATTATTTTTATATATCTAGCAAGAGGGTTTTGTTCTCTAAATCCTAATGGATCCTATGAATAACATGGAGGATTTTGACGAGTCACATCTACTCGAGGTAACACTTGAGCAACAACTTGAGCTCCTACGGCACCAAGTACGAGTCACTCAGAAGGAGATCCGACAACGCAACGTACTCCAAAAAATGCAAACTGATGAAGATAACCTTATGAGGGTAGTCAAGGTTATTGTCTCTGCCCAATCGGATGGCACAAATTCCAAGATTGTTGTTAAGAATTATCAACTTTTGTAGTTTGATGGCCATAAGGATGGCCTCAAGTAACATCAATGTCACATTCCAATACTCTAGTTATAGGGGAGTGTTGAAGCTCCTTAACTACGATTACATGGATGTGCCACGTATGAACCATGTGGCCAAACACCATGTTCCAAAAATAATGGCTTAACAGTCGTGGCTCACTCATGTGTCGCATGATGTAACGATTCGCATGTATGTAACTACTATATTGAACCATTAATACATACAAAAGTTGTTGTGTGTATCTGTGCATTATCTGCGGGCCTCTCTAGAACTATCCTTTTCTATATCCATGAACCACAAAGATATAGGGACTCCACACTTAATCTTTGGTGCTACGACTGGAGTAATGGGCATGCATTTATGAAACAATTTGCCTTGTTGATGCAGGTGGATATATCCAGCATATCCAAAAGTGTTAGACCACAGTGTAGTCTGCCATAAAAAAGAGGATTTCCATACCATTTACAGCCTATCTATTGCTCGTATAGATCCAGGTACTATATCAAAAAAATCAGTTAGTTAGGCAGATTAGTTGTTTGTCTTCAAAGTAGCTCGACTAAGGGGAAAATGAAAGTTAAATATGTCAAGCAAGAGTTTTATGATGCATTGATGGTGTTACATCAGAAAGTCTACCAGGAGGTACCAACAAACTATGAGTTATCTGTACAATTCGCTAGAGCCTTTGCATTTGAAAACTCTACCACTTCTCAAACATCAAAAAATCTAGCTATGTAGCAAGTGGCATGGGTAGTAGCTGCAGAAGCTTCTATTGAAAGAATATGCAGGAAGATGGGTACATTCAAGTCAAAGATGCAAAGGTTTTACAGTTGTTTGAACGATGATGCTTCACCACTTTTAGAGCCTTTGGATGCGAACTTGCAGGAACAGAAAGAAGATGTTGAGTTAAATGCTCGACAAGGTACATCAATTGCTGCCATAAGGCCAGTGGAGGGTATTACGGTTATACGTACTTCAGAATTGTTAATTGATAGTGAACAAAATAAGTTGGATAGGGTCAAGCTTGATTTGGATCAAGCCAAGCTATCAAAGGCTGCTCAGT
The DNA here is from genome assembly GCA_020310875.1 of Ceratopteris richardii. Taxonomy (NCBI): domain Eukaryota; kingdom Viridiplantae; phylum Streptophyta; class Polypodiopsida; order Polypodiales; family Pteridaceae; genus Ceratopteris; species Ceratopteris richardii. The sequence goes on along the minus strand of CM035412.1, from coordinate 40,411,278 downwards.
CTAAGGTGACTACAGCAGTCATTGAGATAAGAAAAAAGTTACAGGTATCCATAGATTAATTGAAATGTGATGTGGGAATGTCTTCTGAGAGGAGGATTCAATTGGAGACGCAAATTCAGATATATACTGTTAATCTAGAGCTATTAGGGGTTGATCCAGATGAGAATGACAAGGTGCCTAAACTGGAGGTAATATTTAGCTTTATTGACATTGATTGGAACATTTTTCTAAGGTTCAATACTAATCATTTGGATTGTTACATACACAAGGTGAATATAACTTTCATGAGAATCGACTGAAGAGTGCAAATCGTCATCTATCCTTTGTAAAGAACATGTTAAGCATGATGGATTCAAATATAGTGTCACCATTATTGCCATTACCTCCCCCAGAGTTACCATCAGACCTCTTACTCTGTGTTTCATCAATGTGCATAGCATGTGGTTTGAATATTGAGGAGAGGGTGAGTTTTATAGTGCACCTTATGCCATGCAACCATGCATATCACTATATTTGTTTTGTAGCACATTGTCGTGTGTTAGTCAACTGTTTAGGACTTGAATGTGGTGCTGAAATACCAGAACATGTGTGGCAAACAATCTCTGGATTCTTTGATGGTGGATTCAACTTTCACAGAGGTAAGCTTGGCGTGTTGATTAATATTAAAAATATTGCTTTTTATCCATGGTTGTATCTTCTTGGTTAGTTGTTTTCAAGTAGATATTAGTAATAAGGTTGCTACTTGTTACCTATTACTAAGTAGTTGGTTCTTAGTTACTTGTTACTAAGTATCTATTACTAATTAGATTATTACTAGTTACTGAGTTGCTGATTCTCGGTAACTTGTTAGTATCTATTACTAATTAGCTTGTTAGTAGTTAACTATTACTAGGTTACTAAGTTATTATTAATTATCTTGTTAACAATTAGCTATTACTAAGTAGTTGGTTCCTACTTAGCCGTTAGTAATTAGCTATTACTATTTAGCTTGTTACCAGTTAGTTATTACTAAGTAGCTAGTCCTTGGTTAGTTGTTTGTAATTAGCTATTACTAATTAGCTTGTTACCAGTTAGCTATTACAAAGTAGCTAGTTGTTAGTTAGTTGTTAGTAATCAGCTATTACTACTAAGGTAGTTACTAAGTAACTATTACTAGTAAGCTAGTTACTAATTAGCTATTAGTAAGTATATGGTTATGCTATTAATAATTACTAATTCGCATGTTACTAGTTAGTTATTACTAAGGTGCTAACTCTGGGTTATTTGTTAGTAATTAGCTATTAATAATTAAATTGTTACCAATTAGCTATTACTAAGTAGCTCGTCGTTAGTTAGCTGTGAGAAATAGTTATTAATATATTACTTCGTTAACAATTAGCTATTAATAACTAGCTATTACTAAGTAGCTATTACTAAGTAACTATTGCTAAGTAACTATTGCTAAGTAGCTATTACTAAGTAGCTATTACTAAGTAGCTAGTACTAAGTAGTTATTACTAAGTAGCTATTACTAAGTAGCTATTACTAAGTAGCTGTAACTAAGTACGTAATACGTCATAGCTATTACTAATTAGCTATTACTAAGTAGCTATTACTATGTAGATGGTTCTTAGTTAGCTTATTAGTAAGTTATTATTAATTAGCTTGTTACTAATCACCTATTACTAATTAGCTATTACAAATTAGCTACTACGAATTAATATTTAGTTTGTTAGTAATCAACCATTACTAAATAGCTATTACTAATTAGCTATTATGAATTAGCTATTAGTAATTAGCTATTACTGATTAGCTATTATTGATTAGCTATTACTCATTAGCTTGTTACTAATTAGCTATTACTGATTAGGTATTACCGATAAGCTATTATTGATTATCTGTTACTGATTATCTATTACGAATCAGCTATTACAAATTAGCTATTATGAATTAGCTATTACTAATTAGGTATTATTAATTCGCTATTACAAATTAGCCATTACTAATTAGTTTGTTGCTAAGTATCTATTACGAAGAAACTAGTTCTTAGTTAGTTGTTCATAATTAGCTATTACTATTTAGCTTGTTACTTATTAGCTATTACTAAGTAGTTGATTGTTTGATAGTTCTTTGTAGTTAGCTATTACTAATTAGCTTGTTACTAATTCGTGATTATTAATTAGCTATTACTGATTAGCTATTACTGATTAGCTACTACTGATTGGCTATTATTGATAAGCTATTATGAATTAGCTATTACGAATTAGCTATTTTGAATTAGCTATTACTAATTAGTTGTTGTTGATTAGCTATTACTGATTAGCTATTACTGATTAGCTATTACTGATTAACTATTACGAATTAGCTATTACAAATTAGCTATTACGAAATAGGTATTAGTAAGTAGCTATTAGTAATTAGCTATTACTAATTAGCTATTATTGATCAGCTATTAATAAGTAGCTATTACTAATTAGCTATTACTGATTAGCTATTAATGATTAGCTATTATGAATTACCTATTACGAATTAGCTATTACTAATTAGCTATGGTGAATTAGCTATTACGACTTAGCTATTACTAATTAGCTATTACTAATTAGCTATTACTAATTAGCTATTATTAGTTAGCTATTATTAATTAGCTATTACTAATTAGCTATTAATAACTAGCTATTATTAATTTGCTATTATGAATTAGCCATTATTAATTAGCTTGTTACTAAATAGCTATTACGAAGTAACTAGTTCTTGGTTAGTTGTTCGTAATTAGCTATTACTAATTAGCTATTACTAAGTAGCTGATTGTTCGATAGTTGTTAGTAGTTAGCTATTACTAATTAACTTGTTACTAATTCATGATTACTAAGGATCTAGTTTTTTGTTAGTTGTTAGCAATAAGTCATCCATCAACTATCTCTTTCTTACTCTTTAACCCTCTAGTGGAACACTAATCTAGCTGGTTTCATTGTGCTAAGCAGTTGCTCATACATCAATAGGAACAATTACCAACAATGCTGATGCTGCATACGATAGGGAGCTTGGGACAAGTAAGAATGTTGGACGTACACCATTTGCTGAAAGTAAGAATTATGCCCAATCTTATTCCATCCTTCCTCCAAATACGGTCTGCAATGGATGCTAGTATGGATCCTTGTCCAATTGACAACATGCATGATGTGGAGTCCACATGCATTGACTTTCACAGTGGTCTAGATGGAATGATTGAGAATGTTCTTGATCCAGTTAATAGCTCAGATATTCATCTAGCTAGTCACAACTCTATAGTTGATAATGATCCTGTTTTTTGTTCAAACAAAGGTCATCTGCAGAATACAACTTTTGATCCTAATCAGAGTCCAAATAGAGATATTCTTCAAATGAATGCTACAAATGAAACCTCCTCGAAGCAAAACTTTTGTAACCCAGCCTCAGATTCTGACATGTGTGAATCCCCAACAAAGGCTGTAGGTATTCATGTACAAGAGGATGCCACTCTAGCATAGTTTATGGTAAATGCAAAAAGAAAGTTGCAAGTACCTATGAAACGACAGAAGAAGCCAAGCCATTTGCACCCAATTACAAGGCGGCATACTACTTGGTCACACTTGAACGGAGGCCTTGTACCTTATATAGAGGATCTTTTGAAAGAATAGTACCAATGTTCACCCTCTTACATCATTGTCTTTTGTAATGGTTACTATCTGCACGTGTGGCATCATCCAAATCTATCAGCTATCATCATAGTTTGTGATCAGCCTATTTTGTATCAATGTTATTAAAATATTTTGTTGTGTGCCTCGTATTATATACCCTGTACATATAGCTCAATTGTGTCATTGATTGTAATGATGTAAAAAATTCTTCTTTTGGTATTATATGGGCAAAATGGCATTTGTTCATAACTCAAGCACCAATTTGGAAATAATTTGAAGTCATAATGTCATCATAAACATTAGGAACACATTTGTATGAATTTTACAATCGATCCTTTCATGATGCCTTTTTACAATGATATGATTTGGATAGTAGTAAATAGTTTCAAAGTGAGGAGATTGATTTCACTATTTAGTTCTAATGTTCACCTTCTTACAACACCTCTTTGTAATGGTTACTATCCACATGTGACATTGTCCAAATCGATTAGCTCTCATAGGATTTTATATTTAGCCTATTTTGTAACGATTTTATTGATTGTATTTATCCTATTCTATACAATTTTTGATAGATTAACAGTGTCATTGATTGTAAGTTGTAATGATGTTTGGCTTATAGGTCAGATAAAGAACAAAGTTCCATCCACAGCTGTCGCAAAAGACAGTCTTACATCCTCAGCAAGTCAATGTCAGGCTGCAACAGAAGTTGAGCACAAAGATGCCCAAAAAGAAAAAAAAAACTAAATAAAGTATCAGTTTCAACTCAAACTGATTCTATTTCAACTCAAACATCTCCTATTTCAACTCAAACAAATCTTATTACAACAGCAGTTGAGCAAAAAGTATCAGTTTCAACTCAAACTAATCCTATACTAGTGTTTACACCAAAAGGCAATCAAGAGCCTAAACAAATAGTAGGCAAATCAAAAAAACGGAAGAGATTGGATCATGTGATAATGGAACTGGAATTTATTGAGATAGAAAGGGACCCTCCAAAGATTCAATGAGGCCTGACAGAGGAGGAGATACAGGAATTGAAACCTATTCACAAGGATTTACAACCTAGGGCTCTGATTATGGAAGTTGAAGTATTTATGAATATCTGAAGTAAGTAGGTCTTTCCTGACAGTAATGCTTTTCTTCAATGGTGCCTTGAACATCTCAATGTCTGGATTTGGAGTTCCTATGATCTAGAGGAGGTCAACAAATGTACTAATACAATCTTCCCAATGTTCACGAGGAAATTTATGGATATTTGGTGGAGGGATTAGTGTTTTTGGAATTTTTCAATCCATTTCAAGAAATTGGGTCATTTCTAGGACACGAATGTGGAATACGGGCCTGACAATACATTGATAATTGATACTAATGCTTACAGGTTATTTTACAACATTAGACGATGTTGTCTAATGTTACCAAAGATGACAATCAGTGAAAGACTTAACTATCTGTCAGGAACTCTTTGTGATCAACTTTGGAAATGGTTAATAGCCCCAAATCGTATTGAGCATGTAGATATTATTTCTAGATTAATTCCTCTTGATGAAGAGAGTTTGTATTTATATCATGGAATACATCGAGACCATAATCGAGATTACAAACATAATCTAGATTACAGGCATAATCCAGATTAGAGACAAAAATACTGAGTAATGCCAACTCTAGGGTGGTTATGAATAGTTCTGTTTCTAAACCCTTCAATCTTTATACATCTATCAGAAAGGGTTGTCCCCTTGCTCCTCTTCTGTTTGCTACTTCTAGTGATGCTCTCGGATGGTTAGTCAAAGATAGAATTTAACAAGGAATTATTAGAGGTATTTCTATGCCTGGATGAAAGCTAAAGAGGGTGATACCTTAAATCCAGTGTTTGCTTCTAATCTCTGGTTTTTGTCATAAGACTCATTATGGATTGGACAGGTGAATGTTGAAGAAGCTTCCCCTTTGCCTGTTAAGATGAATAAGTGCAGCAAAAAAGTCTTTTAACTCATGGAATAGCCTTATGTCTAGGCAGAATATTGTGGATCCTTTCTTCATTAATGACATTGCTGATTTATCTCTTGGTTGTAAATAGGTGCTTATGGATCAGAGGGAGCTGCTCCTGAAATCCATGGAGAAGTGCAACCACTACAAATATTATGGAGAGCACACATGGAGAGCACAAATATTATGGAACATCTAGGCTAGAAGAAATAAAAGATGCTTTGGAGATGGTAGTAGGAATCAAATTTATAACTATTGGAAAGAAATGAAGTTTGCTGGACAGGCCTACCTTTCTAGTATCTCTCATGCTCCTATGCATCAAGCCATGTATTCAAAAATCATATGTAATGTTAGATACCAATAGTGGAGAGTCACTCTCTCTAAGATGTATTGTCCCAAGAGGGCCTACCCCCTGCACACCTGTACAATATTTCCTAAATTTAATTTAATCTCTGTTTTCCATCAAAAAGAAAACTTTTAAGTCTATGGGTGGATTCAAACTATTCTGATGGAACATAAATGGCATTTCCTTCCAAAATCATGCTTCCACCCACACATCAATTCATCTGTTTCAGGAGTAAGTGTCTTGTTCTGAGGGGGGTAAGCTGCCATGCTTTTCTTTTTTCCTTTTGAAATGGAGGTTCAGCCTAAGCCTACTCCCCCGAACTTTAATTTTGAAATTGCAACTATACAAGTGAATAGGCATAGCACCCATAAGCACTCCACCCTTTTTTTTAGATAACAAGAAGATTAGATTAGTGATGGTATGTGTAAGTGTACAGAGGGTAGGATCCCTCACAAGGGTCCCAGATTACAATAAATACTCAGCAAATACTGCTGGAGAAGGGAACATACATCTCGGTAGGATACAAGTCATAGAGATACAAAGAGTCCTGATACAAAAGCTCATGTACATGAGAAAAACATGTCAAATATCGAACTAGAGTACACCTTAAGTAATGAATCTCTCCACTGGTTCGGGAAGGTGTTATACAAATGTTTAGACAGTTGAAAATCCTCAGGAGGGGCTATCTTGATAGCAAGAATACACCTCACTACAATATTTTCGAACCCTCTACAACTCTTGAATTTCTGCAACATGTATTTGGTAACATCAGCAAGTTGAACAGGCTTGTGGGAAGTGCATTGAAGAAGCATCTCCTATAGCACCTTTTTTTGTAGTAGCAATACCTTAAGACAAGCAAGAGATAAGTTAGTGATATCCATTATAGCAGAGTCTTGAATGAGCCCACCATTGACAGTGAGTTCTTGAAAAGATTTATAGTTTTCTATATAAAAATGTTTAGTGTTTCTTTTTATGAGGTTAGCTCATATGTTAGAAGAGTCGAGGGATCTAGCTATCCATTTAGTAGCTTTATTAGGGAGGCAGCAGATGTTCCACTTGATTGAACTTCTCAGCACAGAAATGGTTACTCAAGAAACTAGTTTATAATTATCTAGTCAAATCGTGTACTACATAGTGTTGTCCAACATCACATGGGTATTACAAATTCCAAGGCATACTATTACAAACGGCCTCATACACATCATCATTTATGGTAAACATGTATGTACAATCTCGGACTCGTGACATGGGTATTTTAATGCATCTTACAAGATGGGAATACATATAAGCTGGTGGTCTTACATTTTCTTCTAGTCTCTCATAAAATAAACCCACCACATAATATGTTCCTGAAGCTATCACCTTGTTCCACGCATCCATTACATTCTTTGGACTAAACTGTTTTCGTTGTGTGCACTTTAATAAATATAAATCTGCACCTTGATCATTGTCCTCTTTTGCATTGACTGCAAAGTTGTCATCCACTGCCAATGCATCTCATAGGTAGTTGCCATCACCTTCAAATGTAAAATTGGAAAAGGATGAGTCTTCTACTTCATCTAACTCACTGATGGGAGTCAAAGTATGGTACGCCCAATTTTGAACATGGCATTTGTTGATGCATCTTTTCCACAGACCATGGATACAATAAAAGCAATAAGATGTTAGTTCTCTGACACCAATGCAATATCCACCTAACCTTGAATAGCCACGAATCGAATGCAAGGATTGAACTTGAGATATCCCCTTACAATCCCAAGCCTTCTCTCGCTTCACTTCTTCAATCTTCACTTCGTCAATCTTCACTTCCTAGAAGACACGTTGTCGGAGGTTTCGTGGAAAGGAGGGAGAAAGCATAGAAATTTCCTTACAATATGCTAACATCACTCTTTAGGAGTCTTAGTTGTCGTTGATATGATTAGATTCTTGGATTAGTTGAGTCACCGAAGACTATAGTATTTTGTGTCAATTCCAAGAAGTTAGTTTAGAGCTTGTCTAATATTAAAATAAACTTGTGCATTATTTGTACTCATGATAGTCACAAGTCGTAGAAGCAACATTTTTGCTTTGATTGAAGATATTCAGAATTGCAAGAGTGAGAATTGCTTGCTTATACGATATGACACATCGTTTTTAAGCTTAAATACACTCCGAGGATTTAAGTGCGTGCACTTTTTATGAGATACTACTTCCCAGAACGTAGCGGTCTAGTGAATGATGCTATTACATACATGCATGTGCGTCCACTTTAGGGGTTTAACTGAAAGAGAAAAAAAGATACGATTATTACGATAAATGAAAGCTCTTGCCAAACGCATATAGAGCTGCTGCATATATATGATAGATAAAAAGACCATTTATGAACTATAAACCATGATTCCAAAATAAGTATAGCAAGAAATTATTATTAAGTGTAAAAATTTAGTAAATCAAAGTTTAATAAATCTAAAGATGGTTTCTTTCCTGAGTATCAAAGATGCTTTGTGTTATAAGTGAATGTAAATCAATTTGTCAGAGTTCATCATCTATATTGTGTCGTAAAGATGAAAATGCAAGCCCACACTGCCGTTGAATCTGATGCTGGCGCCAACAGCATTGCTCCTCTTTAGACAAGGAGAAAGTGCAATCAAACATGGAGGAAAACATTATGAGAACTTGAAAAATTTATTAGCATGTCTTAACTAAGTTGGTATATGCTAATTAACTAAGTTGGTATATGCTAATAGGAGCAGCATGTTGAACTAGTTAGGCAAAGTGCATGTCTCACTAACAAGATCAATGAACATCTTTGCAAGACAGATCTTTCGTCAAGATAAAAAGCAACTAAACACACAAGAAAATATTATAGAAACTTGTCAGATTAACGAATGTTGCCATACGCGAACGCTCCAGATTCGCAGCTAAGTCCATAGCTCATTTTCATTTGAGAACCAATTCGGACAGCAAACTAGATCATCGCCACAATCAAGAATTACTACAGTATAATCCCTTCGCATCACTTACGGTGTCTCGCACCTAAATTAAACAATAGATTTGAGCGCCCTCTTTTCTTAACATGACACTGATTTGAGAATGAATCGACTGTCTATTCTCTTTCATGATTATTGCAATGCATTTGCTGTTTGCACAGCATTTCCTTCCTGGCATAGTTCATGAATCACATAAGGTACAGACAAACAGCCTTTCAAATTCAGAAATGATATGTCATAACACTTTAAAAGAAAACAAAACCTGTACGAAATACTCCTTTTTCTTTTCGTTACAACAGAGTATTATAAATTATCGCGCAGAACAAACACTAACCAATGAAAGAGTTCATTTGGACTGATGCAAAATTACTGAGTTTCTACAATGGAAGATTTCCTTTTGACTCTATTGAAATCAGAGATATAATGTATTTACCCTCAAAATTAGATAAGAACCCGAGATAAACAATCAGAGTGTGATGATCTTTGTCTTTCTCTCTTCTGTCCCGCGCAGCAGTCCTCTCTCTTGGTTTGCACCTTCTATCCCCCTTTCATTTCGAAGCTCCTCCTTTCTCTCATGATTAATGTTCGCTAAATCTGAAAGTTCCCTTTTCCTTTCTTTGACTTAAGAACAGATGTGCTGGCCTTTCCTGTGCTCCTCGGTTCTAAGCTTTAATGCCTTAGCTACAGACAACGCAAGTGGAATGATAGGACCAAAGTCATCCAATTCTTCATGCCCTTCCTCAGTCAATCTCCACTTGACAAACTCCTGCTGGAGCACATATGTCTCTTCTTTGTTTTCCTTCAGAACTAAGAGAGAACCTCAGAGCTACGCGTGCCCAAAAAAAAAATCAGAATTCTTCATCCTCCCGATCTCTTCTCTTCTCTCCTCTTTTTTCCTGATGGTCTGCGAGCTCCCTACAACAGCTCTCTTGGAGCGAAAGCAGCCCTATCCGCCTCAGAGCAAGAGTCTAGACCACGAAAAAAAACCAACCCTGAGAGATTGTCCCCTCCATAATTCTTTCCCACGTATGCGACATATTCTAAAGATGAGGAGCAGAGAGGCCTTCCCTGCCCACGTGCCTGGCTTAAAACTTCTTGACCCCAAAAGAAGAATCAACCCCTCCGCCTGATGAGGATCCCTCTCATAACCCTTCCTCTTCTTGCATATGTGAGTCACCAACTGTCTAAACATTGAAAGAACTCTCTCGATCACTTCCAGAATAAGAAAAAAACAAAAGTTCGGGGCTACCTATCTGTATATACCTCATATCTTTGGGGTCGCCTCTTTCCATGGAAACATGTCTGCTCAAAGCACACAAAATTCCCTTTCATCAAGTCACCTCTTCTCTTGAAGGCGGCATTGTTATTTTTTTATGCAGCTTCAATAAAACTTACAATATTTGCCATAATTGATGCTCATAAATCATGAATTTACAATTCTTTCCCTCGGATTTCAGCGCAAGGACGTCCTCTTCTGTGTCATGAGCAAAAAAATCCTCTTGTATCTGCTGAAGCCACCATGTGCTTCCACTTTGCCTTCATTTCCATATCATTTGTTGTCCTCCATTATAAGCGATCGTCTTCCCATGAAAACTCTGTTCAGATCTTCCTACTGTAGTTTCTTTTTCTTCAAGGTAACTCGTGCCAGCCTTTTTCCTCCTTTTTACGATGCCCCTTTCTCTTTATGTCTCAATTGTAGTTATGCAAAAGAATTGCAAGCTTGGATGTCAAATCGCGACCACATCCACCCCCTCTGAACCTGTGCATCCTCCGGATGCGCCACACTAATCTTCATATCTACATCTGCAAGACTTTCTGAAAAAATAAGAAGAATCAAGTGCATGGGCATACAAAGTCATTGTGTCTATGCACGGCCATGTAGTGGGCCCTATACATGCATACTTTCAAAGTGCATCAGAAAACCAGAATGATGCATAGGAAAGGTATGAGGCATTCGATGTCGAGGTATTCTCACTCAAACTCGAAATAAAGATCTCATCATGCATTTATAATTCATTTAATGTGTGATTGGATGTGTGCCTATATGTTTAAAAATCCGTGCACATATATTTTCAAGCATGCATACTCTAACCACATGTATTTGCAATCATGGTGCAAGCATGGAAGCCATTTTCAGGGTTTCTAAAGAAAGAAGCTTACGCTCATAGGTTTGCTCACAAAGATAATCACTCTTTTCTCTCATTTCCACTCATAACTCTATCCTATTCTTATCCATGTTATTTACAAATCCATTTCACGTGCAAATGAATGTGCACCTACGGGAATTAAAACATATGCCCTTTTCAACTTAAAATTTATGCATACTTTATGTGCATAAAACATAGAATGGTGCAAATAAGGGAGGTATCAGGCATTCGCTGTTGAGGCTTTACACTCAGATTGAACTCAACCTTCCATCATGGATATACAATTCAATACAAGTGCATGCAATCACTCGTGCAACTATGGCTTTTAAAAAATACTCATGCTCTTTACATTTCATTTATGCATGTGTTAGGTGCATGAAGGAAAACAAAATGGTGTGAAAAATCGAGGGTTTATGGTATCTAAGCAAGGAAACTCTCAATACTCACAATTTCACTCTCTCACAGATGCAATCTCTCTTCCTTACTTAGAGCTACACTCTCTCTATTCTCTCAAAACTTGATTTATTAACTTTTCAATGATGTTTTTCTATTTATCTAATGTGCAGATGGACATGCTTCTATTGGGTTTAAAAGACGTGCTTTCTACACATTTGTACATGCATATTTGGTGTGCAATGCATCTCAAAATGGTGCAAAAAAGGATTTTGGTTTACAGGAGGACTAAGAAAAAAGACAAGGCTTTCTAATCTTCACTTCACTTCCCATTTCCATCGCCTTCCATCGATCTTCTCTTGCATTCAAACACTAAACACGTGATAGGAAATGTCAATCCATCAAAATACTCATATGTACACATGCAATCCATTATAATACTGCATGAATATTTTTTTATTTATTATTATTTTTATTTTTATTTTTTTATTTTTTATATGGTATGTATGGATGATTAAAAAACCGTTGCTCTTCTTACAATCCATTCAAATTCGAGATTTGCAGTCGGCTCAAAATCTTCACCTATACTCATAAACTCACAAAACACATCAGTAGCATCCTAATTAAAAAGATTATTTGAAAAAAATTCATCTACTTGAATACTAGATGCACTTACTTCTTCTACTTATTTATATATTTATTTATTTATTTACATATTTATTTATTTGTTTATTTATTTACACATTTATGTACTTATTTTATTTATTTATTTATTTATTTTATTTAAGTATGTGTTTTATTTATTTATTTATTCATGTATTTACTTGTATTTATTTATTTATTTATGTTTTATTTGTATTTATTTATTTATTTCATTTATGTATTTATTTATTTATTTAATTTATGTATTTATTTATTTATTTATTTATTTATGCATTTGTATCTATTTATTTATTATTTTTATATTTACTTTTATCCATCTCAGAAAATCAAAACATAGTTATTAAATATTTACATACTTGTATTCACACAAATCATTCTTGAACTTCTTGTAAATTCAAGAAATTCCTTTCCAATACATTTTCACAAATAAATGCTCTCCAAAGAAGCTATGTTTCGAGATCAGCCATCTCTGAATCACATTGATCAGAGCCGCATTCATAAATATAGTGGATATGTACACAAGCCACCTCAATTGCTTATCTACCCCTTGGCGACTTGATCAACATGCATAACATTTCGTAAATCTAAGAATCCATGTTTCAATTGCTTGACCATAGGATTCTTTGTGCAAGATACTTTCAAATTAATCATATGTAGAATAAAAAACACATGTATAAGGAGTTTGAAATTTGAACATATTTATTTCATCATTAAACATTCTTGTAAACACACATTTTGATCCTTTTCATATTTGAACTCATTTGAAGGAATTTCATCCTTCTTGTCATCCTCTTTTGTTATATATATATATATATATATATATATATATATATATATAGATATATATATATATATATATATATATATATATATATATATATATATATATATATATATATATATATATATATATATATATATATATATATATATATATATATATATATATATATATATATGTTCATCACATTCTGACAATGAGCAATATTCGTCTTTGAAATCTTTAATGAGATCACCCAGTTCTACCCAAGTTCCAAAGATTATAAGGTCTGCTTCTTCTTTCAACCTATCTAGGAACTCTTCATCGTCATGTTTATCATGATCCAAATTTATTTCTCCTTCAAGGTGAAGGGACTCTATATTCTCATAGTCAAGAAATCCTTCATCTTCAATGTCACTAGAGTCTTGCTTATTGAGATCAAACCCTTCACAATTTGAAAAAACTCTAGGACTATGCATATAATTTGAAGTAAAATCGATTTCTTTACTTTCAATGCCATCACAAAACTCTGCATTCATCTCCATCAATTCTTGTTCATTTTCAGCTTCAGAGAATGTACTTAGACTATATTCTTCATACACTTCATCAATAACTAATTCTTGCTCGAATGTATCATCGTGTACGAGTACTTCAATACCTTAGCTTGGTTCAATTAAACCTTTATTCATTTGATAGTTTTCAAATTCATCTGAATCAATATTTTCACGTTCAGTCTCCTCAGGTAGCAAGCTATCATGAAATTTTTCATACACTTCAATAAGTGCTACTTCCATCTCTTCATGCACAGTTTCTTCGGTGCATGGACTCAACTCATCATAATCATCTTTGACATTCGCATCAGTATTTAGAAGATCAATTAGTGGTGATTTCTCATCCTCATCATGATCATTCTTCAACACAAGTTCATCAGAACTCTTTCTCATACTTTGTAGTGTATTCCAAAGATTGATGAAAAGGACACATGTTATATGATCTTTGTTACTATCCATTGCATCAAAAAGTTGCCCAACACATGGACTCTGCAACATTCTATTTAGTGCCTCGATTTTATCTTTACAACATAAGTGTCTAGTTTGATTTTTAAAATACTTGATGATCTTATCCACAATGCTATCCAAGTTGCTTGAACTACAATAAGCATTACCCTCCACATTAGTGCCTGACCTTGACGTTATTGTGTCTCTATATTTCCTTTTCTTTTCCTTCCAATAACATCTTAATGCTTGCTGATCACTATCCACTACTGGTATTGTATTAACTTTCATCAGTTCGCTCGTCCGAGATTGCTCTGCATCAACACATTACAGATGATGAGGAAACCATAAATACAATAACATCTACTACTCATCAATCCACTTTATTATATTGACTTTACATTGAGTATGCTCACTTGATATCATTATGTGCTCCATCACTTACGTATGTAAACTTGTTATACCACTTTTAAACCTACAACAATCATCCAAAACCTCAGATGTTAGATACAATGAATGAACAATATGAAACTAAATGGACATTGTTAGGCATACTTTTAAACCTGCAACAATCATCCACAATCTGAGATGTTACTCATATATAACTTCCTTTTTTTTTATTGAACAGGAAAAAAGAAGATTCATGAGGGAATTGTACAAAATGTGCAGGGGCCAAGAGCCCACACATCACCATAAAATCAATGTCATCAGTCTTTACAACGAGAAGCTGCACCATCTGACCATACCCAAGGTTGGCTTAAGTCAAGGTTTATCTCTCTCAGCCATTGCCAATGTAATTGGAAGCACTGTTGCACAAAAAAGGTGTCATGCTTCTTGTCATCAAATATGAAGAAGTGGATTACCTTTTTAGGAATGATCTCCAAACCAAAATATGTTATATGCACAAAAATACTTATATGTACAGACTCAAGATGCAGCACGTAGAAAAAATACGTATAATGATGGAGTCCCTCTCACTCTTCCCACTCAACCTGTAGCACGTAGAAAACCTCACAGGTGAGAATAGCACTACGGTGTACTCTCCAACATGCAACATACAGAGAAATAGTTATCAATATTCCCCACTTAGGATGCAGCATGCGGAAAAAATGCCTATAGTGATGGAGTCCCTCTCAATGTTCCCCAGTCAACATGCAGCACACAGAAAAACTCCCAAGCGAGATGAGGTACTACGACATACTCTCAAACATGCAGCATGCAGAAAACCCCACATCATGAACACTCCATGTAGGGAGTTGGAAAAGCATTCCTACTCTGCAACCCATAGAAATCGCATCAAGGTTTGTAATGTCTTTTCTGTCCCAAGGATACATGCTCGTGGTGGCTTCCAAAGTCTATTTCTGGCTCTTAGCAGAGTCAATTTTCCACTTCAACTTGGGCTAATCATATCCAATATAGAGCTTTTGGGTCGACCCTATTCTTGGCAACGTGAAAGTTAGGGAACTTGAAGCACAATGAGCAGAAGCAAATGCGAGAACCGATAGTTTATTTAAGCCTCCAATTTTGTGTTGTGCATGTACGTCTTCCATCGCCCATCAAGACAATCCTTGAAAGATTCGGTAGTGACTCGTTACAACAACAAAGGATCAACAAAATAGCAGCCAAGAAAACTTCTGCCTTGCACGCTCCAAAACGAATGTATGGCTACCAAAGACAACAATCAGCTATGCAAAAAAACTCCCAGGCAAGATGAGGTACTACAGCGGAGTCTCCAACCTATAGCAAGCAGAAAAACCCATGTCATGAATGCTCCAGCATGCGTAGTTCTGTCTATTGCCACCTACTCTCACCCCGTGGACCACCACCTCGCTTTTATTCCTCTTTCAATAACCATTGCACGATGTTCAACTAAGAAGGATTCAGTTTTTCCAACTAATTAACTATGTCCCAGACATCACTTTTTTGTAACCATTAACATGCTTTCACCCAACAACCACGTCAATGACCACTTTTTGTAAAACCAAATCTTCCCATGAAACGTAATTTTAATGCCCCATCTTACCCTAGTTTTCCTCGTCCACCGCAATCCAATTACTCAACTATACATGTTGCTTCATCTCTCCCATGTACCAAACCACCTATCCTACAAAATTCAGTGATGGATTCCCAACAGAAGCGACCATGAATCACCTCGTGGAATTGTGGTTAACCTGGACATACAAAAATGAAGTGCATGTAGGGTACTATAACTAACAAACTCGTTCAAATTCTACATGACGATGGTAGTTCACATGACTTCATTTCACATTTATTATTACAAGAACTTTAATTAAAAATGTTTCCTTCTTTGTATAAAGTAAAAGCTGCATTTCAAGGTAATCGTTATAATGTTACACGAGAAGTGCAAGATGTTATGATTCGCATAGGCGCATATGTTGATTCATGAGCATTTTTAATTGTACTTTTACAATCTTATGATGTTATATTAGGTATGCCTTTTTGTCATCATTACAAGCCACACATTGACTACCATACACATACCTTCAACTTTGAATTTAAAGGTCAAATCATTATTTTGTCTGCACGGCATGATTTCCAGCCACTTCCATTGATTAGTCATACTCAAGTAAAACGTGCATTTAGGAAAGGGTTCAATTCATGCATTGTTTTTATCAATGTCATCAATGATTATACTCATACACTTCCTGATGCACATAAACCTTTCATGAATACTTATAAGGATTGTTTTATGTTTGAGTATCCCTCTAAACTACCACCATCTCGAGGATCCTTTGAGCATAGCATAGACTTAGTCCCTGGTAGTTTTCCTCCTCATAAAGCACCTTATAGACATGGCCCACTACACCAAAAGGAAATAGAAAATCAAGTAAAAGACCTACTACAGAAACGACTTGTAAGGCCTACTTCTTCCCCATTTGGAGCACCAATTCTCTTAGTAGAGAAGAAGAATAGAACTTATTTAATGTGCATTGATTATAGAGCCCTTAACAAGATCACAATAAAGAATAGATACCATATTCATCGAATAGATGACCTTTTAGATAAATTACAAGGAGCTCGTATCTTTAGTAAAATTGATCTAAAATTGGGATACCATCACATTCGTACGATGCAAAGTGATATTTTTAAGACTGTATTTAGAACTCAAAGTGGCCATTATGAATTTATGGTAATGCCCTTTGGACTTACTAATGCCCCTGCTACATTTGCACAAATGATGAACAACATTTTTCTTGATTATCAAGCTTTTGTTCTTGTATTTTTTGACGATATACCATCTTACAATAAGAATGATAGTGAGCATGAGAAGCATCTTAAAACAGTTTTTTCATTTACTATGAGAGAACACACTTTATGCTAATCCTGAAAAGAGTTACTTCTTTCAATATAAGCCAAAATATCTAGGACATATTATTTCAAGTGAAGGTGTGCATGTGGATCCAAAAAAGATTAAAGTTATAGTAGAATGGCCTACACCACAATCAGTCAATGATGTTCCTTCTTTTCTTGGGTTGGCTAGTTTCTATAGGAAGTTTGTTTGAAATTTTTCTTATTTAGCATTTCCTCTTACGTTGTTATTGAAAAAGAAAATAAAATTTGCATGGGGACTTACCCAACAACAATCATTCGAAAAATCAAGCATGCACTTTCACATGCACCTATTTTATAGCTAGCTGATTTTTCACAACCCCATGTTGTTACTGATGCTAGTGGTTCACGAATAGGTGTTGTTTTAATGCAAAAAGATCATCCCATTGCATTTGAGAGTAGCAAGTTTAAGCCCTTAGAAAAGAATTATAGTACATATGATAAAGAATTGTTAGTGGTTGTGCATGCTTACAAATTTGGAAACACTATCTTATGGGCTCTGAGGTCCTAATCAAAACCGATCAACAAGCTATTAAAGATTTATTAAATCAGCCCTTAATCTCTGATTGCCATCTTAAATGGGCATGATTCATTCAAAATTTCCGACCCATGATCCAATATTAGCCTGGTAAAGCTAATGTTGTAGCTGGTGTTTTAAGCCGATTTCCTTCACATTCTGTTGTTTTGCATAATATTTCTGCCATCCAAATACATTCTTTTCAAGAAATGGTTTCCACTTATGCATCTGATTTGTATTTCTGATGTGCATGGCATGACTTCAACAATGGTGCATCTTTATTTGATGAACATTAAATATTTCATAATGGTTTTCTTTATTTTCAACATAGATTATGCATAACCCAAGCTTTTAAAGATTTTTTCATCAAAGAAATGCATGAACCATCTTACGCGGGTCATTGAGGCATACAAAGTGCCATTTTTGCCTCCAAAGATTTCTTCTTTTGGCCACACATGGAAAACGATATTGCACATTATGTTTCTCAATGCATTGTATGTTAGCGTGTAAAACGTCATCATGGGAAAATCATTAGGATTATTAATGCCACTTCCCATTCCAAACAAACCATGGGAACACATTTCTATGGATTTTATCATAGGTCTTCCCATCACTTCATCACATAATGATAAGATTTGGACAATAGTTGATAGGTTTAGTAAATATGCATATTTCATTTGATGTAGAAAAACTTTGTCTGCACCTCAGGCTAGAAAATTATTCATCAAATCCATTTTCCCACATCATGGATTTCCTAAAGTAATGTTATCTGATCCTGATGTTAGATTTTGTAATCATTTTTGGGTTGCCTTATTTCAACATTTTGGTTCTAAAATAGATTTTAGCTCTGCATTTCATCCCAAAAGTAATGGACAAAGTGAGGCTACAAATAGTACTTCTCTTAATTTATTGCATTCTTATTCATTCGATAGTCCCACTAACTCAGATGAAAAGTTTCCATTGCTTCAATTTTCTTACAATAAACCACACAAACCACTACTCATCGTGCACCTTTTGAAAATTTTTATGGTAAAAAGCTTCCCACTCCCATGTCACTCACCCAAACCGACATTCTGATGGTTGATTCTATTATTCAAGTTCACATTTCTATACTTCATGATGTTCACGAGCACATTAGGAAAACTCAAGAGTGATACCCATGTAATATCAATACAAAAGGATTAGCTAAGGAATTCAAGGAAAATGACCCTGTGTGGTTGCATATCATTAAAAGGCATCTCAAAAATATTTTGCAGCATCCTAAAATTAAACTTGCACCATGCTATTATGAATTGTTTCACATTATACAAAAAAATAATGATAATTCATTTAGATTAGGTATACCATCTCATTGGAATATACATAACTCTTTTCATATTAGTTTACTTAAACCATTTAAAGGAACTTCACCACTCACTCCACTTCATGATGACCCTCCTTTGATTGAAGAACAATCTAAAATCTTGGTTCCTGAGTAAATAATTGATCATGATGTCACTACTATATGCACAAGTACTCAATATCATCAATATTTAGTTAAGTACAAAAATCACTCTATTGAAGAATGTCAATGGATACATAAAACACAATTAACACCTCATTATGACCACCTAATTTCTACATATCATACACAAACACATTAATGTAATTCCTCCATGAACATGTCCATGCATGTGGTTTTACATGGAACAGGCTTATTTTCGTTCAGTGATGGAACATGTGACTGGCCATGCATGTTTATATTTTTATTTTATCAACTGAGGTCAATTGCTTTTTCAACTGAGGGGCATGTTATAAATTATGGAATATGTTGAACAAGGCATTGTTGGAGTGTTAATTTATTAATGTATTTATGTGTTTTGGTGTTTTTGATATAGCAGCTTAAGGTTCGTGAGGGCATGAAAGATGTGAAAGGGCGGACATCAATAATCAGACTTATAATTTAGTTTGTAAATAAATCCTCGTCAAAGTTTCTATTGTTAGAAATAGTTAGAAAAGTAGTTGTTAGAATAAGGGTCATTGTAGATGGCAATTTTTTAAATTAAAAGCAAAGGCTTTCTACAAAAGTCACCACTTTTATTTTCAGGCATGCTTTTCAAAACCGCCTCATGTAACCACTCTTTTCAACATAATCGAAAATTCCTATAAATACATGCACTCTAAACAGAGTGCATGGGGGGTGATTACACCCAATAGTGCATTTTGTCTCATCTCTTGGCATGTCTATTTTTCTATGTTTTTTGCATCCGTAACCTTTGAGTGCATGTGAGCAAGATCATGATAACATAAGTGGTGAAGACAGAACCTCCATGACAATGTAGTTGTGTACGCCTATAGTATCAGAGGAAAAAGTTTGGTCCCATCGATTAGGAGAATCAACAATTAACTTCTTGAGAAAGGTGAGCAATTTTTTGTTCTTACTTTAAAAAGACCATTGGCTTTTAGGTAATACAAAGTACTGAACTTATGGAAAATGTTGGAGTGGGTAAGAGCCATAATTTAATCATTGGAAAAGTGGGTGCCCCTATCTGACATATTTATGAGAGGGAGTCCAAACCTTGGAAAGAGCTCATGGTTTAAACACGCGGTGATAATCATAGCAGTCAATCATCAAATTGTCAAGGCCTCAACCCAAGAATTGGCATAATGAATGCAAGTCATAATGTATCGATTGGTAGTAAGGGTAGTCGGGGGAGTAATTAGATCGATGAAATCCAATCCCCACTTTTGGAAGGGTTCTAGAGGGAGAATGGGTTGCAAAGGAAAGCAATGTTGTGGCAACAGTTGTTCAATGCGTTCGGAGAGATCACACTACTAGACATAAGCATGTATGTTGCATTGCATCATCAACCACCACAATCCACTAATAAGAATCTTCTTATGCATCAAATCAACAAAAAAAAACTGCAAGTAGGTGTGAAATGGGCCAAGGGCAAGAACCAAGGCATGTCATAAATAGGGACAAACCATAGCAAAGATCTTGATGAAACACCATGGTACAACTATTCTAGAACGACATGAAAACACCAACTGTATAGGGTCAGCTTTTGTCGAGTAGCTGTAGACAAGGAGTCAAGTGGGCAACCAAAAGTTAAAAAACTCATGAGAGTATCATAGTACAAGTCTCCTAGTGCATAGGTGTCGACAAGAATAGAGAGGTAATTTTTCTTTTACTTGGAATTATCTAAGCCTAAGGAGGTGGATCCATAGCTCATGACTGCAACCCTATCTCAAACTTTAAGGGCCTTATGCCAACTAGAAGAAAGGCTATTCATAGGTCAGGTAGTTTCAATTCATCCACATCTTGAGTAAGGAACATGGTGGCTCAAATAGAACTAGAAACTCTACTTTCAAGGTTAAATATGAAATTTCCCTGCACATGAAGATACTGATGAGCATGTTTGAAGATTTTTAGCCTTATGCTAAATAAGGGGGCATATAGGAAGGGAAGATGCATTTTTTATTCTTTTCCGAGCGACATTAGAAGGGTTAGAACATAAATGATTCAATCAACTTGATGACAACCATTTTGCTACATGGGACTATATGAAGCATGCCTTCAAAACATAGTTCCAACAAGGGAATAGAACACATAATATTATTGAAGAATTAGAGAACTTAAGACTAGGTACTAGGGAGAAATTTCCATATTTTTTCACTAGAGCAAAAGAATGCATGGCTAAGTTACCGACCCCCCCATGAGTTCTTTGTCAAAAAGTGGTTGGCTAAACCACTTCCAAATTTAACACAATGCAAGATTAAGGCTTTGGTGCTCCCTAGATTAACAATTGAGGAATTTATTTCTACAAAAAATTAGATACCAATATGGAACTGGTTCTTCTACTCTACCATACCTTGTGGAACCTCCTGACCCATTGACATAGTTGAGGAAAGAACTTGAGAGTCTTAGAAGGAACAAGCCCGAGAAAGAAGAAGACAATGCATTTACTCAATTGAGGTGCAAAATTGAAGCATTAAAGTTACAAAAAGAAGAAGAGGCCAAAGCACAGGAGTTAGCACAACTATGGCAAGAACTACAAGAACTTCATGGAGGGGGCATAAAAAATGACTACGGTGTTTCACGTGTAGCAATCAAGGCAATGTGGTAAGTGATAGACCTCTTTTAAGTGTGACTTGCCAATTATGCAAAAAAGGTGGTCATGAATCCCATGACTTTTATTCAAGAGGGATGCCTAGACATGCACAAGAATATTGGTGACAAGGAGGGTTCCAACCACCAACAACTGTAATGGGATTTGCACCCAATCAAGGTAGCACTTATAAGCCACGACCTAGGGGTAAATTTGGAAATGGGCGTAGGAGGCCAATCATTTGTTTAGGTGTGGGAATGTGGGCATTATCAAAGCAAGTGACCTCTACCAAAAAATGACCCTCCTTACAGAAACTGCCTAGAGGCTAGGCATTATTATACCAATTGTTGTCCAAAGAACAAGGCATCTACATTTGGGCGTCACATACAAATGATCTCTATAAACAAGTAAAAAGATGGAGAAGAATTTAGTGTGCTATCACCATTTCCTAGAGTAGTGGAGTTAGAAGAAATTAACTCTTTTGTTATGTAGACAAGAAGGAGAGGGAAAACTCAAATAGACATAGGCCAAGATTCAAGTACTATTGGAGCGAACAAGGACAAAGTGATACATGAGGACAAAAGCACTTCATGTGAAGATACACGACAAAACTAAGATCTTACAAGTAGTAATGATTTCATTGGATATGCACTCAACAGGGCTCGAGAGGAGTAATGAAGATACACGACAAAACTAAGATCTTACAAGTAGTAATGATTTCATTGGATATGCACTCAACAGGGCTCAAGTTTGAAGAGTGAAAGATCACATGCTTTTAAGGAATCTGATGAGGCCTCTAGGACCACTTTGGTGGCAACAACTAGTACTATGAGTAGGGATAAAATTGTAGTGGAGGTCCCCCTCATTGAAGGTGTGAACTATGGAAGCTTTAGGTGGACAAAGGGCTCAAAAGACCTTAATGTGGAAAAAATTCATGACTCAAATCACCTATCATAGTCACAAGGTTGTTCATATTGGGCAACATATTCCTAAGGTAGTGGAAAAGTTGCGAGAGGCATCCAAAAGCTATAAAAGAAGGTTAAGAGTCGTCAAATGCATGGAAGTCTTTTAGGTCATTGAAGACCGAGAGACATATAGTGAAGGAGGCTCAAGGTGAGAGCCTTCCAAGGCTCGAGGAGCTGAAACACAATATCCAAGCTAGGAAAAACATAGAGAAGGGTGTTATATGCACATAGGAGGAGCAATGAGGAGCTATCAAGTTGACACCTCCCCTAGTGTCGTGTAGGTATGGACATAGTTTTCTTATGACTATTGTACCACCTTGTGTACATATCCAATTCAAGTGATTTAAAGTGCATTCTATAGTGCATATATGTTTCTTGCTTTTCCTAAGAGGTCTTTGTGAAATAAGTTTTGTCTGTAGAGAAATTGGTGTATCTCTGTAACCCTAATTTTTTGCATATCCTACATCTTTGCATAGTCTATTTTGTATAGAGATCTTGACTAGTCTAAACAAATCCAATGGAGGTTTTCTATAGCTTGTAGGAAAACCTAGATTTAGATTTATATGAAGAAGAGGACATTTTGTCTTGCATAGAAGGAGAAGATTCATCTTCTTGCTATGGACTCTTTCCAAATACTTCAAGTAAAGGAGAAGCTCATGAAGAAAATGAGAGAAAATTGAAGTTGTTGGATTGGGTGAACTACCAACAGACCATAGAAGAGGGGAGAAGACACCTCTTAAGTGAAATTTAGATGAAACCGTTACAAGTCATAATAGACTACGTAGACTAAAGGCAAGGTAAAGCAAACTTGTGAAGATATTTCTTTTCCTATCCATGAAATCCCTATAGGATTGATTCAAGAAAAGGAAGTGCAAATCCACATCCAAAGTGATCCTCCATATGACACAAAAGCTATGTGGGATAAAGTGATAGATAATCTTAAGGAGGAAGGGGGATTTACAGATACATTGATGAACATAAATCTTGTCAAAGAAGTACAACTAGGCAACAATGATAATCCTTGTCCTAGATTAGTGGCTACTTGGTTATGGAACAAAGAAACTTTTGAAGATAACCTCTTTCATGAAAACATATGTAGATATATTTGCATGAGACTACAAGGATTTGGAAGGAGTGCTTGCTAGTTTTGGAGAACATAGAATTCCTCTCATTGAAGGAGCCGAACCGGTAAGAGGTAAAAGTTGTGGACTGAATCCAAAGTATGTTGAAGTTGTTTACCTAGATATACACGAAATGGACGATATTGGAATTATCATTGTTGTGGAACATCTAGAGTGGCTCTCCCCTATGGTTATTGTGCCAAAGTCGAATGCCAGCAAAATGAAAATATGTATGGAATTCAAAGAACTTAACAAGGTAACTAATTCAGATGGATTTCGTATGCATTTTGTAGAGCTGGTCATAGAGGAAGTTGTTGGATGCACACTATACAACTTCATGGATAGATTTGGTGGGTACAACCAAGTATCCATGCATCCTAAGGATTGTGAGAAGACATCTTTTATTACACCATGGGGCACTTATGTATATGTTAAGATGCCTTTTGGATTAAGAAACATTTTAGCAACATTCAATCGAATTGTCAAGGCTATTTTTGGACCCTTGATACTAGAGGCCCTTTTCATTTTCATGGATGATTTTGCATCCGTTTCAAATACTTATGAAGAGACTCCTTTGGATTGCTTGGATAATCAGGTGATCCAACTACAACAAGTTTTTAAAAGATGCAAAGAGACTAAACTAAACTTGATTCCTAATAAGTGTGACTTCCTAGTGATAGAAGGAACTCTCCTGGGACATGTGCTATCTGCCAAAGGTATGGCTACTGACCTATATAAAATAGTAGCTATATTGATGTTATGCACACCTAAGTCACCAAAGGAAACTCAAATGTTTTTGGGCCTTATGGGTTACCAAAGGAGATTTATTAAAATTTATGTAGTATAGTTAGACCTTTGGCTAGGCGTACCAATAAGAAAGTCCCTTTCAAGTGGGATGAAAGAAGGAAGTATCTTACTAGAAATTGAGATCCAAATTGATGGTTGCTCCAATGTTTATTATAGGACACTCTACATGTAGATGCAAGTGCATGTCTAGTAGGAGTAGTCCTTACTCAGCATAGTGAAGAATAAAAATTAGACAAATCTATCTATTATGCCATTGGGATTTTGATAAAAACATGAAAAAAATTATAATGCCATAGATATGAAGGCTTTAACAATGGTATTTGATGTCCAAACATTCAAACACTACTTGCTAGGGGGTGAAAGTTTTCATTATTATTGATCATCAACAACTTAGGTACTTATTAAATAAGCCACAAACAACAAAAAGGGTATGGAGGTGGCTTCTTTCATTTCAAGAATTTCATTTCTCTATAGTACATAGTCCACATAGAGAAAATATTATGGCTGATCACTTGTCTAGGATTAATATAAATGATCATGCAATTGTAGTGGAAGATGACTTCTGAGATGCTAAATTGTTCTGTATCAAAGCAGAAACATGGTATGACAACATCAAGAATTTTCTTACAATTGGTATGTATCAAAATAAATCACATTTTGTGCAGAGGAAGAGGTTGCTAACTACAAGCAATCCTTTTACCTTCATTGAAGGAAAATTATATAGATATGATAAGGACAAGCATCTTACGAAGTGCATGCAACAAGAGGAGGCAAGGCAGATCCTTTTACCTACGCATGAAGGACCAACTTGTAGGCACCTTGTTGTCCATATTATGATCTAGAGAATTCTTGCTACTAGCTTATGGTGGCCAAGATTATTAAGAGATGCTAATGAAAGGGCTAGATCATGTGATATCTATCAAAGGTATCGCCCAAGCCAACAAAGCTGAGACACAATCCTTTGGTTTTTTCCACATCATCAAAACTATTTGAGAAGTGGGGGATAGATTTTGTAGGGCCCATCTAACCTACATTAATTTTGGGAAAATAGAAGTATTTGTTGATTGCCACCAATTATGCAATGAAGTAGGCACAATCTATTGCTTCTTCTGATTGAACAACACAAATAGTTGTGGATTTCCTATATAGTAACATAATTTGTAGACTTGGGTGTCCTCTTCAAATTTGCATAGATAAAAAAACTCATATTGTGAAAAAGGTCTTGTATGACATGTTTAACAAGTATAAGGTTTTACATAGGACGTCCTATGCCTACTACACAAGAGCTAATGGACAAGCAGAATCAACTAATAAAGTATTGATTGTTATGTTAAGGAAGGAATATATGCTACAACCCACTACATGGGGTAGAGCTTATCTAAGTACTCTATGGGCATACATGTTGGTTGGCAAGGAAGCAAAAAGATACTCCCCATTCCAGTTGGTGTATGGGGTATTGAACCCTTTGAATTTCTACATGGTTCACTTAGAACTCCATCTGTGTAGGGCACAAACGATTCTAGTGCCTCTACTAGACTTGCGACACTGAACAAAGATGAAGAGATTCACTTACATGCTACAAAACAGTTGTAGGAGACTGAAATGAAGAGGAAAGAGGGCCATGATTGGAATGTGTGGACTAACAACTTATAGAAAGATATGCTGGTCCTTTTACATAAACCTCAAGTTTAGGCACAAGTATGTGGAAAGGGTCTCCCTTATTGGGAAGGCCCCTATAGGATTAGAGCAATGCTTCAATGGGGTGCATTAGACTTAGAGGCCCTAGAGGGAGAGGTACTACCACTAGCCAATATATCCAGGCTCAAGGCCTACCACCAACAAAAATTCTTAGTTCTCAAGATCAGCTATACATAGAATTTTCTTTTTGCTCCGTTTCTTAGTTTCATCAATCATCGTATGTTTTTTCTTTATGTTGTTCATGTAATTTCGTAGACACTTTGTTTGCTATTTCATGAAAACATTGTTAGAATTTTTTAGGAAAGTTTTAGAATTTTCTAGTTTTGTTGAATCTCCCACCCACACCTCTTGCCACCTCCTCTCACACCCCCTACCCACACCCCCTACCCACACCCTCCCACACACCCCACCTCTCCCCCACCCCCACCCCAATCCACCCCCACCCCCTCCCCCATGCCCTACCTCACTCACCCCTACCCACACCCCCCACCCACACCAAGAAACAAGCAAAGCAGCCATTAAATTGAAGGTGGGGGCACTAATGAAGATTGAGTTTTTTTGTCCTAGTAAGAACATGGATTGGCTCAGGGCAAAGGAAGAGGAGCTCTTTGACGAACATGCTTTCTATTTAAATATCCATCCAAAGAGATTCAATACTTTGCTAATACTTCCAGGAGTGCTTTTAAATGACAACATCTACCAAGCAGTAACCCAATAGGCATTTCCAATGTACAACAAGGAACAACTCATTTATATTGAGATGTCGATGGAAGTGGTTGTTGGAAAACAATGTAGAAAATGAGTCCAAAATGCATCAAGTACTTGCCATATGATAATTTTTATATAGCCCTCTATATGGCACACGGGTAGTATGACCAGAACTACGTCCTCCTCCCAGAGTGTGCGCTTAGGTTCAAACCCCATTGGTGACAGCAAAGAAGAGTATTTTGTTTTATTTGAAAAGCAAGATTCTTGAAGTTTGCAAAAATAATGGCCTTTACTTAGCGATGGATGACAATTGTTGTTTTGGATTTTGATGTGGCATTTGTGCATTTATAGCTTACAAACTATATAAGAAGTTGCCTTCGCTCATTAATCATCACACAAGCAATCCTCTCAAGGAGATCAAGGAGGAGTCTCACACACTTGGAGGAGGTTATCAATCTTCTCAAGCTAGGAGGAGATATTGGAGGCCATCGTGGAGGACCAGTTCTCACAGTCCTGTAGGAGTTGAGATCTACATCTTGGTGATTATCTGAAGGATATTCTGTCGACTTACCATCAACATACATTGTTGATTTACTATGATTAGCAAGTCTATTTCGATTCTTACTTGCTACATCACTAGTCTTTTATTAAGGTTGATCAGAGTTTGGGTTTGTTGTACAACAATTCTAAACTCTTCTTACTCTCCATATTCACACATACAGTCTTCATACCTCTTAGGCACACAATCTCTTCTATCTAGTTCCTATTTCTACCTAGATAGAGATATTGTTAGTTTGTATCATATTCAAACATTTTAATTTGATATTGTAATATAGATATTGTAGGTGAGCCTCATAGCTTGCCGTTACACTTGAAATCTTGCCTATTTTCTCTCTATCTCTCACTCATCTATTTTTGAGTCTAAGTTGTCTATGTTAAGTTTCATACATTGGAAGATCCTATAAACCTATGATATATTGTTATTGTGACCCACTCCCACTTCCAACATTTGGTGTTAGAGCCTATTTGATATACACCCTTAATACGATGAGTGACAATAAACTTGAGAATGAAAACAAGCTTGAGGGCATGTCTAATTATCCAATGTGGAGCTTTCTCATGGTGAATATGTTAGTAACAAAGGACTTATGTAATATTGTCAATGGCACTTATCCAAGGCCAAGAAAAGTTGGAGAAGATGTTGCTTCATCTAGAAAACCTGATGTTCCTATTTCTACTCAAAAGGAGGTTAATAAAGAAGAAGAAACTCTTTCATAATGAGGAGTGTGTACTACTACCAGATTACTTCCTATAGAAGAGCATTTTAGATCAGATTCAAGGGATGCACTAGCACTTTCATATATTGCTATGGGAGTCAAGAGACACATTATACCCTAGATCAGGTCATGTAGAACCTCTCGTCAAGATTGGTTGTAGTCATAGAATCTCTATTAGAGCACAAACAGTACAAGAAAGCTCATCTAAGGAGACAATTAACTAACACAAGGATGAAAGTTGGTGAATTAGTTTAGACACATATTCTAAAGCTTAAAGATTTACAAGATCAGTTACTCAATATTGGAGTCAATGTTTCAGATGAAGAGATGGTAAACACACTTTTAAACTCATTGCATCAACCTACTGGGCATTTGTTACTTCTTTATCTCTCTCTACAAGAGACAGAGAACTTTCATTTGAAGAGCTACATTTCCACTTACTTTAAGATGAAGATCAACAAAAGGGTATGGAAGAGAATGGTGAAGCCATGTTATCATCGTCAAAGGATAAGAAGAAGAAGGAGCAGAAGAGTCAACAATCCAAGAAGGAAAGTAAGCCTTTTAATCCTAAGTCTTCCAATCCTTTGCTTAATGCTTCCTCTATACCCAAAGAAAACTCTTTGACTATATCTCATTCAAAGAAAGGAGTATGTCATTACTGTAAAAAACCAGGTCATTTCATAGTAGAATGCAAAGCAAAGATTTTTAATGAGAAGAAGAAAGCATTAGGTAACAGTGCTTAAGATGATCCAAAACCTAAATCTTCAAAGGTAGATTCATATGCATGTGCTACTATTGAAGAGGTAGCCTTTGATCAGACAGCATCAAATGCAATCTCAAATAATCCTTGGATTTTTTATTCTAGAGCTACTAAGCATATGATAGGTTGCAGAAAGGTATTTTCTTCCCTTTCTAACTCTTGAAGTAGAAGAGTGACCATTGCATATGGTCATGATTTAGATGTTGTTGGTGTCGATGAACTGAACCTTGTTGAAGATAAATGTACAAGCTCATTTTCATATGAGCTATTCTTGGATAAATTTACCAAATATAAAGATAAAGGAGAAGAAGAGAAAAGAAAAAAGTCTAGTCAAAATTTCATGATGAGTAAAAGATAGAATATCTGCCTTGTAGTTAGTGGCATGTAGTGGGCAAAGTGGTGAGTTAAGAAGGAGGCACAAACTTCTTCACATGCTCATTGGTTATAAAAGCGGAGTGGGAGCATGTTCTAAACAAGGAGAGAAAGAGGCAAGAGCTCCGAATAGTCCGATCTAGTCATATGTCATTTTGTCTCCCCATAGACTCCTTCTAGCTACACATCATTTTGTACATAGCTCTGTTGTGAAGCTCATATCTCAGTGTATATATAACCATTTCTTGCATTTAAATACTCATTGGAAAGCGTATTGCATCTACTTTCTCCATTGCAAACATCTTCTTCAAAGCTTATATACTATGTGAGATATCGATCAAAGAGTGAAGTCTAGTTTTTTAGCATACCTATGTGAGTAGGTAGTCTATTTTGGTTGGTTAAGTTTCCCAGCCAAAAAATATCCAAATTGCTTGATTTTTGGCTTGTTGAAAATCTCTTTGCATGTCATTTTTTGGTCCTAAATATCTTATTCAAACAATGTATATTCTGAGAGATATTTGTTAGAGAGTGAAGTCCACATTTTCTATATACTTATGTGCATAGGTGGTCTATTTTGGTCAGTTAATTTTCCGAACCAAAACTCAGTCAAATTACTTAATTTGACTGAGTTTTGGTTCATTCTTTATACCAAATATCTTCCTCAAAGCATATATATTCAAGGAGTTATTAGTCCGAGAGTGAAGTTTAGTTCTTCAACATACTTGTGTGGACAAGTAGTTCATCTTTGTCAGTTGCATTTCCTAATCGAAACGTGTACATATTAAGCTATTTATAGCTTGTTAGATGGATCTTTTTGTCTACGTTGATTGGCTAAAGGCACAAGTACATTTGAGTTTTTCATTGAGAGCAACGATCTATTTAAGGTGCAGTTGTTTGTCCAAGTGCTAGACATACAAGGGTTCACTACACATTTTGGTTGCGCATAGGAGAACTCATTCTCCACAGTTGGTATCAGAGCAAAATTGGTGCTGAAGTTTCATCAACAGAGCTGGAGTCAAAGCAAAGCAAAAGAGGAGCTACAAAACAAGAGGGAGCTTCACAAACGCAAGATCAAAGGACAATATAACTATTCGAGGTAACTCTCAAAGTTTTTGATAGTCTTCAATGGCTGACTTGGGTCAACAAGTAGAGAAATTGGATAAGGATAACTATATCATGTGGAAGTTTAGAATGACCCACTACCTACTGAGCAAAGGCTTGTGGGGTATTGTGAGCAACGATGATGCTCAACCTCAAATCAATCAAGCTATGGCCGCCGAATTCCAAAGGAGGCAAGAAAAAGAATGGGAAGAGAGGAATAGGAGAGTCATGTTCCTCATTTTGCAAGTCATTACTAATGCCATGGTAGGGCATATTCTATTGTGAACATTTGTTTTATGTATGGTACAAGTTTCAAATTATGTAAATACCTTTGGGAAGTCCTCAAATACTTCAAGAAGGCTCATATTTTGCACAAAATATATCCAAAATATCAGGTGAGTTCTTGAACATGGTGAGGCACAAGGGAGCTCTAGTGGTGTCCTAGTGGAAGGTCGATGTGGCTAGTTCTCAAAGTCGATCAATACTTTGCTTATTTGAGCACTTGAGTCATGTAATACCTCCACCCAAGTGAGGGAGTTTAGACTTTGAAATGAAAGAGACAAAAGGGTTATATTCATTTTATCACAAGATATTCAAGATTCAATGGTAGGACACATACAAGATCTAGACCCAAGTAGAGTTGTTTGGCTTGCATTGGAAAGGTTGTATGCTATAGGTAAAAGAGCAAGGAAGATTCAACTCAAAAATGAGTTGAATAACATAAAGAAAGATACAAGGAGATGGCTCAATGATTACTTGTTGAAGGTTAAAGAGATTGCAGATCAACTAGGATCAATTCAAGCTCATGTGGAGGACGAAAACTTGGTTGCACATACTCTCAACAGACTCAAGGATGATGAGAGATGGAAACCATTCATTACTTCAGTTTATGTTAGAAGAGAATTACGAGACTTTGATCAGCTTGTTGCTCTCATGGTCATGGAGGAGATGAATCTAAATGGCTCTACTTCAAATAAAAAAGGATCTCAAGGACAACCTCTTTATGTAGGATCATCAAGAGGTGGAAACAAAGGTAGAAGAGGTTGAAATAGAGGTCGAGGAAGAAGGAGTGATTATCAAGGGACTTCAAGTGGCTCCTTCAACGCAAGAGGAAGAGGAAGATTAAGCGCTAGAGGTACGAGAGGCTACTATAACCATAGTCAAAGACAAAGGAGTGATGATAACAACAATTGCTATATATGTGGAAGGTATGGACACTATGCCAAAAATTGCTATCAAAATGAAAATAATCAAGGTGGTAATCGAAGAGAAGGCTATTCAAGAAGACGGAAACAACAAGGAAATTATGCAGTTGGTAAAAGTGATGATTATGATTCTCTTCTTATGATGAATGTAGAAACTAAGATGAATTGCAATAGTGATGTATGATATGTAGATAGTGGTTGATCTAACCATATGTCACATGATGCTTCATGGTTTTCAAATATGCATAATCCTTCATGTAAAGGTCATGTTGAACCCGGAGATGATACAACACATAAGATTATGCAGGTTCGAGATGTTGTTATGCAGGATAAGAGCAAGACAAATTTCTTGAAGGATGTACTTTATGTGCCAACGATCACTAAGAATTTGATGTCAGTTGGTCAAATGGTAGAAAAAGGTTTGCAAATAAGGTTTAATCATGCAGGTTGCTTCATTGAAGATCCAAAGCAAAAGAGGTTAATTGCTAGAGGTAAAAAACAAGGTAGATTGTTTACATTCAAGGTAAACCCAAATCATACAAAGCATCGAAGAGAAGGAGGGTAGATTCTGGAGTTTTTTCGCCGGATAAAGCAAGCCAAAAGGAGAATGGAAGAAGAAAAACGTTCTCTCGGGTTTTTCCTTGGGAGGACATTCATTGAAGAAGGATCCAGGGAGACGACGATTGCAGATTTGTTGGATGATCGGGAATGCATGGCCTATCAGGAGGAGGATAGAAGATAGAAGAGGGGGTTACTTCATGCAGACAGATAGTGGCTTGAAGGAGAGAACGTTATGCTGAGAGAAAAAGGGGGGGTCTGTTCTAATTACTGCGAAGCTAAGCGCTCGAAAAAAGTCAGTCTCTGATGTTAATTTCAATCGCTATTCTATACTTTGTCGACCATGCCCTTGCCAAGGCACACGACAAATCATCTGATATTGTGAGGAGGGTTGATCTTGGGGGCGCTGAAGAATTTGATTTTGATTAGTCTAACAAGTACAATCCTTTGATTCTGATATGCAGCATCCGTATCTACTATGGTGTTGGTAATTGTATTTGCGAAGGAAGGTGAAAGAAGTCAGGAGCTACTATAGCGAATAGATTTATATGTTTTGATAATTTATGACTAGGATATATCGAAGTTCAGATAATGCATTATCTGTGCTAGACTTTGTTTACAGCCAATTGATTTGTCCTGAACTGTGATCGAATATTAATTTATCTTCACTAAGTTGAAGCGCACAACTCTGATGGAGTTTTATTGAAGACCTTGATTTGAAATGAAAATCTTCTCAACACCAAAAGAAAAATTGTGCATAGTTTTGAAAATCAATTTTTATGCTCGAAGATGTTTAATGTATTGTAGTTAGTAATGGCAATTCAAAGTTTCATTGATTCTGCACTGTTTATGTTTTCGTGTTCAGAAATTCGATCCATATGGGCGAAGTTACGAAATTTCCATTGACTTTAGTGATTTGATTTTTATTTCATACTCAAATCTTTATGTTAGTTAGAGTCTGAGCAAAATCTGCTACTGCATTATACAAATCCGAAGCATAGACCATGAAAAATCAACTTAAAAAGCTCAAGTTGATGAAACAATAATGCCCAAGTAATTTCGCATCTAGCGCATACGATATATTCATGGTTTTTTTTTGTTGCAGCGTTGTAATAACTTGTAATAACTTATTTCATTGCTGTTATGATTGTGAGGGAATTCTAATTGATATCTAAATCACACAGATTTTGCAGCTTTATGTCAAAGCATGCATTCTTGATTGCTGTGTAATTCAGACTTTATTTATGTTATGAATTCATGCCTTGATTATTTTATCAATATAGTAATGTTTTTGAAATAAAGATGAGGGAATGCTAACATGAAGATTTCTGATAGCAACCATTAGACTAATTGGAAAACTAATTTGCTTTCAATGTCCAAATATTTTCATTCGATTGTCTTATATACTCTTATTTTTCTTTAATAAACAACGAGCGCCTTGTTTCCTGACTTGAATGAGAATTCCTATTCTATTGATGATAAAGGATTGGATTGTCTGATATGTATTTGGCGGAGACGATGTAGGAAATAGATTTGTAAAACATTCTCCTTTGTTTGTGAATACATGTAGCTTCCCAAGTTTGCACAATCAAATCTTTAATATGAACTATGATCAAATTTTCCCTATGAAGAATGAATGGTAAAGTATATGGACAAAGAGATAAACAATTTTTGAATTTGATCATTAATAATGTTTTTGATTTATGCTCTTTGCGTCTCCATCATATCTGAGTTTGCTTCAAGCACCGGGTGTGCGCCATAATTCCAGCGGTTGACCTGATCCACCAAGGTCACTTTCTTGGCACCCTGTGTGCACCCCTAAGGGTACAAGAACCTGACCACAACAGACGTATGGGGTCCTACTAAAGAGGCATCCTTGGCTGGTAATAAGTACTATGTATCATTCATTGATGATCATTGTAGAATGACATTAGTGTATTTCATTAAACATAAGTCTTTGATTGTTTCGAAAATTTTAAATCATTTGTCGAGAAGCAAACATGAAGATATGTTAAGAAGCTAAGATCCGATGGAGGAGGAGAGTATTTCTGTCAAGGTTCTACTGATTTTTTGTATGATGAAGGTATCAAAAGAGAAGTTACATGCAGATATACTCCACAACAAAATGGAGTCACAGAAAGAAGAAACAGAATCATAGCAGAAGCATCTAGAAGCATGTTAAATGATATGTGTTTGCCTAATTCTTTTTGGGCTGAAGCTATTAGCACAAGTGTGTGTACATTATGAATAGAGTACCTACTATTGGAGTTCATTATTTGACCCCATATGAGGTATGGCGTGGAAGGAAACCAAGTGTAAGTCATTTGAAAGCATTTGGTTGTGTATGTTATGTACATTTACCTAGTGAACTGAGATCAAAACTTGATGTGAAATCAGAAAAGTGCATATTTATTGGTTATGGAGATACTCAAAGAGGATATAGATGTTATAATCATCATACCAATAAGGTGGTTGTTTCAAGAGATGTAAACTTTGATGAATCACTTTCATGGTATGTAGATAAGAAGAGTTTGCAGGTCATATATGGAGATGAAGAAGATACAGGTGAAGGAGATGAGTGCTTATCTCAGCCCACTAGAAGTTAAGTGATGAGAAAAGTGGTTTGGATGAAGAAAGAAAGCTACCTTTCAATGGAAGATTAAGGCAAGAGTCACCTCCAAGTGTTAAAAGTAAAGGTAAACTCAAACTTATTGAAGTTAATGATGAAGGAGAAGAAATTAGTGGTGTATATGAGTATGGAGAATCATCAAAGGTTCCTAATAAGAAAGAAAGAGCTTCAACATTGGAGGCAAGAAGAACTTCAAGAGTGATTAAGAAACCTCAAAGGTCTACTTATGAATCTTTTATGAATACTCATTATGCTTTTATGACAAAAGTTGAGTAGGAAAATGAAACCAAATGTTATGATGAGGCAAAAGGAGATGAAACGTGGGAGAATGCACTGAGAGAAGAAATGGAAGCAGTACAGGATAACAAGACTTGGAATTTAGTTCCAAAGACACCAAAACAAAAGGTAATTGGTTGCAAGTGGGTTTTCAAGATTAAAAGAAATAGTGATGGTAGTGTGTCAAGATATAAGGCTAGACTTGTAGCAAAAAGATATAATCAAACTCAAGGATTGGACTATGAGGAAACATTTAGTCTAGTAGAAAACAGGGCAACGATAAGAACTTTGTTGGCTTTAGCTACAAGTAAAAGATGGAATATATATCAAGTCAATATAAAGAATGCCTTTCTTAATGGTGAGTTAAGTGAAGAAGTGTATATGTCACAACCAAATGGTTATGTGGATGCAAAATGTCCTAATCATGTATGCAGGTTAAAGAAGGCATTGTATGGTCTTAAATAGGCATCAAGTGCACGGAATGCAAGGTTGGTAAAGTATCTTTTGCTGCAAGGATACATAGCGAGTCATGTTGATCCTTCACTTTATGTAAAACATGTAGATGACATGTGTGTCTATGTGTGCATTTATGTGGATGACTTGTTGATTACAAGAAATGATGCAAAAGCAATTGAAGAGATAAAAGGTAATTTGTGAAAGGACTTTAAAATTTCAAATATTGGTCTGTTTAGATACTTTCTTCGGATTGAAATTGTGTATGACGATGATGGTATGAGGTTGATACAGAGAGAGTATATATGTGATATGTTGAAAAGGTTTGATATGCAAGATTGTATATTTGTTTCTACTCCAATGGAATGTAATGTACGTTGAGTGCGAAGGAAGGTGATGAGTAGCATGATATGAATGCATATAGATCCATGGTAGGATCTTTGATTTATGCAACAAAAACTAGACCTGATATATGCTATGTAGTGGGAGTATTGTCACAGTTTATGCATGAACCTAGAGTACCTCATATGCATGCAACGAAAAGAGTGCTTAGATATTTGAAAGGTACCATGAAGGAAAGATTATTTTATAGTCATGATGCTGATCTAACTCTTAAAGTCTTTAGTGATACAGATTGGGCTGGAAGCAACGAAGACAGAAGATCCACGTGGATATGTGGTAATAGCAGGAAACAAGACATTAACATGGAGTTCAAAGAAACAGCCTACAGTTTCTTTATCTTCTACAGAGGCTGAGTATAGAGGTTTAGCATTGGCTACTACTCAGGTTTTGTGGTTTAAAAAGTTGTTTCATGACTTGAATGTGCAGGTTGATGTACCACTGATATATGGAGATAACTTGAGCAGCATTCATATGACTTCAAATCCTATTTTTCATGCTAGAACAATGCATATAGAGGTACACTATCATTATGTTCAAGAGAAGGCCATAAACAATGAAGTACAAGTTTATTTTGTGAGAACAAAGGATGAAGTTGCAGATATCTTCATCAAAACTTTGGATGGACGAAAGCTTCAAAAGATTCAACTATATTCTTGGATTGAGAGAAGATGAAAGATGGAAGCCTTTTATAACTTCCATTAACTTGAAAGATGCATATCGAGGTTTTTAACAACTAATCCCTCATCTTGTCACAGAAGAGCTTAGCTTTGGTGGCCACAAAGGAAAGGACAACCACAACCAAATGTTATATGCAGGTCGAGGTAAATGAAGGAACTCAAGAGGAGGCTCAAGAGGAAAAGGAAGAGATCATAACAACTCTAACTACAATCGAAACAATTCGGAAGACAACAAGGATGCATCAAATGGGAACACACAAAGAATAGGTGGAGGTAGAAGTAGAGGAAGAGGTTGAGGCTCCTACAAATCTAATAAAGGTATAACATGCTATCATTGTGGTAAAGTAGGACACTATGCTAGTGATTGTTCGCTGAAAAATGGAAGACCAAATGGAGGCAATCAAAGGAACCAAAGAAACTATGCAAGCACCTCAAGTGAAGGAAGCAAGGACACACTACTTGCATTGAGACATGAATATAGAAGCTCTTGTGAAGATGACAAAAAATGGTACATTGATTCAGGTTGTAATAACCATTTGTCATGCCAAGAAAGTTTTTTCACTAATCTACAGATACCAAGTGGAAAAGGATATGTTGAAATAGGTGATGATAATCAGCACATGATTGAACATATTGGAGATATAAGGCTTGGAGATACAAGCAGAGAAAAGGTACTATCTAATGTTCTTCATGTTCGTACGATTTCAAAGAACTTGATTTTAGTAGGAAAAATGGTAGAGAAGGGTTATCATGTAATATTCAATGAGAATGGGTGCTTCATAATGAATCCAAAGGAAGGCTTCAAGGTCATTGCTCGTAGTAGAAGAGAAGGAAAGATGTTCACTTTGGACGTCCAACATCCACATGGAAAGGTCATGTACATTCAATGTGGGAACAAGAAGATTTCAAAGCCGGACGTATGGCACAAAAGAATAGGACACATCAACATTCTAAAGCTGAAGGACATGAGCAAACATGAAGTGGTAAGAGGTCTTCCAAAATTTAATAGCATTGGACTTACATGAGTTATGTGAAGCTTGTCAACTAGGAAACCAAACGAGGCAGCCATTCAAGAGGAGCAATTATGTGGCCCCAAATGTGTTGGACTTGATACATATGGATGTATGGGGACCAACCCAAGAGGCATCAATGGTTGGTAATAGATTTTTTGTCACCTTCATTGATGATCACTCAAGAAAGGTATGGCTATTTTGTATGAAGAAAAAATTAAAGGTGTTTTTTATATTCAAAAGATTCAAAGTTGAAGTTGAAAAATAAACAGGAAGGTCTATCAAAACCTTAAGGTCCGATGGTGGAGGAGAATACTTCTCCAAATAATTTTCATATTTTCTACAAGAGAATGGGATCAAAAGGCAGTTCACTTGTAGGTATACACCACAACAAAAGAGAGTAGCTGAGAGGAAAAATAGGCAAATTGCTGAAATTGCAAGATGCATGCTCAATGAGATGAAGGTACCATTGTACTATTGGCTTGAAGCTACCACAACTGCCATTTACTTGATGAATAGGTGCACAACATCGGGAATACATCACTTGAATTGAGAGGAGGTATATTCTGGTAATAAACTTGATCTTACACACCTCAAAATGTTTGGATGTGTTTGCTTTGTTCACATTCCACAAGATGTAGGCTCATAGAGTACCTAGATAAGCCATGCCCCATGTCATGGGCCTTGCCTCATGTCATGGGCCTTGCCCCATGTCATGGGCCTTGCCCCATGTCATGGGCCTTGCCCCATGTCATGGGCCTTGCCCCATGTCATGGGCCTTGCCCCATGTTAGGGGCCTTGCCCCATGTCAGGGGCCTTGCCCCATGTCATGGGCCATGCCCCATGTCATGGCTCATAGAGTACCTAGAGAAGCCATGCCCCATGTCATGGGCCATAACATACATTCCTTACTTAACATAGCAATCATTACTTTATTAGTTGATTCTCCTTTTCCATTAGCTCTTGGCTAGTAGGCATAGGAAGTGCTATGTAAAACCTTTTACCTGTTCAAAAATTCATACAAGACATTGTTCACAAAATAATTTTCTTGATCTATACGAATTTCAAGAGGACAACCAAGTGTAAAAATTATAATATTGTATAGGAAATCTGCAATTGTTTGTGTTGTGCAATCAGGAGAAGCAATAGCCTCCACCTACTTTGTTGTATAATTGGTGGCACTCAGAAAATACTTCTATAATCTCGATAATGATGTAGGGTAGATGGGCCCTACAAAATCTATCCCTAGTCTCTCAAATAGTTACCATAATCTGAAAACAACCAAAGGATTGTGTCTTTGTTTTGTGGGCTTGCGGCCACACCTTTGATAAACGTCACATGCTCTAGCCCTTTCATCTACATCTCTGAAGAATGTGGGCCACCATAAGGGAGTAGCAAGAATTCTCTAACTCATAATATGGCCAAGAATGTGTCCATTGGGTGGTCCTTCATGTGTAGGTAAAAGGAATTGCCTTGCCTCCTCTTATTCCATGCACTTCCTAAGATTATTGTCCTTACCATTTCTATATAATTTTGCTTCAATGAATGTAAAAGGTCTGGTCTTTGTTAGCAACCTCTTCCTTTGTAGAGAACTTGCTTTAGCTGGATACATAGCAATTGTAAGAAAATTATTGATGTCCTCATACCATGCTTGTGTTTTGACTGAGAACAATTTATCGTTTGGGAAGTCATCTTCCACTACAATTGCATGATCATTTATATTAATACTACACAGGTGATCAACCATAACATTTTCTCTAGCTATACTATGTACTATAGCAAAATGAAATTCTTGAAATGAAAGAAGCCACCTCCACACCCTCTGCATTGCTTGTGGCTTATTTAATAAGTACCTATATGGTTGATGATCAGTAATAATGACAAATTTCACCCCTTGAAAGTAGTGGCTGAATGTTTGGATATCAAATACCATTGCTAAGGCCTCCATATTTGTGGCACTATGATTCTTTTCCCCTTTCTATCAAAATCTGAGTGGCATACTAGATAGGCTTGTCTAACTTTTATTCTTCACTATGGAGTGAGGGTTACTCCTACTGCATATACACTTGCATCTACATGTACATGGAAAACCTTGGACTAATCTAGTGTAATAAAAATTGGATCACTCATCAACTTGGATCTCAATGTTTGATAACATACTTCCTTCTCTTCATCACACTTGAAGGGACTTCCTTATTGGTAAGCATAGCCAAAGGCCTAGCTACATCTATATACATTTTAATAAATCTCTTATGGTAACCCATAAGACCCAAAAAGATATGAGTTCCGTTTGGTGATTTAGATGTGGGTAGATTCAATATAGCTAATATTGTATCTGGGTCGGGTACCATATCTTTAGCAAATACCACATGTCCTAGGAGAGTTCCTTCCATCACTAGGAAGTGACACTTATTAGCAATCAAGTTTACTTTAGTCTCTCTACATCTTTCAAAAACTTGTTGCAGTTGGATCAAGTGATTATCCAAGAAATCCAAAGGATTCTCTTAATAAGTATGTGAAAAGGATGAAAAATCATCCATGGAAATTCAAAGAGCCTCCTGTAGCAAGGGTCCAAAAATAAGGTTGACAGTTGGATTGAACGTGGCTCGAGCATTTCTTAATCCAAAAGGCATCTTAACATATACATACATGCCCCATGGTATAATAAAATATGTCTTCTCACAATCCTAAGGATGGATGGATACTTGGTTGTTCCACCAAATCCATCCATGAAGTCGTAAAGTGTTTGTCCAACCACTTCCTCTATAACCACCTTTACAAAAGGCATAGGAAATCCATATAAAATAGTCACCTTGTTAAGTGCTCTAAAGTCCACACATATTCTCATTTTGTTGGTATTTGTTAGACTCAAGATATAATCGACAGGAGATGGTTGAACCACACCCTAAGAGGGAGGATTAGGAAGTAATCCTCAACCATGGCTTTTGGGGCAAGCGGTTAGCCCATCATACTCCTAGCTGGTAGGTCTTGAGTTAAAATCCCACAAATGGTATCAGAGCATATGAGAGATCCTCTTGAGTTTTTGGCGTAATTGCTTTTACATGCGTTCACGCCATGGATTTCTTCTTTGCATGAGATTGAGGAGGTTCAGGTTCGCTGCTCGGCCGTCATCTACAGCAGGGATACCGTCGCGTTATACTTAGCAAGCACTCCATGTGATGCCTCATGAGTGATGGTTTCTCACGTGGCCTGTGAAGATTGAAGCGCTTTCTTACAGTATTCTTCATTGGCACAATAACCATGGGGGAGAGCCACTCTAATTGTTCCACAAGAATGGTAGTTCCAATATCCTACATTTTGTATATCTCCAAGTAAATAGCTTCAATATACTTTGGATTTAGTCTATAACTTTTACCTCTTGCTAGTTTGGCTCTTTCAATGAGAGGAATTCTATGTTCTCCAAAACTAGGAGTCACTCCTACATCCTTGTAGTGTCATGCAAATATATCTACATAAGTTTTCATGTAAATGGTTACCTTCAAAAGTGTCTCTAGATGGTTCCAAAACCAAGTAGCCACTAATATAGAATGAGGGTTCTCATTGTTTCCTAGTTGTACTTCTTGGACAGGATGTCTATTCATCAATGTATCTATATATCCTTCTTCCTCCTTAAGATTATCTATCACTTTATCCAACATAGCTTGTGTATCATATGGAGGAACACTTTGGATGTCGATTTGCACTTTCTTTTCTTGAATCCATCATGTAGGGATTTCATGGATAGGAAAAGAAATATCTTCACAAGTTTGTTTTTCAATAAAGGGTTAGAACAATTAACTTCCAATATAGACAAGAATGGTCCTACCAGGGCCTATATTGTCCCAAAGGCATACGAAGATACTAGACCTTCCTTGTCACAAGTGCCTAATACCACAAATTGGGAGAATGTTTCTTCGATACATAAGTACTCACAAGGATTTTTTAGAAAAATTCAAGAAGAGAAATGGAAGTTGGAACAAGAATCTTACCCATTGATTCAAGAGATAGATGACCTATAGGAACAATTTCCCTAGGTCATACCCTCTATATACGATGAAAAAGAAGAAGAGAAGCCTAATGCACATACCAATTTCGAGTCTAGTTCTCTACAAGAATTATCTTACTTCACTAGTCCTTGCTTTTTTGCTGCCCCAAGCACATTGACACTTCTGTACACATTGACACTAAGTACCAAGTCTACTTCTGTACACATTGACACTAAGTGCCCAATATTGTACATCAAGCAATATAAGGAAAGACTGTGGGTGTCTGTGCAATTGTGGGTTGCAGGCTAGTCTAAGCCCACCCATGAACTCCCTCTCGCATCGACTCGATCTGGTTTTGTGCAAGTGTAGGGCTATTCCAAGCCCCCCCCTCCCCAAGGCTTTCTAGTGTGATGCCAAGCCTTTCAATTTCTTTCCAAAGTTTGCGATAATTTTCAAGTAATTTCTTAGCACACAAGTGTCTTTGAAAGTACTTTTAAACACTTCACACTTACTCTTGCAAAGCACAAACGCATTTCTTTATGAGTTCAAGTTCACTGAAACATTATAATGTCAAAGAGTGAAGCTAGCCCTCATGTACGGCCAATTCTTTACCTTCCTTCACACCCATATTGATGCCCAAGGATGAAAGATTAAATGGCAAAACTATAATATTTGGAAAGATGTAGTGAGAGCATATTTGTATACCAATCGCCTTCACAAAGTAGTATATAGGTCAGAACCTGAACCCAATAAGGTCTACAATCTAGAATATGGCATATCTCGAATGTTAAAGATAAAAGGGCATTAGGCCAACTCCTACTAGCCTATGATGAATTGACCAAAGGATACATCATGGCATGTTAAACATCCAAAGAGTCCTGGGACACTTTAGCAGCCTTGTATGAACATAAAACACCCTCAAGGACCTATGCATTAGATGCAAAATTCCATAATCTAATTATTCGTCTGCAAGATACAATCACAAAAGTCATAGCTTAGTTTGAAGACTACCAATGCAGGTTAGCACTTTGTGGCCTACAGATTTCCAGTGAAGATATGGCAATCAGGCTACTTAACAAACTACCTAGGTTGCATGAGACCTTTGTAAGGAATTTATACAATAGAGGTCAAAAACTCAGTTGGGATGAAGTTAGGAGATTGTTGCTTCTTCATGACTCTCAAAAACAAACCCAAGCTACCCAAGAAACACCCATGAGGGCTAAAGGCACCTCTTACAAACATAAAGGGCAAAAAGGCAATGAAGAATCGAAGGACAAAGGCTAGAAGAAGTTCACTTGCAATTTTTGTGGAAAGCCTAGCCACATAAAGAAATATTGCTTCAAGAAAAAGAACAAGGATAAGTCTAAGTCTACTTCAAAGAACGAGCATCATTCTCATTGCACCAGTGAAGATCTCTTTCTCACAATTGAACAGAAAACACTTATGGCATCCACTCCCAAGAAAGAATGTATTTTTTATAATGCTACTTCATCATCTATGTAAATGACAAAAATGATTTTCATGAGTTTGAAGAGCATCAAGGTAAAGTTTACCTTGGAGACAACAAGGAAGAACAAAAGTTCAAGTCATCAACTGTAAAGGTGAGAGCAAGTCACTCAAAGATGTTCTTTATGTACCAAGCCTTTGTAAAAACCTTATCTTAGTGAGGGCCATGAAAAAGTGTAACATGACAATTCAATTCTATCACAACAAAGTTCAAGTCATTGATTGTGAATCCAATGAAAAGATAGCTCAAGGCTATGGAGAAAAAGATCTCTACAAGCTTTAAAGCTTTATGGCAAAAGATTCAAGTCTTAAAATGAGGGTCAGAACTTCCTTCTTTTACTTCACCTTCAAGACACTCGAGCCTATGACAAAGACTTTATCTTCTCGCACATTGAATACTCTAGATCTTCCTTTGAGCCTTGATAAGGAAAATATGAGATTGCTTGCAAACCACTTTCTAGAATTTGGTCATAGAGTTATGGGTGCTAATAGCCTCAATCTAGGTCGAGGAGATCATTTGTTGAAGGGAGGGGAGGGAGAGGATTGAAGGATCAACATGGAATGAGGGAGCTTTCCTATTCCTTAATTGTGGTCTAAAGGTGAGATTCACTTGATAGAGATCTTACAAAACTAAGTCCTCACATTGGGAACAAGAGGTGGGATCTAGAATATCAATGATATTTTGTGTATCATAGCTTCTGCCAAGCCTAGCTTTTATCAAATTAGCCACTAACTAGAGGTTTTACCCAGAAAAACCATGCTTATCTTTGAATTCCACAAGATCATGGTGGAGCTTAACATGGTCCTAGATGTATTTATCATGAACATCAATAGTTCACCCCCTTTTCTCCCATCTATCAAACATAACTTCCCCATATTGAAGTCCCCACATAGGATAACTTCAAAGTACAAGGATTCCA
The DNA here is from genome assembly GCA_020310875.1 of Ceratopteris richardii. Lineage (NCBI taxonomy): Eukaryota > Viridiplantae > Streptophyta > Polypodiopsida > Polypodiales > Pteridaceae > Ceratopteris > Ceratopteris richardii. Next base: position 40,367,000 of record CM035412.1, on the reverse strand, counting down.
AAGCATGCAAAGTATTTATCTTCTCCATGTCTAAATTCAATACATACATCAACACAATGGTGAACTACAAAGAGCCCTTAAATAGAGAAACAACACATCGGTGATTCAAATCTATCATAGTATCCACCAAGAAAGTGTGTCAAACCATCTTGCAGCCTAAAGCCACACCATCATTCCCACATAGATGTTTCATTATGAATAACAAATGAGAAGTCAAAATATCATTAAGTGTCTTTTGAAACTCCACACCATCAGTTTTGATCCCTTGAAGACAAAGGAAGTTTGGATTGACATGTTTTTCTCGAAGCCATTAACCAATTACTACTGCTTTCAAGGAATCTGATGACCAGCACACATTAAACAAAACAAGAATCATTTATGAAGGTTGAGGTCTTTGTTGTTTAGGGACTTATCCACCTTTCTTTTTGTTTTCATCACTTCTTCTTGAAGATGAAGGTTCCTAACACATGATTCATCCTTTCAGGGGGCTCTTCCAAGAGGAACCCACTGTTGGAGATAGACGTCTGCGGAAGCACGCGAACAGCACAAGGAAGAAGAAGAAGCTTGGAGCACAAACACACAAAATGAATGTATTACTAGAGAATGTACAAAGATGAGTAGCCCATTAGGGCTATAGGCGTATGTACAAGCCAGGGGAAAAAAACCTCCTAAAGAGGGAAAAAAGTGCCCCGGCGGTCCTAGACTGTTCACACACATCACTACCTAAATATATCAACAAATCCCCCCTGGGAGTGATGCGGTGAACAAGGAGCTGGCACTCATGTATAAGGAAGTGCCAGGCTATGTGGAAATCACTCCACAAAACGAAGTAAGCCCAAAGCTTTGCAGAAAGCTTCAAACTTCTCCCTAGGCAGAGCCTTCGTGAAAAGGTCTGCAATGTTCTCCTGTGTTGGCACATATGCCAAGCTGATCTCCCCAGTAGAGATCCTCTCCATTATGACATAGTGATAATGCACCTCAATGTGCTTAGTGCGAGCATGGAACACAGGGTTCCTCGCAACTGCCAATGCGCTCTGACTGTCAGTGAAGATGGTGGTGGCAGAAGACTGGCCAACACCGAAAAAAGCCATAAGGCGTCTGAGCCACACACACTCAACAGTCGCTGTGAAGGCTTCCCTATACTTAGCCTCACAACTGGAAGTGGCCACAGTAGGCTGCTTCTTGCTCAACCAAGATATACATGAGCTACCAAGCATGAAGCAAAAACCACTGGTGGATACACGAGTGTCATAGCAACCAGCCCAATCTGAGTCAGAAAAAGAATGCAAATCTGGCGGTAGTGATCCCCCCTTGGGATAAAACAACCCAAGTAGCCGAGTACCACTCAAGTAGCGAAAGATGCACTTAACCGCTTTCCAATGGGTGACTCCTGGGCAATGCATAAACCTGCTCATCTGTGAGACAGCAAACTGAATATCTGGCCGAGTAATGCATAAGTAAATCAAGCATCCAACAGCCTGTTGATAGAGAACAGCATCAAATGCATCTCCAGCATCATGAAGACTCAATCGTAAACCTGTGTCCATAGGAGTGGCAATAGGCTTACAGTCTTCAAGGTCAAAACGCTGCAATAATGTGTCAATATATTTCGTTTGACACAAAGCCATTCCACCATCAACATGCATAAATTGAATGCCCAAATAGTGATGCAAATGCCCCAAATCAGGCATCTCAAATGAGGCATGTAAATCAGCCTTAAAATCAGCAATATGTGTCTCAATAGGACCAGTGAGCAGCATGTCATCAACATAGACAACAATGATCAGAAGCACATCATTAGCACGTTTAACATATAAGGTGCTTTCAGTTGGACTGTTCTCAAAAGCATGTGCAATCAGATAGGCATGTATCTTCTCATACCAAGCACGTGGTGCTTGCTTTAAACCATATAATGCCTTCTTTAACCTGCAAACCTGGTTTTCATGCCCTTTCTACACAAAGCCACGGGGCTGAAAAACATACACTTCTTCATGCAAGTCACCATTCAAAAATGATGTTTTAATGTCCAACTGATGTACATTCCAACCATGATGGGCTGCAAGTGCACAAATGCTCCGAACAGTAGTCATACGGCATGTAGGTGCAAAGGTCTCATCAAAATCAATGCCTCTTTCCTGTGCATAACCCTTTGCAACAAGCCTAGCCTTATACCTGTCAACTGTACCATCAGGTTTACGCTTCAGCTTGTATACCCACTTAGTGCCAATGGCCTTCTTGCCAGGAGGCAAGTCACATAAAGACCATGTACCATTCTTCATTATAGCATCATATTCAGATTGCATAGCAGCCATCCAATTTTCTGAATTTTTTGCTTCATGAAAAGAAACAGGCTCATTCTCATCACAGAGACTAGATGCAGCCATAGCATAGCAATCTGATGCAAAGGAGGCACTATGAGAGCCTGAACGAGTACGATATGACAAAGGTGCATCTAATTTGCTGTCACGCAAAGTCTGCACCAGCCATTTTGGCATAGTTTTTGCCTCCTCAATATCAGCTATCTCATCAACAAGTGCATCATGTAAATCTGCAACAGAAATGGAATGATCTGCATCATCATATGAAACCTGCAAAGGCTGAGAAGTTGCCTCATTAGGACCAGCACTAGCCTGTCCACCTGTAAAAAGAGGCATCAAAGTATCATACATGTCTTTGGAGCTAACAGATGTCTCCTTAGTACATGAAAGCAATGGCTGAATAGCATCTTCCACAAAGACAACATCACGGCGAACCAGAATGCATTTAGTCTGTGGATGATACAAACGATAGCATTTACTTTCAGAACTATACCCAACAAAAATACATTTTACTGCCTTATCATCCAATTTTCTGCGATGTTATTCAGGCACTAATGCATATGCCAAACAACCAAAAACACGCAGATGAGCAACAGATGGCTTGCGGTCATGCCAAGCCTCATATGGAGTGATAGACTGCAATGCTTTAGTGGGACACCTGTTCAGTACATATGCTGCACACATGACAGCCTCAAGCCAGAAACTATGTGGTAAAGCCTGACTTTTGACCATGCACCTCGCCATCTCCATGAGTGACTTGTTCTTTCGTTCAACAACTCCATTCTGTTGAGGTGTATACGGCACTGTACACTAGTGTTTTATCCCACGTTCAGCCAGAAATGCATTAAAATCTGAAGACATATATTCCCCCCCTCGATCAGAACGGAGGGTGCCCATTTTACATGCTGACAGATTTTCAGCCAAAACCAAAAACTGTTTGAAGCACATGAACACTTCGGACTTTGCTTTGAGTGGATATACCCATGCATGCCTGGAAAAATCATCAATGAAAGTCACGAAGTAAAGGTAATTTCCAAAAGAGGGTGTCTGCATAGGACCGCAGACATCACTATGTACAAGCTGCAATTTCTGTGTAGCCCGAACTGAACCATCTTTTGGAAAGGAAGAACGCTGCATTTTGCCCAAAATACAGCCTTCACAAACATGTTTTCCAGGTGCCTCAAGTTTTGGCAAAGAGGACACCATTTCAGATTTCTGCAGGCGTAACAAACTAGCAAAATTCAGATGACCAAAGCGTGCATGCCAAAGCTTTGCATCTGACATAGCCTGAGAATCATGAACTGCACATGCCGAATCATTCACAGATCTTTCATAGTCTATGAGCTTATACAGCCCACGACATAAAATGCCAGAAGCAATAATCACATCGCCATTTGAGAGATCATGGACTGTACACCTGTCATCAACGAATTTCACAACCAAGCCAATCTTGGCTAATGCAGAAACTAATAACAGGTTCTTTTTGATCCCTGGCACAAATAAAGCATCTGACAAAGTGAAAGAACTACCATCAGCATTAGTCAGAATGATCTTACCAACTCCCATAACAGGATAAGAGGAGTTATTGGCGCATGTGACAGTATTCCCTATAGGGGCAGGCTCGAGTGAAGAGAAGAAACTGCGCTACGAGGTAATATGTTTGGTCGCCCCACTGTCAAAGTACCAAACATCTGAGTCTACTGCAGACATGCACTGATCATGAGAAGATGGGTCAAAACTGCAGACAGTAGTAAACACCCATTCTTCTTCCTGCACAAGATTTGCAGACTCTGTTTTTGGTGTAGAGGCCTCTGCAACAACCATTCAAGCCTCTTTCTTCTTTGCCTCTTTAGCAACCAGTTTTGGACAGTTCTTTATAATATGATCATTTCCTTTACAGTACTTGCAGAACAATTTCTGCTTTTCTGATTTCTTCTCATCTTTATCCTGGTTCTTCGATTGTGCAGCATTTGCAGATTTCTGCTTACTAGTAGAAGAGCTCCATTTTCCTTTGCCCTTCTGACTAGCCAGGAAAGCTTGATCTGCAACACGCATAATGGACTTGTTCTGCCTGGACTGATCTTCCTGCAATAGAACAGAGACTAATTCCTCAAATGACAAGGCATTCGGATTGCCTTTCATCATCAACCGAAGAGTAGAGGCACAACTCTGATATGAATCAGGAAGACCATTCAGAACGGTCTGCACAAGTGAGCTATCTGGTATAACCTCATCAGCAGAAATCAATTGTTCCTTCAGGTCTTTGATCTTTGTAAGAAAACTATCCATAGAATCACCTTCATTCATGTGCTCACTCTCCAACTGTTTTCGGAGGTAAGCAACACGAGCCTCATTCCTAGCCTGGTACAAAGTGGTAAGTGTACCCCAAGCATCCTTTGCTGTTCTACAAGAGCGAATGTGAGGAATAATGGCACGTTTGACAGACAAAGCTATCAATGCATGTGCCTGGGCATCTCTGCCATCCCAACGAATCTGCTCTGCAGTAGGTGCAACAAAAACAACAGCACGAACAGGAATTTGCGGAATATCATCTTCGACACCATCTTCATCAGCTCCAACACCTGTATTTGTAGTACCTATCATTACAGGTGTAACAGGACGTCTTTCAACACCCTGCACAATGTTCCATAATCCTTTTGCAACCAGTACATGTCGCATCATATAAGCCCATAATGGGTAGTTGGTACCATCCAACTTATCCTCAACAGCCAACATACGGAATACATCACTGCTTTCAGCCATGGCCGGTGACTAAAATACCTTGATGCAAAAAATTGACTGTATCTCAAAAAGTTGAACAGAACTGCCCAGACGAGTTCTGCTAGACTTGTAGCAGACTTCGAGACGCTTAAACTGGCGAATAGAAACTGGTATATACCTTTGGCACAAAAGGACGAAATAGCATGCACAAGCACTGTGATAGTGCGTTCGGAAACACCCTGAGTATGCTCACCAAATTCCGTGCGAATCTAAGACTGCAAACGGAGGAGTGTCGACGGCACCCTAGAAGAAGCGACGACCTGCTCTGATACCAATTGTTGGAGATAGACGTCTGCGGAAGCACGCGAACAGCACAAGGAAGAAGAAGAAGCTTGGAGCACAAACACACAAAATGAATGTATTACTAGAGAATGTACAAAGATGAGTAGCCCATTAGGGCTATAGGCGTATGTACAAGCCGGGGGAAAAAAACCTCCTAAAGAGGGAAAAAAGTGCCCCGACGGTCCTAGAGTGTTCACACACATCACTACCTAAATATATCAACACCCACGAGGTGTTTTCCTTTCTATGAAACCAACATCCAAAATGATTATAAAACCTGATTGGGAATCATTGATCCAGTAATTGAACTTTTGTTGTTAGGGTTCTCTTCTTTGCTATCTCCTTGATTGTTGTGTTTGCTTGTGGAATGATTCCCTATGGTTTCATTGTCATTCAAATATTGATCCAATTTCACTTGGGTAATTAAGAGAAGACTTTATTCATTATTATTAATGCTCCTACAAAAGTCATATTTGGTGTCCTGATTGCTTAGACTTGAGGCACCATTTTAGATAAAATGCAATGTTATACCTTGCACAAAGATGTTATAGTGAGAGCTAAGAATAAAATTTACCTTTTTCATATTGATAATTGATGCTTTCTATTGGACTTTGAGGTCTGTGGAAGCATGTGAACAATACAAGGAAGAAGAAGAAGCTTGGAGCACAACACACAATAGTGATTGTATTACCACAAGAATATACAAAGATAAGTGAGCCGTTGGCATCACAAATGGAATAATCTACATCATCAAATGAAACCTATAAAGGTTGAGAATTTGTCTCATTAGACTATCCACCTGTAAAAGAGGGAGCAAAGTATCATATATGTCTTTGGAGCTAACAAATGTATCCTTAGTACATGAAAGTAATGGCTGAATAGCATCTTCCACCAAAACAAGATCATAGCCAACCAAAATGCATTTAGATTGTGGATGATATAGACAATAGCCTTTGCTTTTAGAATTGTACTTGACAAAAATACATTTCATTTCTTTATCATCCGATTGCCTACGTTATTGTTCGGACACTAATGCATATGCCAGAAATCCAAAAACATGTAGGCGAGCAACAGGTGGCTTTCAACCATGACAAGCCTCATATGGAGTGATAGACTACAATGCTTTAGTGGGACACATGTTAAGTACATATGTTGCACACATAACAACCTCAAGCCAAAAATTATGTGGTAAAGCCTAGCTATTGATGAGACACCTTACCATCTACATGAGTGACCTGTTCTTCTGTTCAGAAACTCCATTCTATGGAGGTGTATATGGCACTATACACTGATGTTTTATCCCACATTCATGTATCAATGCATTAAAATCAAAAGACATGTATTCTCCCCCCTCAATTGGAATGGAGGATGCCCATTTTACATGCTAAAAAATTTTCCGCCAAAACCAAAAACTGTTCGAAGCACATAAACACTTTGGACTTTGTTTTCAATGGATATACCCATGCATGCCTAGAGAAATCATAGTGAAACTCAAGAAGTAAAGATAGTTTCCAAAAGAGGGTGTGTGCATAGGACCATAGACATCACTATGAACAAGGTGCAATGTATGAGTAGCTTGAACTGAACCATCTTTGGGGAATGAGGAATGCTGCATTTTGCCCAAAATACATCCTTTATAGACATGTTTACTAGGTGCCGCAAGTTTGGGTAGAGAAGACACCATTTCAGATTTCTACAAGCATAGCGAACTAGCAAAATTCATATGACGAAAGCATGCATGCCAAAGCTTTGCATCTAACAAAGCTTGAGAATCATGTACTACACAGGATGAACCATTCATAGATTTTTCATAGTCAATGAGCTTATATAGCCCACGACATAAAATGCCAAAAGCAATAATGTCATCGGCTGACAAATCATGAACTATACATCTATCATCAACTAATTTCACAACCAAGCCAATCTTGGCTAAAACTGAAACTCATAACAGATTCCTCTTGATTCCTAGCACAAATAAAGAATCCAAGAATGTTAGAACATCCAAGAATGTAAAAGAACCACCATCACTAGTCGTCAAAATGATCTTACCAATGCCCATAACAGGATAAGAGGAGTTGTTGGTACATGTGATAGTATTCCATATAGGGGCAGACTCGAGTGAAGTGAAGAAACTATGCTGCATGCTAATATGTTTGGTTGCCCCACTATCAAAGTACCAAACATCTCAGCCTTCTATAAATATGCACTGTTCATGAGAAGATGATTCATAACTACAAACAATGGTAAATGCCCATTATTCATTCTACGAAACATTAGTAGACTCCATTTTGGGTGTACAGGCCTCTACAACAACCATTCTAGCCTCTTTCTTCCTTGCCTGCTTAACAGCGAGTTTCTCAAAATTATTTATGAAATGGTCATTTCCTTTATAGTATTTGCAAAACAATTTTTGCTTTTCTATTTTCTTCTTGTCTCTGTTATTGTTCATTGATTGTGCAAAATTAGTAGATTTCTGCTTGCTAGTAGAAGATCTCCATTTACCTTTGCCCTTCTAACTACCTAGGAAAGCTTGAATTGCAACACACATAGTGGACTTGTTTTGCCTAGAGTGATCTTCTTGTTAAGGCATTTGGATTGTGTTTCATCATGAAATGAAGAGTAGAAGAAAAACTCTTATATGAGTCGAAAAGACCATTCAAAACAGTTTGCACAAGTGAATTGTCAAGCAAGACTTCATTAGCAAAAATCAATTGTTCCTTCAAATCTTTGACCTTTATCAAAAAACTATCCATGGAATCTCCTTCATTCATGTGCTCGCTCTCCAAATGTTTTTGGAGGCAAGCAACACAAGCCTCATGCCTTGCCTGGTATAAAGTGATTAGTGTATCCCAAGCATCCTTAGTTGTTCTCTAAGGGCGAATGTGAGGAACAATGGTAGGTTTGACAGACAAGGCTATCAATGCATGTGCCTGGGCATCTCTGCCATCCCAATAATTTTTGCTCTCCAGTAGGTGTGGCAGGAACCACAATAGAAACAAGAACATGAAGAATTTTTCCATCTTCAATGCTGTTTGCATTACCTTCAACAACTATGTTTCTAGGTCTAACATGACATTTTTCAGCACCCCACAAAATATTCCACAGTCCTTTTGCAACCAATACATGATGCATTGTATAAGCCCAAAATGGGTAATTGGTATCATTCAACTTATCCCCAACAGCCAACATACGGAATAAATTATTGCTTTCAACCATGGCTAGTGACTAAAATACTTTGATGTAGAAAAATTATTGTATCTCAAAAAGTTGAACATAACTACCTTGTCGAGTTCTGCTAAACCTATAGCGGACTTCGAGATGCTTATATTGGTGAACCAAAACCTATATATATCTTTGGCACAAAAAGAAGAAATTGCCTACATAAGCACTATGGTAGTGCGTTCATAGGATGAAATGAGCTCAGATCGCGATTTGGACACCATAAAGCAAAGATGTTTTGATCTCCAAATCGCATTAGATGAAGCAGTGGCCTACTCTGATACCAATTGTTAGAGTTCGAGGTCTCAAAAAGCATGCGAACAACACAAGGAAGAAGAACAAGCTTGGAGCACAACACACAATAGTGATTTAATTACCACAAGCATGTACAAAGATAAGTGACCTGTTATGTGCTAGGTGACGCGACAAAGGCTCGAACCTCGTCAAGCCTATGGAATTCGCCGCGCCAACGAAGAGTTGGCTAAGCTAGAGTGATATTAGAACACCTCTATAATCAGCAGTAGCTTAGCAAAGTTTCTGTCACTCAAACATATAAGACTGTATTTTTGAATTCACTGAAATTCAACCGGAACTTCACCGGATTGTCACTAGACTGTCACCGTAGTTATACCGGAATTTTACCGGAATCAACTGCTATTCTGTTCGTAATTACTTCAAGTGTATATAGATAAACTAAGGAAGTGATGCGTGAACTTCCTTCACTGAATGAACTCTTTCTGAAGTTTAAGGAAAAACTTCACTGGTTCAGAATGTCTCTTTCCGGTCAGACTTTGTACTATGTGTACATATCTATTTCACCGAAATCTTTGATGAACTGATAGTAGAGATGTCTAGCTAAAAGATAAGCTATCTCTCATACAAAACTTTAATTTATTCTGTGAGATATACTTCATTGTTCTACCGGAAAACACGTTTACTGAAAGAACTGTAACTGACCGAAAATTCCGTTTGCTGAGAAAACTGTAACTGTCCAAAAAATGCATTTACTGAGACAACTGTAATTGACCGAAACATTCGTTTACTGAGAGAACTACAAATGTTAACTAACTTTATACCGTAACAGGAAAATACTCAGATTTCTTCACATATGAAGAATGCGTGCAAAACTTCTACATGAACATGTGTTTTCTATTAGAGAAGATGTGTACAAAACTAGCTTGGCCTCTTCTTGCTCAAGCTATAGAAACTCTCCTGCACTGATTAGTTTCTTCTTACCATCTCTCATATGAATACCTGACATTTCAGGTTTCTGTTATTCATCTTTACATATGCGATCTCTGGCATCTTCTAAACCTATTCTTGATTTCTATATGCGCTCTATTCGCACTGCGCGCTCTTCTCATGCACACTCGTGCTCTCTCTCTCTCTCTTTATATACAGTTTTGATCCGGTGTAACAAACTCTAACAAACTCTAATTCTGGAAGATTTTATGCTGTACATTACAGTCGTGAATTTGTCCCTTCACTAGGGCTTTGATTTCCTGAATACTTTGATTCTGCTTCTCTTTATCTTTCTTTATCTTTATGTCTGTCTATATGTCAAATTCGTGAGTGATTCTTCAACAGCTCCCCCTCAATCACTAATTCGACTCTTCCTGTCTTTCATATATTTTTCTTTCTTTTATACCTGCCATTTCTTTGAATCTGCTTGTCTTTGTTTCATCACTCTTTGTCAAAATATCTCCAATCTGATCTTTTGTTGGAGTGTATATTATTTCTATCTCCTTCTCCATTACCTTTTCCCTCAGGAAATGATACTGAATCTCTATGTGCTTTGTTCTTGCATGAAATACTAGATTTGCTGCAAGATACAACGAGCTCATATTATCTCCATGTATGATAGGTATACCTTGATCAATACCCATGCTTTTGAACAAGGTCTGCATCCATATCACTTCTTTAGCTGCTTCTACAAGTCCTTTATATTCTGCTTCTGTTGACGATAGAGCCACTGTGTATTGTTTCTTCGAACGCCAGCTTACTAGCTTATCTCCTAGGTATATCATATACCCATGTGTTGATCTTCTGTCATCTTGACTTCCTGCCCAGTCTGAGTCGCTGAATGCTCTCAACTTTATATCTGACGTAAAAGGATAATATAATCCTTCCTTTATAGTTCTTTCGATATATCTAAGAACTCTCTGTCCTGCAACCCAATGTTGATCTTTCGGACAATGCATGAACTGTGAGAGAACTCCCACTGCATAACTAAGATCCGGTCGTGTTAGTGTAGCATAAATTAGACTTCCCACTAATGACTGATACTTTCTCATATCTTTAAACTCTGCACCACTATATTTGCTGAGTTTATGATTTACTTCAAGCGATGTTGAAGCTTCTTTGCAATTCTCCATATTAAACTTCTTCAGTAAGTTTAGGAGATACTGTTAGTCGGCCGGCGAGTGAGACAAATGTATGCCGGATGTAATGGAGTTCCTTGAATTACGCGCGAAAAGTTGGTACGCGCATCTTGTAATTCTATATAAAGTAATGAAAAGAGAATGGTCGAGAGCGATGTTTTTCTTGGAATTGTCAGATTGTCCGCCTTGATATTTGTTAGAGTATTGTTACACTATTGTGAAGTTCTGAGTATTGTTAATGTTGATCTCTGTTCTGTCTGCATCGTCTGCTTACACTGAAGTTCACTATGAGACTGTTAAGTGACGGATTCTGTGTCTGAGTACTGTTTTCGCATAGTATTGTTGTATGCTCTTCGGTCGTTGAAGTAGTTTAAGTCAGTCTGAGTAGTTATATTACTGCGTGATTTGATTTGACAACTTAATACACTGTGGAGTATGTTCTGTTTGTTTTACTGAACTTATTGCATTCGGTGACAAAGACGAATTATTACTTTCGGTAAACGTAAACTTTTAATTGAGATCGTTTTAAGTGTTGTGACGAACGAATCTGTCGGTTAAAGTAGTATCTCCGATTGATTACTACTGTTAAGATTGTAGTCCAGACTACTGCTCTGTTCCAATAGCAGGGTAGTTTGAAGAAGTACGGTACCCAGGAATATAGAAAGCAAGTCTCGCCCAGTTAATGTTAATGATTAGTTAAGACACGCAGTAGTGTTGTTGTTGATTGTAAAGAAGGTTTGGGAAATTAGTACAGGGCCTCTGTCTAACAGACCCCTACCACTCCCAAGAACCCACGCTGGTCTGGTAACATTTTTTTGGTAATGATACTGAAAGTTTAACCCATTTTACGGTAAAACACTGTTTCACGTTTAACATTTGTTCGGTAACGATTTTGGTTGGTGATCGTTACTGTTTCTGTAACACGTTAACACTTGGCGCCGTCTGTGGGAAGGTGGCATCAAGATTGTCAGTCGTCTGTCAGAATTAGATTATCGTTCGATTGGCAGTAGCAACATAATCAGATTGTTGCAGACTGTTCCGTTAGTAATACTACGTGATTAGTACAGAAGATGATACATGCCGGTTACTCGATCCGGTGAAACGTATCCCAAGAACCATCAGTCTGGAATACTAAAGCCAACTTTGGGAGGTAGAAGTACAACTAGGAGTGACCCAGTTGTCAAGAAAGTTAAGAACATTAAAACTGATTCCGGTCATATTCCGGTGGAACCTCTTACGCCTCTGGTACATTCCGGTACTATTTCGGCACAGCCTGTCGAAAATATAGTAATTCCAGAACCTACCAAGACGCAGTTGGAATATAGTTTAACACTCTTGGAAAAAGATTCAGATTCATCTACGATTAGAAACGCTTTAGTCAAAGAAATCGGTGAAGGCAAAAAAACGCCGAATTCGGGCATAATTTCGGTTCATTCTGGTGAAATTTCGGTAAGAGAATCACAGTTTTTCGGTGACGATTTAGCATTTTTCGCTGAATCTTCAGCCCATCTGCCGTGCCTAGAAGCGAGTTCCCATACACTGGACATCAAGGAGGAAGGAAGGCTGTTCGAAACACAGATTCGAAGCATATTAGGCAAGATAATCGCACCGGAAAGTACGTCATTCGACGATACAGATTCCGGTAGTTCAGAAGGAAAGTATAACACGCTCACGATGAATGGACAACAACAATTATGTCCATCCAGGCCACCTCCAACGGGAGTGACATACACGAAGTTTGGTGGATTTCCAGGAGATGATCCGGATGCTCATGTACGCACTTTCGAGATAAGCTACGCAGTTCTCAACCATCCACCGGATCAGGCCTACAAAGCCATTGTCTTCCAATCTACACTTGTTAATGAAGCAGCTAGATGGCTTACAGAATATGATATTAATCATTTCGGCACCTACAAAGCAGTACGAGATGCTTTTCTGTAGCGATTCAGGCTAAAAAAGAATCCAACCAAAATTTTTGATTATCTGTAGAATAACAGACAGAAACCAAATCAAACCGTACAGGAGTATGCTACTCTCTTCAGAACACACTTAAGGCAGCTACCACCGGTCCATGCTAACTTACCAAATGATGTTATCACTCAGTGGTTCATCAATGGCTTGGTTCCACAACTTAAGCAGATCATGATCATAAGATGTGTCGGAGCCATGTCCCTCGATGCAGTCATTGCAATGACTCTGCAATTGGAACACAAAGTCGGTGGATTTACAGAAGATTTGGAATGATTAAAAGCAAACAAAAATGTTGTAGAAGATATGACTAGACAAGTATACTGTAACACATGTAAAAATTTAGGACATACCAGTGCCAATTGCGCACTTAATCAGACATTTTGTGCTATCTGCAACATTGCCGGATACACCACCGAAAACTGCGCATACAACGCTAGAGTACAAGGAACAGCGACTGTCAATGCAATTATCCAGGAACAAGGACAGCCAGCCAATCACTATGTGCCTCCTCAAATGAGAAACAACCAACAACAAGGATTCGAGGACAGAGGAATAACAACTATAATCCAAACCGCTAGCAGAACGGATCACCATCGGAAAATCCCAATTTACAACCACCACGCTGCCATTTTTGTGGTGAATTTGGGCATATTAGGAGATTTTGCAAAGATGCAGCTGAGTATGATCAAAGGAAGAAGGAACGTCAAAATCCAATGGCCAACATGGTAAAAATCACACCGGTAGAGACACAGGCTGCTGCAGTCCAGACCCGTTCCGATAAACAACTGCAATCGACAGCAGAAATATTTGAACCAGGGGTACGTGAACAACACAGAATGTATAACAAGGCTAGTAAATGGACCACAGCAGAACCACCAGTCTTTCCAGAGCCTATTCCAGTAGCCCAGCCCTCGTTAACAAAGGAAGGAACACAACAAAGGGAGCCAGCAGCAGAAACACCTCCGCATCAGCAGAGGCATCAACTTCAACATCAGTAGAGCCTGTCAATCAATCTCAACAGGCTTGGGAAATCCTATCTAAGGCATCTATCACTCTGCCTTTGGGCCAACTACTGGCATTAGTACCTGGAATTCGACAACAGTTCCAACAACAGTTTAGTCCGGTACCTTCTTGTATTCCGGCGATAGCAGCAGTTCAACCGGAACCTGATTCTACGGTTGATCATTCAGTTCCCTTGATTACAGTATGGTATAAGAATCATAAGATTATGCAGGTATTAATTGATGGAGGCTCTGGTGTTAACATTGCATCTGCGGCATTATGTAAAAGATTAGGATGGACCGAAATCGAACCAGTTCAATTTTTTGTCAGAATGGCAGATCAATCAAGAGTCCATCCCGTAGGACTTGTGCGAAATATACCCATCACTTTGCAAGGTACGACCTTTAAGATGACCTTTGTCATACTAGATCTGCCAGAATCCACTTTGGATTACAACCTTCTTTTCGGCCGACCTTGGCTGAAGCATGCGAAGGTAATACAGGACTGGTCTGCACAAGAGCTAGCATTCAAAGATGCCAATCGTAGATATGTGGTAAAATTAGATTCTATACAACCTTGCGAGCTACACGCTAGACCGTATTTTGCTGAACCCGTCCATATGCTAGATGGATTATCAGATGATGAAGAAGAAAAGTTTCTGAAGAATAACGTTGATTTAATTTCCTTAGGAACTGTTGATCTACAGACCGTTGTAGATAATTGGAACGCTTCAGTCTGTACGGTAATACCCATCACAGAAGAAGCTAAGAAGGAAGACACTGTTTCGACACATGACGACGAACTGCAGCCACTTCTTAAACCAACAGACAACACATAGAAACATCAACAGTTCTATGTCCCCGAAGATCAGCTGATTACTTACAATTTAGGAGATGAAGATCATCCGTGTCCTGTGAAGATAAAGCAAAACTTACCGGAAACATTTCAAGCAGATTTAATCCAGCTAGTCCAAGAATTCACTGATGTCTTTGCATGGGACTACAAAGACATGAAAGGATTGGACCCCCGTATCTACCAGCACAGGGTCATGCTGAAGCCAGAAGCAAGACCAATAAAGCAAACCAGCTACCGGATGAATCCCCATTATGCATCCCAGGTAAAGGCAGAACTTGATAGGTTATTGAAAGGTGGATTCATCGTACCAGTAGAGCATGCTGAATGGATCTCTCCAATTGTGATTGTGCCTAAGAAAAACAAGCAATTGAGAATCTGTGTAGATTACCGAAAATTAAATGCAGCAACCGTACCGGATCCCTTTCCAATTCCCTTTTCGGATACCATGCTTGATAGAGTAGCAGGTCATGAGATGTATTTATTCCTAGATGGATACAGTGGCTACAACCAAGTAAGAATGGCCGAAGAAGATATACCAAAAACTGCATTTATTACCAATTGCGATGTCTTTGCTTGTACGGTAATGTGGTTTGGATTAAGAAACGCACCAAGCACATTTCAAAGATGTATGCAAGAGATATTTTCTCTTTATCTCACTTCATTTATGCAAGTATATCTCGACGATTTTTCAATTTTCGGTAAGATGATAGCACATCTGTTCCATTTACAGTGCTGCTTTCAGAAATGTAGAGAGTATAGACTCTGTTTGAATCCAAACAAATCGGTGTTTGTGGTCTCATGTGGCAAGTTACTTGGCCACATTGTACCTGCACAAGGTATCCAAGTAGATCCAAATAAAATTTCGGCAGTATTAGAAGCTCCGGTGCCAGCTTCTCCAAAGAAGTTATGCGCTTTATGGGCCAAGTACGGTGGCATGGAAGGCACTTACAGTGGCTTGCTCATTTGGCTATACTACTAAACAAGCTAATCAGCAAAACACCTCGACAATTTGAATGGACCCACGAATGCCAGATAGCCTTTGATCGTTTAAAGCATTTATTAACACAAGTTCCTATCTTACAACCGCCGGACTGGGATCACCCATTTCATGTATTTGTTGATGCTTCAGATATAGCAATAGGAAGTGTGTTGATGCAACAAATTGATAAATGGTTCAGACCAGTGTATTATGCCAGTCGAAGATTAGCACCTGTTGAGAAAAATTACTCTATAACAGAAAGAGAATGTCTAGGGCTAGTATATTCGGTCAAGAAATTGAGACATTACTTGCTAGGCCGTAAATTCACATTTCATGTAGATCACGCTGCACTTGTCTATCTAGTTCGGCAACAGCATCTAGGTGGTCGATTAGCACGATGGGTCTTACTCTTGCAGGAATTTGACTGCGAAGTCATTCACCGGCCAGGCAGTTCACATGCCTTAGCAGATTTCTTATCCGGCTTAGATTCCGGTGAAGCTCCGGTGGGCATCGATGACACGACACCCGCGATTTATGTATCAGAACCAATTAATGAAGAATCTGCAGACCCACCTATCCCATTTTTGTATTATGATCAGATCTTGACCTTTCTCACTGATGGTTGCCTTCCATCTCAGACTTCTACGGCAGTACACAGAAAAATTGTAGTCTTTAGCCGTCGATTTTGGTTAATTGCTGGAGAATTATATTATGTAGATCATACCGGAATCTTACTTCGCTGTATTCCACCACATGAAGTTAATTCAGTTATTACTTTGGCTCACTCAATTCCTTCCGGTGGCCATTTTGCAGCAGACTTAACTCACCGGAAAATTCTGCAGAGTGGTCTCTGGTGGCCAACAATGAACAGAGATATCTCACAGTTTGTCAAACAATGTGATACATGTCAGAGATCTGGTCAGCCTTTGCAAAGTCATCTTTTTCCTCTGCAACCCATCTTACCATTGGAACCTTTCCAGAAATGGGGTCTAGATTTTATCGGTCCAATTACACCTCCAGCAGTCTCCAGTAACAATCGTTACATACTGACCTGCACAGACTATGCAACCAGATGGGCAGAAGTCTGGGCTTTATGGTCTGCTACAGCAGTTACGGTAGCAAAGTGTCTGCTAACCAATGTCTTTCCACGTTTTGGTTTGCCACTAGAAATTGTCTTAGATCAAGGCACTCATTTTGTAAACAATTTAATGAAGGCACTTACACAGTCGTTCCAGGTCACACATAAATTTAGTTCTCCTTATTATCCTCGTGCCAATGGATTGGCCGAAAGTACAATCAAATCTCTGCTGAATATCCTTTGAAAATTGATCATGGAATCACCGGAAAGATGGGATCAACTGCTACCTGCAGTATTATGGGCATACCGGACTACATACAAGGTAACAACAGGATTGACACCTTTCAAATTAGCTTATGGCTTAGAAGCAATTGCACCAATGGAGATAGTTATACCAAGTTTACGAGTAGCCATTACCCAGAAACTGCTACCGGAAGACTCACTGTCAATTCGGTTGGACACACTCAGAGAGTTAGACGAGCACGGATGGCTCAGTTTTTTAACCATGCACGAAGTTCAACTAAGATAGGCAAGGATGCACGATCGAAACCTGAAGACTCCTGTATTTTCGGTAGGACAGCTTGTACTTTTCTATAATGCAAAGTCAAATAGATCCGCAGGTAAATTCAAATTACGGTGGTTCGGCCCTTACAAGATCTCAGAGCAAATCGGTCCAGAAACTTTTCGATTGACTACGTTGACCGGAAATCCACTTCCAAAAGCAATCAATGGCTCGAAGCTGCGGCCGTATCAAAGCGCTACTAGTCCGCATTAAATCATTCGGCGGTGGACCACATTTTTTAGCTTTTGTTTTTTACTTTTCATTCTGTTCTTTCTTTTCTCTTTTTTATAGCCGTGTTTTGTCATAAGCTGCCCTCCTTACCAATTACTCAAGTATGCATGCCAAATTAAAAGCAATATCATTCCAACACCGCACAATGATAACCATCACTTCCTACCCCCCCCACCGTAATGTCTATACTTAAGCTCTTCGGTTGCGCCAAAAAACGCTATTGTGTTCTTGTGATTGTGCTCGTGTCTTCTGTGTACTGTGTATTCATGTGTTGTGATCTGTGTATTCGTGTTCACGTGCGAAATGGAAGCATTGGCGAATTTCGCAGCTTTCCATGATGGTATCCCTACCGAGGTAGGAGATTACCTGCGTATCCGAGGGTTGGCCAACTTCGCTGAGCTGCCATAGCACTCAATGGAAGCCCATCCCTTCTTCGCACAAATCATCCCTGCCATCGCCCACTCCCCCATCGCTGAACGACAATGGCTCTTCCCCTCCCTACCATCTAGAATCGTCATAACCTTCCAGGCCTTCGCCGAAGCCTTCCGTCTCACCCCACAAGGCCATGAAAATGGCCCAAGCATCCCTGTAGCTCGAATGGTAGAACTTTTTCCCCGATTTTCATCAAATGAATACGCCATTCTTTGCCGCCCCAAACCTGAAAAAACCGCATTGCAGTTCTTAGTTGCGATCCTTAACCTCCAAAAACGCACATACGGTATCTCCCGCCCATTCTATTCCACCATCGACCTTGCCGCACGAGAACTCGTTAATTTCGCCTCATTTTTCTTTCACCGAATCCATAAGGAGTGCGTCGCCATAGTGAAACAAGTCAACAAAGGAACCAACCCTTGATCCAGACTTCCCCACATCCTTTCTTTTCTCTTCCCAACCATACTCGCCGCTCAACCACCACAACAAGGACCAGTTTTAAGGCACGAAGAGTCAGTTCAACCACTAGAAGATGAGGAAGAAGAAGATGAAGAAGAGCTCAATCAGTTGTTCCGCCGGAAACGTATCAGAATTAGCTCCTCAGAAAGTGAAGCACAAGGCTCAGCCGGAAAAGATAACAATGACGATAAAGACGAAGAGAAGAACGAAGAGGAGACATTCCACGATACAACTACTTCAATGCATAATGAATCATCGACTGAGCAACAAGAACAACAGGATCAAGCTGAAACAGAATCAATATCGACCGAAAAAGAATCAGAGCAACAGGTAGATGAGCAAGAATCAGCAAAGGAAGCACTAGACAAGCTACTGAAGGCGGAAAATCATGCACTACATGAGCAGATCAAGCAACTACAGGCTACACTCCAAGCACAAGAAGAAAGCTCAAGCCAGCGAGATAAGGCATTAGCTGAAAAAGACGAATTACTGACAGCTGCCGACACTGAAATAATAAAGTTAAAACAAACAATCAAAGATACAGACGATACAAGAATAGCACTAGGAAACCTACTGGAAGAAACAAGACGCCAGTTGGAGGACACAATACAGAAATACCAAGAGCAGCAGAGAGAAGCAAAGTAGGCAGTAGAAGAGCTACAGAGAACAAAAGAATCACTGGATGAGGTGAACTCTATCCTTAAACATCAATTACTTAGGGAAGCTAAACATCAAAAAGAATTAGCAAATGTCCGCAAAGAACGAGATGCCTACCATAAAACCATACAGTTCCAGAATCGACAGTTTGAAAGACTGGATAATCAGGTACGAAACCAAAATGACAGAATCAATGAGATGCAGAAACAAGTAACAGACATGAAGACAACAAGAGATGCGGCATTATCAAACGATTTTTATTTACAAGAGGCCTTTTTGCAAACACAGGCCAAAATTTGGCTCACCAAAGCCATTGCCCTCAGTTCCGTTAGAGTAGATGTGCAGATTTTAGAACCTAACACCCTTAAGCAATTATTAGAAACCCTTAAGAAAAAAATAGCCCGGACATTCAGATTAGCCAGGAATATGTATTTAGAAGGTATCATAGATGAATAATAGTTTTGTAATCAAAATCACTTGCGGGTTCGAGTCCACCGTGCGTGCCAGTGTTAGTCGGCCGCCGAGTGAGACAAATGTATGCCGGATGTAACGGAGTTCCTTGAATTACGCGCGAAAAGTTGGTACGCGCATCTTGTAATTCTATATAAAGTAATGAAAAGAGAATGGTCGAGAGAGATGTTTTTCCTGGAATGGTCAAATTGTCCGCCTTGATATTTGTTAGAGTATTGTTACACTATTGTGAAGTTCTGAGTATTGTTAATGTTGATCTCTGTTCTGTCTGCATCGTCTGCTTACACTGAAGTTCACTGTGATGACTGTTAAGTGACGGATTGTGTCTCTGAGTACTGTTTCCGCATAGTATTGTTGTATGCTCTTTGGTCGTTGAAGTAGTTTAAGTCAGTTTGAGTAGTTATATTACTGCGTGATTTGATTTGACAACTTAATACACTGTGGAGTATGTTCTGTTTGTTTTACTAAACTTATTGCATTCGGTGACGAAGACGAATTATTACTTTCGGTAAACGTAAACTTTTAATTGAGATCGTTGTAAGTGTTGTGACGAACGAATCTGTCGGTTAAAGTAGTATCTCCGGTTGATTACTACTGTTAAGATTGTAGTCTAGACTACTGCTCTGTTCCAATAGCAGGGTAGTTTGAAGAAGTACGGTACCCAGGAATATAGAAAGCCAGTCTCGCCCAGTTAATGTTAATGATTTGAGCTAAGACACGCAGTAGTGTTGTTGTTGATTGTAAAGAAGGTTTGGGAAATTAGTACAGGGCCTCTGTCTAACAGACCCCTACCACTCCCAAGAACCCATGCTGGTCTGGTAACGTTTTTTTGGTAATGATACTGAAAGTTTAACCCATTTTACGGTAAAACACTGTTTCACGTTTAACATTTCGGTAACAATTTCGGTTGGTCAGCGTTACTGTTTCTGTAACACGTTAACAGATACCTTTCTTGCAAAACATATACACCATGATCTGTGTATGTGATATCCATTCCAAGAAAGTATGATAACTTTCCTAGATCACTAATCTTAAACTCCTTTTCAAGCAATCTCTTTACTTCTTTAATTCCTTCATCTGAGGTACCTGTGATTATAATGTCATCTACATAAATACAAATGTAGATCATACCTTCTTCTGTTCTTTTGATGAGTAGCCTTGCATCTGCCTTCGAACTTGGTGTCCAAGTTCATTGAGATATTTCACAAGTCTGTAATTTCAAGCTCTTGGAGCTTGCTTCAATCCATAAAGTGCTTTTCTTAATCTGCAAACAAAATTTGGGTATTTGGAACTTACAAATCCTTCAGGTTGTTCCATATAGAATTTGTCTGATATATATCCATTCAGAAATGCATTCTTGATATCTAGCTGACTTAGCTTCCATCCTTTTCATGCTGCTATAGCAATTACTATCCTTATGGTTGACAATTTTTGCCACCGGACTAAACATCTCATCATAATCTATGCCATGCATCTGAGCATAGCCCTTGATAACCAGTGTAGCTTTGTATCTGGCTATCCTTCCATCTGCACGTTTCTTAACTTTGGAAACCCATTTATTTCCAATTACTTTCTTATCATTTGATTTAGGAACAAGTTCCCATGTATTGTTCTCCTCCAGTGCGCTGAACTCTTCTTGCATTGCTTCTTGCCTTTAGCTTCATCATAGTTCTGAGGTTCTTCATCATCTTTGACCATATATGCATAATTTTTCTGAGTTATATACGAAGTATCATAGAAATATCTTCCTGGTTGTCTTCTAGTCCTGCTTGACCTTCTTGGTTCACATTCTTCATAAGTGTCTGAGTACACTTCTTCATCAAGTATAGGAATTTCTTCATTCCTTCTTGTTAATCCATTTTTGGACGTACTTGCTTGCATATAGTCTTCATCTCTATTCACCTGCACAATTGATTTCCCTTTCTCTTTTCTTCTTACCTCTTCTTCAAATTCTTCTATCATCTGACTTTGATCTGCATACCAGCTTTTCTGTTCATCAAATGTAACATCTCTGGAAACAGTAAACTGTTTTGTTAGAGGACTCCATAACCTATAGCCCATCTGCTTTTCATCATATCCGACGAACACATATTTCTCTGCTTTTGGTTCAAGCTTATGTCTTAGTTGTGATGGTACATAAGCATAAACTACTGATCCAAACACTTTGCAATGATCAAGTGTTGGTTTCTTTCCCCACCAAGCTTCATAAGGGGTCATTCCATCTAAAGCTGTACACGGTAATCTGTTTACCAAGTATGTAGCTGTTTTTACAGCTTTAGCCCAAAGATAATTTGGACAATCCTTTTCTTTGAGCATAGCTCGTGCAAACTCAATTAGAGTTCGGTTCCTTCTTTCTGCTACACCATTTTGTTGTGGTGTATACCTGCAGGTTATTTCTCTCTTAATACGTGCATTCCAAAGATAGTCATTGAACTCTCGGGAGAAGTATTCTCCCCCTCCATCAGACCTCAGTCTCTTAAGCTTTCGTCTTGTAATTCTTTCAGCATATGCATGAAAATGCTTGAAGGTTTCAAATACTTCTGATCTTTCCTTCAAAACATATAACGTTATCCATCTTGTAGCATCATCAACGAATAAAACATAGTACCTTGAGCCACTGATTGATCCTTCTTTTGTTGGACCCCATACATCTGTATG
The DNA here is from genome assembly GCA_020310875.1 of Ceratopteris richardii. Taxonomy (NCBI): domain Eukaryota; kingdom Viridiplantae; phylum Streptophyta; class Polypodiopsida; order Polypodiales; family Pteridaceae; genus Ceratopteris; species Ceratopteris richardii. The sequence continues at coordinate 40,344,664 of CM035412.1, read as the reverse complement.
AATGAGTTCAAGTACTCCATCATGTTTGAATCCTTTTTTCTGGAAAGGTAACATGTGGGCTTTTCCCATCTGACATGCTTCGCACTTATGAATCATATGTTGGTTCTGTACATTCGGTAATCCCAGTACTGACTGATTTGGAATCATAGCTTTTATTCCTCTTTCATTAAAGTGACCTAATCTCTTATGCTAGAGATCAAGTTCTGTAATCACCTTTTCACCATGTGTAAGCAACGCTTGACCAATGTTCCCTTGTACTCTTAAAGTAAAGATTCTACCTTCTTTCTTACCAGAGACGATCTGATGATATCCATTCTCGGGATCTTCTATAAATACTCCTCCATTTGTAAATCTGACCCGAAAACCTTTCTCAACTATCTATCCCATGCTAATCAAATTTTTTTGGTATTGTTGGAACATACAAAACATTGGTTAGCAAATGTGCTCCACTCTTACATTTCACTTTTCCAATTGAATGTACATTATGTCTCGTATTGTCACCTGTTTGAACAGTATGACTGGAACTACCTTTTTCCAGTTCTATCATCAAGTCTAAATTTCTTGACAAATGATTAGAACATCTAGAATCAATGTAAAATACCTTTAGATCTTCATTATCTGATGTGCCGATTGAGTTCATCATAAATGATGTATGACTTTCATTCTTTGTGTCGTTTGCGTAGTTGTTGTAGGTGGTGTTGTAGGATTGATTCTGTCCCCAACTTCTTGCTCCACCTCTACCATAGCCTCCTCTTTGATTCTGTCTACCTCTTTGAAAATTACTCTAATATCTTCCGCTTTTGCCTCTGCTATTACTGTTCCTATTTTGATTTGATCCTTGTTGATTGTGCCAATAATCATGAGCCAGATGATTACTTAATCCACAAATCCAGCACGCCTTCTTGTTGATATTCTGACTACCTCTTCCTCTTCCAAAACCTCTTGCTCTTCCTCTGCCAGTGCCTTTACCTCTTGCATAATAAGCCTGAGAACTCGACTCTTCTTCGTCTTTTGACTTACCTTTATATCCTTTCTTTTTGTTCTTCATGTACATTGCAGAACTTTGTCCTTTATCTCCATCTCCTTTCAGGTCTTGCTCATATGTGAGCATCAAACCAAACAAGTGATTTAAATCTGGTACAAAATGATTTAAAGACAATTCAGTTGAGAGTATGAAAGGTTTCCACCTTTCATCTCCTCTCAAACCTATGAGCACTTGCGCTATCGATCTGTGATCTTCGATATCTTCATTTATGGATCCAAGACTATCTGCTAGATCCTTCATCTTAGTAACATAGTCACTAATGCTTTGATTCGACTTCTTTTTGAACGTTGTGAATTCGGACCATAAGCTAGCCTTCCTAGCTTTCATAGTATTTTAGAAATGATCTTCCAACGCACTCCATATGTCCTCTGCTTTCTCCAGACCTCTAATGTGCGGTAGTAGATGGTCTGTAACGGTATTATAAATGTAAGCTCTTGCCGTTGCATCTTTCTTTTGCCACAGCTTCAAGGCTTCTAAGTCTTCTTCCTTTGGTTGTCTACTGTCTTCAAAATTCGGCTTATTTTCTTCTCCGGTCACATACATCATTAATTCCTTACTCATAACTTCCATGCGCATTACCCATGTGGGATAATTATCTCTGTCCAATTTATCAATTGAGACATGATCTGCCATGATCTTCTTGTTTCTGTTACTTTCGGTGAGTGTAATGTTAAAGGGTTTTACCTTTTACAAACCTTTACTCTTGAGATTGACTTCGAAACGTTTCTTGATGCCGTTTGCTGTCGATCTCTTCAGCTTTCACCTTTCTTTATGAAGGTTCTTCAAATTCTTTTGTATCTTCACTTCCGTTTGCTCTTTGAGAATCTTTCTACTCTGATACCACTACTAGGTGACGCGACAAAGGCTCGAACCTCGTCAAGCCTACGGAATTCGCCGTGCCAACGAAGAGTTGGCTAAGCTAGAGTGATATTAGAACACCTCTATAATCAGCAGTAGCTTAGCAAAGTTTCTGTCACTCAAACATATAAGATTGTATTTTTGAATTCACTGAAACTCAACTGAAACTTCACCGGACTGTCACCAGACTGTCACCGTAATTATACCGGGATCTTACCCGAATCAACTGCTATTCTGTTCGTAATTACTTCAAGTGTATAAAGATAAAGTAAGGAAGTGATGCATGAACTTCCTTCACTAAATGAACTCTTTCTGAAGTTTAAGGAAAAACTTCACCAGTTCAGAATGTCTCTTTTCGGTCAGACTTTGTACTGTGTGTACATATCTATTTCACCGAATTCTTTGATGAACTGATAGTAGAGATGTCTAGCTACAAGATAAGCTATCTCTCGTACAAAACTTTAATTTATTCTGCGAGATATACTTCGTTGTTCTACTGGAAAACACGTTTACTGAAAGAACTGTAACTGACCGAAAATTGCATTTACTGAGAAAACTGTAACTGTCCGAAAAATGTGTTTACTGAAACAACTGTAATTGACCGAAACATTCGTTTACTGAGAGAACTGCAACTGTTAACTAACTTTATACCGTAACAGGAAAATACTCAGATTTCTTCACATACGAAGAATGCGCGCAAAACTTCCACATGAACATGTGTTTTCTATTAGAGAAGATGTGTACAAAACTAGTTTGGCCTCTTCTTGCTCAAGCTATAGAAACTCTCCTACACTGAGTAGTTTCTTCTTACCATCTCTCTCAGATGAATACCTGACATTTCAGGTTTCTGTTATTCATCTTTACATATGCGATCTCTGGCGTCTTCTAAACCTATTCTTGATTTCTATATGCGCTCTATTCGCACTGCGCGCTCCTATATAGTTTTGATCCGGTGTAACAAACTCTAAGAAACTCTAATTCTGGAAGATTCTACACTGTACATTACAACTGTGAATTTGTCCCTTCACTAGGGCTTTGATTTCCTGAATACTTTGATTCTGCTTCTCTTTATCTTTCTTTATCTTTATGTCTGTCTGTATGTCAAATTTGTGAGTGATTCTTCAACATTATGGCTATAGGCATATATACAAGCTAGGTGGAAAAACCTCCTAAAGTGGGAAAAAAGGTTCCCTGGCAATCCTAGTGTGTTTACACACATCACTACCTAAATATACCAACACTTTCCTATACTTGGTTAATTTTATCAATAATTCTTCTTGGTGTGCATGGGTACATGTCCTCATGGAAAATATCCGTCTTATTTTGTGCTTTAAATTATTTTTGTTCACCGAAAAAAAAATGATGGTATTTAAAACGGACACTTTCATTTTGATTGAGGAAGAGAGTACGTCTCATCAATTAATCTGTTTTTTTTCTAAGCATGAACTTGAGTACCAAAACCATATGGAATTGGATGACAAGGCTACGAAATTTGATTTTTTTGCATATATTATTTCAAGTGAATTCTATCGTGTAGCTCATCCATAAATTAATCACATACTCATTAATTATATTGTATTATTCGTGGAGGATTCCATTTAGCCTTTAGTTTTTTTATGTACTATGGACACATGAATAATAAAAATTGATGTTTCAGGAACTACTAGCACATTCTTGTTGTGGATAGTCAAACTTACTCGCCATTGAGGTGACTTCTAAACTACACATTCTTTGAATAAAAAAGTGGATCATTCTATTTTTGATGCAGATGCACAAAACGCCCTTATCAATGAAAGAAAAGACATGGAAAAGGAGAAAATTATGATTAAAAGGTTGGTTTAGGTTTTGAATTGAGTTCATACTTACACAAAGCATATTAGGGTGCATTCTAGATATGTTATGACAGAGTATGCGATGCATTATAGCCATGTTATGAGAGATTATGTGCTTGAAATCATAAAATAGGAAAACGTACAAGAGATCCATTATAGACATGTTATGAGAGATTATGTGCTTGAAATTATAAAATAGGAAAACGTACAAGAGAGTCTCAGAGAGTTACAAAAACTTTTAATAACCTTTCTATCCCCTTGGTGCGGAACCCATTTGTCTTTATAGCTTCTGTTTTTCAAAATGAGGACCCTTTAGTGTCTCTAAAGGGGAAGTGGCGGGGAGTTCTTAAACTTATTGATCCTTCTTGCTAGATAGGCAAGGGAACCCCTCACATTTGTAGTGTGTTTACTTGCATTTGGATTTTGACATGCACAAACAAATGCACAGACAGAGCATGTGGGATGAAGATGAGTGAGCAAGGCTACACTTAAAGCATGCAAGGACTAAAGTCTAGTGGCCCTCAAAGGTTCCATTCTACATATGTTTCTTAATCCATCCAAATATATATGCCTATTTAGCTTTCCTAGATGGCTCCTAGCACCACACAATGGCAAATAACATACATCATATGTGACTATGAGAGGTAGAGAAAGAGGAAACAAAGCGAGAACAAAGACTTTTGCACAAGGAGAGCAAAGTCGACAATTTGGATCTTATAAGGAGAAAAGGGTAGCCATAAAAATTCTCATCCTCTTTATGAAGACGACCCAACATAAGCCCTACAAGGTGAAGTATGAAATATGGAGTTGGTTTCTCAGATCTTGTATTTACATGATTACCCATCACACAATCAAGTAGATGGTGCTTAAGACTTCAATTGTTTCAAATTTTACAACACATTGGCTCATGTGAAGCAACCAAGTTCTAACTTCCAATGAAGAGCTATTTTTCTTTATACTCTACATTGTCACTTATGCTGAAGGACAACTTTCTAGGATTTTGAAATTTGATCTTCAAAATTTGTACAAAGCCGTCTCATTTCTTCACACGAATGCTGATACTAGATTATGCTAATTGGTTGCTTGTCACAAGAAACAGTGCCAAATACCACTTACAAAATAAAGAAATGAGCTAATATATAATTTCTAGAGAGATGAGAGGTGTGTATCCACCAACGAAAACGATGTCTGTAAAAAGAGAATTTGGAGAAAAAGATTTATGGAACACCCAACGCATCTCTTTGAAGAACCTCAGATAATTTCTTACATGTTGCTTGAACCAGCTATTTGTGCTTAACTCACACAAGTGCTTAACCCACGATTTGCTGATACAAGAAAAATATCCTAAAATTATAGAGAGTAGATGATATTACTATGGCCATTATGAGCACTTGAAACATTATTATGTGATCCAGTTACACATTATTATTTCTTGGAGAATGCTACTTTTTGTATGATAATCAAGGATGAGTTCCTCTAGCATGCATTGATTACAAGAAATGTTGAGTCCATGTTCTCTAGAAAAATTTGAGAAACGTTCTCTATATGTCAATGAGAAAGTTAGGTGTTAATGTAATATTATTTCTACACCTATTTTGGTAGTATATACCCTCTCTATGTAGGGATAAATTGTTATTCCTTTTGTAAATATTCATATTCTAGAACAATGAGAACTATAGCTAAAAAAGAGAGCTGGTGTGGAGATTACTCGAGTGAATATGCTTGTGGACATAGTGGACATAGTAACTAGCATAATCACTATGTTTTCTTACCACAATCACTATGTTCGTAGGAGATTGAGTATGCTAAATAGCACAATGGGTGTGCTAAGGAGCCCAGGACATACACCTACAAAAATGGTGAATATGCTATGTAGCACAATGAAGATGCTAATTAGCTCAATCATTATTCTAATTACTATAGTCGGCATGCTAATTAGCACAACTAGCATGGTCAGTTACATAGATAGTATGATGATTATCATATTAGGTATGCTAATTAGCATAATACATATGCTAATTATATTAATCCTTATTCTGATTAGCACAAATGAACATGGTAGTTAGCACAATCAATCTTCTAATCAAAAAATTCATTGTGCTATTTCAATATGCTAATTCGCATGACAATTTCCTAATTAACACAATCTTATGATAATTAACACATTCATTATGTTAATTAGCATATCAGTACACTAAATAGCATAGTAGTTTGTTAACTAGAAAAGCCCATATGATAATTGGCATAGCCACTATGCTATCCAACATAGTCAATATGTAAATTAGCACATTACATATCCTAATAGGCATGAACATTATATTAATTATCACTATCATTATGCTAATCAACATGTTTGCTATGATGATGAACATAGTCACTACGTTATTCATCACAATCAATATGCTAATTAGCACATTACATATGCTAATTAGCATGATCAATATATTAATTAGCAATATCATTATGCTAATTATCGTAGTATGTATGATAATTAGAATAGTCACTTAACTATTCATAACATTCTATATGTGAATTAACACGTTACATATGCTAACTAGCATGGCCAAATTAGCTCTATCATTTGCTACGTAGCATACTATGTATCCTAATTAGAATATTCCATATGCTATTGATTACATTCTACATGCTAATTAGCACGTTATATATATTAAGTAGCATTATGATAATGATACCTAACAGGTTTGTATGCTAATTAGCACAACCATTATGCTAATTAGGAGAGTCCATATGCAAAGTTTCACATTACTTATGCTTATTATTTAATCATTATGTTAGTTAGCACTTTCATGATGCTAATTAGCATACTATGTTTTCTAGTTGTCATAGAGATTATGCTACCAAAGATTTTCATTATGCTAATTAGCACAAGCATTAGGCTATTTATCACTATGAATATTCCAATTTGTATAGTAATTTGTGAATTTGCATATTTTGTATGATAATTAGCCCAATCACTATGAAAATTACCAATATGTATTTTATCTAGTACATTCATATGGTAATGAACATGGTTATTATGATACTCAACATATTCCATATGTTAATTACCACAATAACTATGCTATGTAAAAGAGACTATGTGCTAGTTAGCACAATCTCTATGCTAATTATCATAGGAACTACGCTAACTAGCACAATCACTATGTTGTGTAGAGAGAAAATATGATAATTTGGTTGATATATTTAGGTAGTGATGTGTGTGAACACACTAGGACCGCCGAGGCACTTTTTTCCCTCTTTAGGAGGTTTTTCTCCCTCGGCTTGTATATACACCTATTGCCCTAATGGGCTACTCATCTTTGTACATTCTCTAGTAATACATTCAGTATTGTGTGTTGTGCTCCAAGATTCTTCTTCTTCCTTGTGATGTTTGCGTGCTTCCGCAGAAGTCTAACTCCAACAATTGGTATCAGAGCAGGTCGTCGCTTCATCTAGGGTGCCGTCGACACTCCTCCGTTTGCAGTCTCAAAATCGTACAAATTTTGGTGAGCATACTCAGGGTGTTTCCGAGATCAAAACTGCTTCGCTTTGTGGTGCCGAAATCGCGATCTGAGCTCATTTTGGCCTCCGAACGCACTATCGTAGCGCTTGTGTAGGCTATTTTGTCTTTTTGTGCCAAACATATATACCAGTTTCTGTTCGCCAGTTCAAGCATCTCGAAGTCTGCTACAGGTCTAGCAGAACTCATCTAGGCAGTTATGTTCAACTTTTTGAGATATAGTTAATTTTCTGCATCAAGGTATTTTAGTCACCGGCCATGGCTGAAAGCAGTGATGTATTCCGTATGTTGGCTGTTGAGGATAAGTTGGATGGTACCAACTATCCATTATGGGCTTATATGATGCGACATGTATTGGTTGCAAAAGGATTATGGAACATTGTGCAAGGTGTTGAAAGACGTCTTGTTACATCTGTAACAACAGGTACTACGAATACAGGTGCTGGAGCTGATGAAGATGGTGTCGAAGATGATATTGTGCAGATTCTTGTTCGTGCTGCTCTTTCTACTGCACCTACTGCAGAGCAGATTCGTTGGGATGGCAGAGATGCCCAGGCACATGCACTAATAGCTTTGTTTGTCAAACGTGCCATTAGTCCTCACATTCGCTCTTGCAGAACAACTAGGGATGCTTGGGATACACTTACCACATTGTACCAAGCTAGGAATGAGGCTCGTGTTGCTTACCTCCGAAAACAGTTGGAGAGTGAGCACATGAATGAAGGTGATTCTATGGACAGTTTCCTAATGAAGATCAAAGATTTGAAGGAAGAGTTGATTTCTACTGATGAGGTTATACCAGATAGCTCACTTGTGCAGACCGTTCTAAATGGTCTTCCTGATTCATACCAGAGTTTTGCTTCTACTCTTCGGTTGATGATGAAAGGCAATCCAAATGCCTTATCATTTGAGGAGTTAGTTTCTGTTCTGTTGCAGGAAGATCAGTCCAGATAGAACAGGTCCATTATGCGTGTTGCAGATCAAGCTTTCCTGGCTAGTCAGAAGGGCAAAGGAAAATGGAGCTCTTCTACTAGTAAGCAGAAATCTGCAAATGCTGCACATTCGAAGAACCAGGATAAAGATGAGAAGAAATTAGAAAAGCAAAAATTGTTTTGCAAGTACTGTAAAGGGAATAATCATATCATAAAGAACTGTCCAAAACTGGCTGCAAAAGAGGCAAAGAAAAAGGAGGCTGGAATGGTTGTTGCAGAAGCCTCTACACTGAAAATAGAGTCTGCTAATCTTGTGCAGGAAGAAGAATGGGTGTTTACTACTGTTTGCAGTTTTGACCCATCTTCTCAACAGCACTGCATGTCTGCAGTGGACTCAGATGTTTGGTACTTTGAAAGTGGGGCGACCAAACATATTACCTCGCAGCGTAGTTTCTTCTCTTCACTTGAGCCTACCCCTACAGGGAATACTATCACATGCGCCAACAACTCCTCTTATCTTGTTATTGTAGAGAATTCCTCTCCTAATCGCAGCGGAAAGTGTAGAAGACCTTCTCAGGATGAAGACTCTTGCCAATAGCAGAACCTTCAAATGAAAACTGGTACGAACTGAAATATCCAATGAACTTGAAACTTTGGTCACTCAAACTAGACACCTAGAGCTTTCAAATGAGATATCAAACACTCAATTTGGAGTAGATTTGAGTTGTCAACTATTTGATTCAAAACAGACTACCTGTCCACTCAGTTAGGCTGAAAACTGGACTTCACTAAAACCTGAATAACTCAGAGAGCATAAAGAGTTTCATAAAACTGTTCTAGGTAGAGGAAGTACTCAAGATAAGCTTTCCAACGAATGTTTAAACACTAAATTTGGATACATATGTTGAGAGAAATGACTCTCACAAGTAGACTACCCAAAAATGGGTGTGCGGCTGGACATAGCTGAAAACTGGACTTCACTAAAACCTGAATAACTCAGAGAGCATAAAGAATTTCATAAAACTATTCTAGACAGACGAAGTACTCAAGATAAGCTTTCCAACGAATGTTTAAACACTAAATTTGGATACATATGTTGAGAGATATGACTCTCACAAGTAGACTACCCAAAAATGGGTGTGCGGCTGGACACACTCTATGAGAGTGAACTGAACGAAATGACTCAAACCAAATGAAGTAGATACAAGGGGGCTTCCACGCCTTCTTGCTCTCCCATTGAGTTTCCTCCCTTGCTTCTTTTATAGCCAAGTGACCAAAAACTCTCATGATGAGTTTGAGAGCTCTTCTCCATCATTTCTCCACTACTTTGGATAGCCACTCCTCTTACAATTCAGATTTTGGATTTGATTCTCTTTTGAATGATTCTCTTTTGGCCTCCACTACTTGCTGAAGTAAATGCTTCTATTTTTCATTTTTGTATTTTCCTTCTACTTGAAGAAAATCCTTTTTGCAAAAATATATACGAGCTTACTTCTTTATTTTTAACACTCCCCCTCAAGCTCACATGTGAGCTTGCACCTTCAACCATATCTTGTAAGTTGATGTCGTCCTTGAACCTCTTGAGCTTAGAAGCATCGAGGGACTTTGTAAGCATGTCTGCAACCTGGTCATTAGTTCCAATGAACTTTATATCCACATCCTTGCTCAAAACTTTTTCTCGAACATAATGATAATGCACTTCTATGTGCTTGCTTCGTGCATGAAACATTGGATTGTTTGTCAAGTGAATGCTTGACATGTTGTCACCATAAATTGGAATGGTCTCCACCTGCACATCAAGATCAGCCAAGAGCTTCTTAATCCACATAGCTTCACAAGTTGCAAAGGCTAAACCTCTATATTCAGCTTCTGTAGATGATAGTGCAACAGTAGGTTGCTTCTTTGAGCTCCATGTGATAGGTTTGCTACCTATCATGAACACATAACCTGAAGTGGATCTTCTATCCTCCTTGGAACCAACCCAATCAGCATCACTGAAGCCCTTTACCTGCAATTCTTCATCATATCTATAAAACAATGCATGATTGACAGTGTGCTTCACATATCTTAGCACTCGTTTGGCTGAATTTAAATGTTCACTTGTTGGAGCTTGCATAAATTGAGAAAGAACTCCAACAATATAACACAAATCTAGTCTTGTGATCGTAGCATAGATCAATGAACCTATAATACTCCTGTATGTAGTTACATCATGTAACTTCTCTCCATCATTTGAGCATAGCTTCACATTTGTGTCCATAGGTTGAGTGAGTGGTTTGCATTCACTCATTCCAAATCTGAAAAGAACATCCAATAGGTACTTTCTTTGCATTAAGTAAATGCCATCTTTCCCATAGACTATCTCAATGCCTAAAAAGTATTTCAGCTCACCAAGATCTGAAATTTTAAACTCCTTACCGAGTTTCCTTTTGATCTCTTGTATTCCTGTAACATTACTTCCTGTTATGATGAGATCATCAACGTATATGCAAATATATACCTGCTTGCCTTCTTCTTTCTTCATGTAGAGAGAGGGATCTGCATTACTTGCACTATACCCACACCTTGTGAGGTACTCGACAATTCTTTGATTCCAAGCACGTGGTGCTTGCTTCAGCCCATACAAAGCTTTCTTCAATCTACAAACAAAATTTGGATGCTTTTTGTCTTCAAATCCAATCGGTTGACTCATGTATACCTCTTCTTGAAGGTCACCATTGAGAAAAGCATTTTTTATGTCGAGTTGGTACAATGGCCATCTCCTTGCTGCACTCACTCCAATCAAGGTTCTAATTGTTCCCATCTTTGCAACCGGGCTGAAAGTCTCTTCATAATCGATGCCGTGAGTTTGCTTGAATCCTTTTGCTACTAGTCTAGCTTTATGCCTTGCTAGAGAGCCGTCAGCATTTCTCTTTATTTTAAACACCCATTTATTTGGAACAATCTACATACCTTCAGCCTTTGGAACTAGCTCCCATGTGTGATTGTCCTTGAGAGCTTTCATCTCTTCTTGCATAGCTTCTTGCCATTCTTTTTGTGTACATGCTTCTTCATATGCATCCGGTTCTTTATCTTTGACCACCTGTGTCATATATGCAAAATGTTTTGCAATAAAACTATCATAGCTCAGCCTTTCAATTGGATACCTTGCTCTTGAAGACCTCCTTTCATTTCCTTTTGAACATTGCTTCTTCAACCGGTTCAACTTTACCTTCGGTGTGATCACCTCTTCATACTCTTCTTCACTTGTATTTGAATCACTATTTTGGGCAGCACTTTCGGCTTTAGATCTTTCATAAGCTGATGTTGGTGATGAGGAATGACTCCTTAGCCTCCCCTTCCATGTTGAGCTTTCTCCAAGTGATGTAGAAGCTTCTGGACCTGACATTTGAGTGCTTGTTTGCTGAAATTCTTCTTGGACAGCACCTTCATCATCTTCGCAATCTTCTTCAAGAGTCTTCTCTTTCCCTTTGTCTCCAAACCATGGTCTTAGCTCATCAAATACCACATCTCGTGAGACTCGTAGCTCCTTTGTCACCGGATTGTAGCACCTATATCCCTTTTGCTCCGATGAATATCCAATAAAAATACATTTTTCGGACTTTGCCTCCATCTTTGTCCTTAGTTATGGAGGGATGTGAACATAACACACACATCCAAAAACTTTGAGATGTGTAAGGTCAGGCTTCTTACCGGAATAAACCTCCTCGGGAGTTAGATTATGCACTCCAGCCGTTGTGCACTTGTTCATCAAATAAACGGCCGTACTAGTTGCTTCAGCCCAATAGTTTAGTGGCATCTTCATCTCGTTGAGCATGCATCTTGCAACTTCTGTAATATGTCGATTTTTTTCCTTTCAGCTATTCCATTTTGTTGAGGTGTGTACCTACATGTAAATTGTCTCTTGATTCCATTTTCATAAAGAAAGTCTGAAAATTCTTTGGAGAAATATTCTCCTCCTCCATCGGACCTCAAGGTCTTTATGTAGCGTCCTGTTTCCTTTTCTACCTATGCTTTAAATCTCTTGAACATGGAGAACACATCTGATTTTTGTTTTATGCAAAACATCCATACTTTCCTTGAATGATCATCAATAAAAGTGACAAAATATCTATTACCAGCCACTGATGGTTATTGTGATGGTCCCCATACATCCGTGTGTATCAAGTCGAGGACATTCCTTGCCACATAGTTGCTTTTCTTGAATGGTTGTCGAGTTTGCTTTCCTAGTTGGCATGCTTCACAAAGCTCATGTAGTCCGGCATCATTGAATCTTGGAAGACCTCTTACCACTTCATGGTTGCTCATGTCCTTGAGCTTGGGAATATTGATATGTCCAAACCTTTTGTGCCACAAATCGATTTCAGCTATCCTCTTGTTTCCAAACTGAATATACATCACCTTTCCATGCGGTTGTTGAATGTCCAAAGTGAACATCCTTCCTTCTTTCCTTCCTTGAGCAATGACCTTGAATCCTTCTTTTGGATTCTTTATAAAGCAGCCTTTTTCATTGAAGATAACATGATATCCTTTCTCTACCATTTGTCCTACTGAAATCAAATTCTTTGCAATAGTAGGAACATGAAGAACATCAGCCAATACCTTCTTGTCTCCAAGCTTGATATCTCCAACATGCTCAATTGCGTGTTGAGTTTCATCGCCGGTCTCTACACATCCTTTTCCACTTGGAGCTTGTAGCTTTGTGAACAAATCTCCTTGGCATGTCATATGGTTGCTGCAACCTGAATCTATGAACCATTTTTGGTCATCACTTCTCGAGTTGTTGTAGTCATGCTTCATGGCAAGCATGGTTTGCTTGTCTCCTTCACTTGATGTACTCGCATAGTTATTTTGGCTCCTTTGGTTGCCTCCATTCAGCCTTCCATTCTTTTGCCAACAATCATTTGCATAATGTCCTAGTTTACCACAATGATAACATGTTATACCTTTATGAGGATTGTATGAACCTCGACCTCTTCCTCTATTTCTTCCTCGACCTCTTCCATGTGTGTTGTCATTTGAGTTGTCCTTGTTGTCGTCCGAGTTGTGTTGGCTGAAATTTGTATTGTTGTAGCTTCTTCCTCTTCCTCTCGAGCCTCCTCTTGAGTTCCTTCCTCTACCTCTTCCTGCATATAACATTTGACTATGGCTGTCCTTACCTTTGTTGCCTTCTCCTTGTTGAGCAACCTCTTCAGCCACAAGATTTGGTATAATCTCATCGAATGTTGGTAGAGGATCTCTATAAAGGATGTTTGTGATGAGGGGCTTCCACTTTTCTTCACTCCTCAAGCCATTGAGGGCTGTTTGCACGATGTCTTCCTCTTCTATCTTGCATCCAACTGATGCTAGTTGATCTCGAAGCTCCTTAATCCTCAATGTATACTCACTAATGCTTTGGTTTGAGCTTTTCTTCATGTTGTTGAGCTCGTTCTTGAGTTGCATCCTCCGAGACCTTGTTGAGGTAGCATACACCTTCTCCAATGCTTCCCAAACTTCTTTGGTTGTTTCTAAGCTTTGCACATGACCAATCATAGTGTTAGAAATAACTTGTGAGATGAGGAACATCACCCTTCGATTCCTCTCTTCCCAATCAGCAAATTGTCTCCTTTGTGCCGGAGTAATGTTGGGATCTTCAAGGTCTACCGGTTGTGGATCATCTCCACTAACTAAACCCCATAAACCTTTACCTTTAAGGTAATTTATCTTTCTATACCTCCAAGACTGAAAATTGTCTTTGTCTAACTTCTCAACTTGTTGTCCTAAATCAGCCATTGAAAACTTCCAAGATTGAAGTTTACCTCAAGTATGTTGTGGCGCTCTCTCTTGAATTCACGAAGCTCCCCCTTGATTTGTAGCTTTCCCTTTGCTTCAGTTTAGTTCCAATGCTTTGCCTCTTCAAACTTCAAGGCTCTGATACCAAATGTAGAGAATTCCTCTCCTAATCGCAGCGGAAAGTGTAGAAGACCTTCTCAGGATGAAGACTCTTGCCAACAGCAGAACCTTCAAATGAAAACTGGTACCAACTGAAATATCCAATGAACTTGAAACTTTGGTCACTCAAACTAGACACCTAGAGCTTTCAAATGAGATATCAAACACTCAGTTTGGAGTAGATTTGAGTTATCAACTATTTGATTTAAAACAGACTACCTGTCCACTCAGTTAGGTTGAAAACTGGACTTCACTAAAACCTGAATAACTCAAAGAGCATAAAGAATTTCATAAAACTGTTCTAGGCAGAGGAAGTACTCAAGATAATCTTTCCAACGAATGTTTAAACACTAAATTTGGATACATATGTTGAGAGATATGACTCTCACAAGTAGACTACCCAAAAATGGGTGTGCGGCTGGACATAGCTGAAAACTGGACTTCACTAAAACCTGAATAACTCAGAGAGCATAAAGAATTTCATAAAACTGTTCTAGACAGAGAAAGTACTCAAGATAAGCTTTCCAACGAATGTTTAAACACTAAATTTGGATACATATGTTGAGAGATATGACTCTCACAAGTAGACTACCCAAAAATGGGTGTGCGGCTGGACACACTCTATGAGAGTGAACTGAACGAAATGACTCAAACCAAATGAAGTAGATACAAGGGGGCTTCCACGCCTTCTTGCTCTCCCATTGAGTGTCCTCCCTTGCTTCTTTTATAGCCAAGTGACCAAAAACTCTCATGATGAGTTTGAGAGCTCTTCTCCATCATTTCTCCACTACTTTGGACAGCCACTCCTCTTACAATTCAGATTTTGGATTTGATTCTCTTTTGAATGATTCTCTTTTGGCCTCCACTACTTGCTGAAGTAAATGCTTCTATTTTTCATTTTTGTATTTTCCTTCTACTTGAAGAAAATCCTTTTTGCAAAAATATATACGAGCTTACTTCTTTATTTTTAACAGTTATGGGAGTTGGTAAGATCATTCTGACTACTGCTGATGGTAGTTCTTTCACCTTGTCAGATGCTTTATTTGTGCCAGTGATCAAAAAGAATCTGTTATCAGTTTTTGCATTAGCCAAGATTGGCTTGGTTGTGAAATTTGTTGATGACAAATGTACAGTTCATGATCTGTCAAATGGCGATGTTATTATTGCTTTTGGCATTTTATGTCGTGGGATGTATAAGCTCATAGACTATGAAAGATCTGTGAATGATTCGGCATGTGCAGTTCATGATTCTCAGGCTATGTCAGATGCAAAGCTTTGGCATGCACGCTTTGGTCATCTGAATTTTGCTAGTTTGCTACGCGTGCAGAAATATGATATGGTGTCTTCTTTGCCCAAGCTTGAGGCACCTGGAAAACATGTATGTGAAGGCTATATTTTGGGCAAAATGCAGCGTTCCTCCTTTCCAAAAGATGGTTCAGTTCGGGCTACGCAGAAATTGCAACTTGTACATAGTGATGTCTGTGGTCCTATGCAGACACCTTCTTTTGGAAACTATCTTTACTTCGTGACTTTCATTGATGATTTTTCCAGGCATGCATGGGTATATCCATTGAAGGAAAAGTCCGAAGTGTTTTTGTGCTTCAAACAGTTTTTGGTTTTGGCTGAAAATCTGTCAACATGTAAAATGGGCACCCTCCATTCTGATCGAGGGGGGGAATATATGTCTTCTAATTTTAATGCATTTCTGGCTGAACGTGGGATAAAACACCAGTGTACAGTGCCGTATACACCTCCATAGAATGGAGTTGCTGAACAGAAGAACAAGTCACTCATGGAGATGGCGAGGTGTATGGTCAAGATTCAGGCTTTACCACATAGTTTCTGGCTTGAGGTTGTCATGTGTGCAGCATATGTACTTAACAGGTGTCCCACTAAAGCGCTGTAGTCTATCACTCCATATGAGGCTTGGCATGATCGCAAGCCATCTGTTGCTCATCTGCGTGTTTTTGGTTGTTTGGCATATGCATTAGTGCCTTAACAACATCGCAAAAAATTAGATGATAAGGCAGTAAAATGTATTTTTGTTGGGTACAGTTTTGAAAGTAAAGGCTATAGTCTGTATCATCCACAGACTAAATGCATTCTGGTTAGCCGTGATGTTGTCTTTGTGGAAGATGCTATTCAGCCATTGCTTTCATGTACTAAGGAGACATCTGTTAGCTCCAAAGACATGTATGATACTTTGATGCCTCTTTTTATAGGTGGACAGTCTAGTGCTAGTCCTAATGAGGCAACTTCTCAGCCTTTGCAGGTTTCATATGATGATGCAGATCATTCCATTTCTGATGCAGATTTACATGATGCACTTGTTGATGAGAGAGCTGATATTGAGCAGGCAGAAACTATGCCAAAATGGCTGGTGCAAACTTTGCGTGACAGCAAATTAGATGCACCTTTTTCATATCGTACTCGTTCAGGCTCTCATAGTGCCTCCTTTGCATTAGATTGCTATGCTATGGCTGCGTCTAGTCTCTGTGATGAGAATGATCTTGTTTCTTTTGATGAAGCACAAAATTCAGAAAATTGGATGGCTGCTATGCAATCTGAATATGATGCTATAATGAAGAATGGTACATGGTCTTTATGTGACTTGCCTCCTGGCAAGAAGGCCATTGGCACTAAGTGGATATACAAGCTTAAGCGTAAACCTAATGGTACAGTTGACAGGTATAAGGCTAGGCTTGTTGCAAAGGGTTATGCACAGGAAAGAGGCATTGATTTTGATGAGACCTTTGCACCTACATGCCGTATGACTACTATTCGGAGCATTTGTGCACTTGCAGCCCATCATGGTTGGAATGTACATCAGTTGGACTTTAAAACAAAATTTCTAAATGGTGACTTGCATGAAGAAGTGTATTTTTTTCAGCCCCGTGGCTTTGTGCACAAAAGGGCATGAAAACCAGGTGTGCAGGTTAAACAAGGCATTATATGGTTTAAAGCAAGCACCACTGCTTGGTATGAGAAGATACATGCCTATCTGATTGCACATGGTTTTGAGAACAGTCCAACTGAAAGCACCTTATATGTTAAGCATGCTAATGATGTTCTTCTGATCATTGTTGTCTATGTTAACGACATGCTGCTCACTGGTCCTATTGAGAAGCATATTGCTGATTTCAAGGCTGATTTGCATGCCTCATTTGAGATGTCTGATTTGGGGCATTTGCATCACTATTTGGGCATTCAGTCTATGCAAGTTGATGGTGGGATGGCTTTGTGTCAAACGAAATATATTGACACATTATTGCAGCATTTTGGCCTTGAAGACTGTAAGCCTATTGCTACTCCTATGGAGACAGGTTTACGATTGAGTCTTCATGATGCTGGAGATGCATTTGATGTTGTTCTCTATTAGCAGGTTGTTGGATGCTTGATTTATTTATGCATTACTCGGCCAGATATTCAGTTTGTTGTCTCACAGATGAGCAGGTTTATGCATTGCCCAAGAGTCACACATTGGAAGGCGGTTAAGCGCATCTTTCGCTACTTGAGTGGTACTCGGCTACTTGGGTTGTTTTATCTCAAGGGGGGATCGCTACCGCCAGATTTGCATGCTTTTTTTGACTCAAATTGGGCTGGTTGCTATGACACTCGTGTGTCCACCAGTGGTTTTTGCTTCATGCTTGGTAGCTCATGTATATCTTGGTTGAGCAAGAAGCAGCCTACTGTGGCCACTTCCAGTTGTGAGGCTGAGTATAGGGAAGCTTTCACAGCGACTGTTGAGTGTGTGTGGCTCAGACGCCTTATGGCTGATTTGGGTGTTGGCCAGTCTTCTGCCACCACCATCTTCACTGACAGTCAGAGTGCATTGGCAGTTGCGAGGAACCCTATGTTCCATGCTCGCACTAAGCACATTGAGGTGCATTATCACTATGTAAGGGAGAGGTTCTCTGCTAGGGAGATCAGCTTGGCATATGTGCCCACGCAGGAGAACATAGCAGACCTTTTCACGAAGGCTCTGCCTAGGGAGAAGTTTGAAGCTTTCTGCAAAGCTTTGGGCTTACTTCCTTTTGTGGAGTGATTTCCACATAGCTTGGCACTTCCTTATACATGAGTGCCAGCTCCTCGTTCATCGCATCACTCCCAGGGGGGATTTGTTGATATATTTAGGTAGTGATGTGTGTGAACACACTAGGACCGCCAGGGCACTTTTTTCCCTCTTTAGGAGGTTTTTTTCCCTCGGCTTGTATATACGCCTATTGCCCTAATGGGCTACTCATCTTTGTACATTCTCTAGTAATACATTCAGTATTGTGTGTTGTGCTCCAAGCTTCTTCTTCTTCCTTGTGCTGTTTGCGTGCTTCCGCAGAAGTCTAACTCCAACAAATTTGCATAGTCCATTTTCTAATTAATATAGGAAGTATGATAAATAGAAAAGTGCTTATAGTGATTAGGAGTATACTTATATTAATAAGCACATTGTGTATGTTAATAATTTCACTATGTGTGATCAATCGCATAGTCCTTATGGTAATTAGCATATTCACTATGCTAGATAGAAAAGTTGAGCATGTTAGCTAGCACAATATGTATGTATTACACTTTGCTTCCTCTTTTACAAGTGGATAGTCTAGTGCTGGTCCAAATGGGGCATTTTTTCAGCAAATCAAGCTGAGTGCAAGAAGGTGCATTTGAAGACCTGAAGTGAAGCAAGACAACAAGATGAAGTACTTGAAGTCTACATCAAGGGGTAGCATCTAGAGGAGTGTCACCATCAAAGGATCAAAGTTATCTATAGATTTTACAGAAGACACACACACCTACTTTTATCATGGCTAATAATTCCAATGCTATTGAGAAGCTTAAAAAGGACAACTACAAGCATCAGAGGTCTAGAATGCTCAATTTCATATAAGGCAAGGATCTAGGTGGCATCACTGATAAATCAGATGTCAATGCAATACCATTAGAACATATGGCACCTACCATACTTGAGTTGAAGGCCATGAAAGATATGTAGATAAAAAACAGAAGTGTAATGTTCATGATCTCACAATTTGTTAGTAATACCATGATTCAACATATTTAGTCAATGGATACAACTAAGGACATGTGGGATTACTTGGAGAGGATGTTTATAGCTAACACCAAAGCTATGAAGGTGTAGCTCAAGAGTGAACTTTACAACCCCTAGAAGCTAGGTAATCTATCAGTCCATGAATACAATATGAAATCCAAAAACATTAGGGATTCTCTTGTAGCAATAGGTACGGAAGTGGACGATGATGACATCATGGACAATTGTTTGGATGTTCTCAAGGAAGATGATGAATGGAGCCTATTCACTTCTTCTTTGTATGCGAGAGAGAACATGCCTCACCTTGATGAACTTACCACACTCATGATCAATATGGAGATGCTTTAAGGAGGAAACAAAGGTACATTTTCTTAATTTATGCAATATTCAAGAAATATCAGGAAAGGTAGAGACAAGGGAAGAAGAAATTGAAGGAAAATTAATCCAAAGACACAAGTGAAGATGAATCTAGCACATCCTATGGCAAAGGAAAAGGAAAGAATTAACTAAATAAAGGGAGAGGTGGTTACAACAATCAAGGCAAGAAAGGTGAGTCCTTTTCGTGTGGAAACCAAGGATCTTGAGCAAATGAATGTACTTCAAAGAAGAATTGAGGTAAATATGCTTCTAATGAAGGTAATGACCAAGCGTTAGCTATGAACCCGCCTATAGGGATCATTTGCAGGACAAAGATGAAAAGTGGTACATAGATAGTGTTTGTAGCACCCACATGTCATGTGTGAGAGATATGTTCACTAGTTTGTAGGTTCCCAGGGACAAAGGGTGTGTTGATATAGATGATAATACGAAGCATGTCATTAGACATATTGGAGACATCAATTTCAAAATAAGAACAAGAGCACTCCACTTAAAGAGGTATTGTATGTTCCCACTATTACTAACAATCCAATTTCAGTTGTCCCAATGGTAGAGAAGGGTTACTAGGTCAGATTCAATGATAAAGGATCCTTCATAGAAGATCCAAAGAATGGATTCAAGCTCATTGCCAAAGCTGATAGGCAAGGAAGGATGTTTACAATTGGATTCAAGGAAAATTCTAGTAAGTATATGTTAATTGCATGAGGGTCATCTAAAATTAAAGCTCTTAATCTATGGCACAAACAAATTGGCCATCTTAATGATGAGAATCTTAGGAATATGTAGAGGGATGAAGTTGTCAGACGACTTCAAAGCTTCACCACACCTAAGTTTCATGATCTATGTGGAGCATAACTATTTGGGAAGCACACTAGGGGGCCTTTCAAGCCATCAAGCTATGTGGCTCTTAGGGTTTTGGATTTGATCCACAGAACATTAAGAGAGCCATCACATGTAGGTAATAAGTACTTTGTGACCTTTATGGATGGGCTCTCTAGAATGATTTGGTTGTATATCATCAAGCACAAGAGTGATGTGTTTGATACATTCAAAATGTTCAAGGCACAAGTTGAGAACAAAAGAGGCCATGGGAAAAAAACTTTAAGATCATATGGTGAAGGAGAGTACTTCTCCAATGATTTTCTCACATTCTTGCTGAGTGATAGGATAAAAAATCAATATACACGCATGTAAACCTATCAAGAGAATGGTATTTTTGAAAAAAGAAATAGATAGATTGGACAGGTAATTATATGTATGTTAAATGACATGAATATTCCGTTTACATGTTGGATTGATGTAGCAAATAGAACTTCTTACTTGATGAATAGGATGAACATACCAAGAATTCATGATGCTACTCCACGAGGTTTATTGCCAAAGGAAGCCTCACTTGTCACATCTAAGGATTTTTAGATGTGTATGCTATGTCCATGTACCTTAAGAGATGAGACAAGGCTACCTGCATGCTAGGGCCGTTAATTGCATCTTTTTAGGCTACTCTACAAAATAAAAGGGGTATCGATGTTACAATCCCATAACTAAGCATCTTAGAGTATCAAGGGATGTATGTTGAGTCCATCAAGTAGTGCTTCATCACTCAAAAGGAAAAGAGAAGGAATGTGAACCAAGCTCAACATTCAACCACAAAGAATATGATAAGGGTAATGTAGTAAGTGTCTTCCATGCTAGAGAGGATGAGATGATTCTGAAGAGGTAGTGATTCCTAATGTGGAACAAAAGAGGGACTTAAGGACATATTCTACCACATGTAATTGTTAATGCAATTAAGCCAAGCCTACATACTTGATGAATACACATAAGCTTGATATATTAGCATATCACTTGAGCACCATCAGATGTACAACCTCTTATAACTTTGAGTCTAATTACTCATAGTAAAAGTGATGTAGACCCACGAGGAGTTAGGAAGCTTTTGAATATCATTTAATTTAGTAGTTAAAATCAAGAGAGAATCAATGCTATACTTTAGGATTACTTTTAGGTGAGTATTAGAATTTGAATTCAAATGTTTGGCTCCAACACAAAGCTATAAAACTTCAGAAGAAGATCCCGCATGTATCTCACGGTCCTGAGATCCTTTTCATGTACCTTCATTGCGAAGAGGAGCTCACATCATGGCTCTATCATTATACACTCATTGGGCAATGCATTATTCCCAATGACTTTGTAATTTTATATGATTCAGTCAATAAATGTTCATTACTTCCTACTCTCATATCTCTGTCACACTCTATCGAAATAGTGATATGGTCTGAGCTGGTTCTCACTATGTAGTCCATCATTTTGCATGAATCAAAGCATTCCGTCTTCAGCATACTGTCTATTTTGATCATCCAAAGTTTCATTGAATTTGGTTCTCTCGCTTGTTAGATATCATTTGATTAATGCTCACTGGTCTCTGATTGTCAAGGCCCATAAAAATCAAGGGTGTTGCTTAACTTACAAAACATAATTCTTTGCATATAGTTTATCATTTTAGATGATTACACTCATGAATGATAGCTTATTAAGCTAATTAGTGTTCCCCAAAAGGAATTTTACTAATTCTTGCTATACTCAGAGAATTGAGTAAATCAGTGAGCAGGTATCTCAACCAAAATAGCAAGTTTTGTGCATTAGATCATATGCCTACCTATCTCTTTTGATTCTATCTTCTAAGCAACATACATGATCATTATGCTTATTGGCTGGCAAAGGAGGCCCACAACACTCTCCAACCATCACTTATAGCAAGTGTGAAGCAGGTTTTAGCTACACCAACTCATCTCTTGTGATTATCCACCATCTCCTCCAATAGTGGTATTAGAGCAAGCACAATCAAAATGGGAGATGGTTTTCCATCCTTCATTGACAAGTTGGATAGGAACAACTAATCAACATGGTCCCTAAGGGTGCAAGCATACCTTCAAGGGAAAAGCTTATATGGATACATCTTAGGAGATGAAGACATGCTAATCTTCAGGAGCAAGAATCAACCAACAAGGGAAGAGCAAGAGAGGCTAACCACATGGTGTGCAAAAGATGCTCTTGCAAAGTCAAATTTTTACTAAACTCAATCTTTGATTTCTTGTTACCTCATGTTAGAAATTGTAAAACCTCCCAAGAGACTTGGGAAGTGCTTTCATCATGCTTCTCCTCCAACACAAGAACTAGGAAGATTCAGTTGGGGATGGAATTCAAAACTCTCAAGAAGCAATCAAAGCAAGGATTGGCCGACTATGTCATCTAAATGAAGGATGTTGCAGATCAACTTGCAAGCATTGGAGAAGAGATAGAGGATGAGCACATAGTGAGGCAGATCATCAATGGAATTAAAGCTAATGATAAGTGGGATTCCTTTACCAGTGGAATGGATCTCTATATGGATATGCGGATACCTCATCTCAACACCTTGATGGGACAACTCTTCACCCATGAAGCAAAACTCAAAAAAAAAATGGTGACAACTCAAGACGTAACCAATCTTCTGCCCTCAATACAGATAAGAATATGTTGGAGATAGACGTCTGCGGAAGCACGCGAACAGCACAAGGAAGAAGAAGAAGCTTGGAGCACAAACACACAATACTGAATGTATTACTAGAGAATGTACAAAGATAAGTAGCCCATTAGGGCAATAGGCGTATATACAAGCCGGGGGAAAAAAACCTCCTAAAGAGGGAAAAAAAGTGCCCCGGCAGTCCTAGAGTGTTCACACACATCACTACCTAAATATATCAACAAATCTCCCCTGGGAGTGATGCGGTGAACAAGGAGCTGGCACTCATGTATAAGGAAGTGCCAAGCTATGTGGAAATCACTCCACAAAAGGAAGTAAGCCCAAAGCTTTGCGGAAAGCTTCAAACTTCTCCCTAGGCAGAGCCTTCGTGAAAAGGTCTGCAATGTTCTCCTGCGTGGGCACATATGCCAAGCTGATCTCCCCAGCAGAGAACCTCTCCCTGACATAGTGATAATGCACCTCAATGTGCTTAGTGCGAGCATGGAACACAGGGTTCCTCGCAACTGCCAATGCGCTCTGACTGTCAGTGAAGATGGTGGTGGCAGAAGACTGGCCAACACCCAAATCAGCCATAAGGCGTCTAAGCCACACACACTCAACAGTCGCTGTGAAAGCTGCCCTATACTCAGCCTCACAACTGGAAGTGGCCACAGTAGGCTGCTTCTTGCTCAACCAAGATATACATGAGCTACCAAGCATGAAGCAAAAACCACTGGTGGACACACGCGTGTCATAGCAACCAGCCCAATCTGAGTCAGAAAAAGCATGCAAATCTGGCGGTAGTGATCCCCCCTTGGGATAAAACAACCCAAGTAGCCGAGTACCACTCAAGTAGCGAAAGATGCACTTAACCGCTTTCCAATGCGTGACTCCTGGGCAATGCATAAACCTGCTCATCTGTGAGACAGCAAACTGAATATCTGGCCAAGTAATGCATAAGTAAATCAAGCATCCAATAGCCTGCTGATAGAGAACAGCATCAAATGCATCTCCAGCATCATGAAGACTCAATCGTAAACCTGTCTCCATAGGAGTGGCAATAGGCTTACAGTCTTCAAGGCCAAAACGCTGCAATAATGTGTCAATATATTTCGTTTGACACAAATCCATTCCACCATCAACGTGCATAAACTGAATGCCCAAATAGTGATGCAAATGCCCCAAATCAGACATCTCAAATGAGGCATGCAAATCAGCCTTAAAATCAGCAATATGTGTCTCAATAGGACCAGTGAGCAGCATATCATCAACATAGACAACAATGATCAGAAGCACATCATTAGCACGTTTAACATATAAGGTTCTTTCAGTTGGACTGTTCTCAAAACCATGTGCAATCAGATAGGCATGTATCTTCTCATACCAAGCACGTGGTGCTTGCTTTAAACCATATAATGCCTTCTTTAACCTGCAAACCTGGTTTTCATGCCCTTTTTGCACAAAGCCACGGGGCTGAAAAACATACACTTCTTCATGCAAGTCACCATTCAGAAATGCTCTTTTAATGTCCAACTGATGTACATTCCACCCATGATGGGCTGCAAGTGCACAAATGCTCCGAACAGTAGTCATACGGCATGTAGGTGCAAAGGTCTCATCAAAATCAATGCCTCTTTCTTGCGCATAACCCTTTGCAACAAGCCTAGCCTTATACCTGTCAACGGTACCATCAGGTTTACGCTTCAGCTTGTATACCCACTTAGTGCCAATGGCCTTCTTGCCAGGAGGCAAGTCACATAAGGACCATGTACCATTCTTCATTATAGCATCATATACAGATTGCATAGCAGCCATCCAATTTTCTGAATTCTGTGCTTCATCAAAAGAAACAGGCTCATTCTCATCACAGAGACTAGATGCAGCCATAGCATAGCAATCTGATGCAAAGGAGGCACTATGAGAGCCTGAACGAGTACGATATGACAAAGGTGCATCTAATTTGCTGTCACGCAAAGTCTGCACCAGCCATTTTGGCATAGTTTTTGCCTACTCAATATCGGCTCTCTCATCAGCAAGTGCATCATGTAAATCTGCATCAGAAATGGAATGATTTGCATCATCATATGAAACCTGCAAAGGCTGAGAAGTTGCCTCATTAGGACCAGCACTAGCCTCTCCACCTGTAAAAAGAGGCATCAAAGTATCATACATGTCTTTGGAGCTAACAGATGTCTCCTTAGTACATGAAAACAATGGCTGAATAGCATCTTCCACAAAGACAACATCACGGCTAACCAGAATGCGTTTAGTCTGTGGATGATATAGACGATAGCCTTTACTTTCAGAACTGTACCCAACAAAAACACATTTTACTGCCTTATCATCCAATTTTCTACGATGTTGTCCAGGCACTAATGCATATGCCAAAGAACCAAAAACACGCAGATGAGCAACAGATGGCTTGCGGTCATGCCAAGCCTCATATGGAGTGATAGACTGCAACACTTTAGTGGGACACCTGTTCAGTACATATGCTGCACACATGACAGCCTCAAGCCAAAAACTATGTGGTAAAGCCTGACTTTTGACCATGCACCTCGCCATCTCCATGAGTGACCTGTTCTTTTGTTCAGCAACTCCATTCTGTTGAGGTGTATAGGGCACTGTACACTGGTGTTTTATCCCACGTTCAGCCAGAAATGCATTAAAATCTGAAGACATATATTCCCCCCCTCGATCAGAACGGAGGGTGCCCATTTTACATGCTGACAGATTTTCAACCAAAACCAAAAACTGTTTGAAGCACATGAACACTTCGGACTTTGCTTTGAGTGGATATACCCATGCATGCCTGGAAAAATCATCAATGAAAGTCACGAAGTAAAGGTAATTTCCAAAAGAGGGTGTCTGCATAGGACCACAGACATCACTATGTACAAGCTGCAATTTCTGCATAGCCCGAACTGAACCATCTTTTGGAAAGGAAGAACGCTGCATTTTGCCCAAAATATAGCCTTCACGAACATGTTTTCCAGGTGCCTCAAGTTTGGGCAAAGAGGACACCATTTCAGATTTCTGCAGGCGTAACAAACTAGCAAAATTCAGATGACCAAAGCGTGCATGCCAAAGCTTTGCATCTGACATAGCCTGAGAATCATGAACTGCACATGCCGAATCATTCAGAGATCTTTCATAGTCTATGAGCTTATACAGCCCACGACATAAAATGCCAGAAGCAATAATCACATCGCCATTTGAGAGATCATGGACTGTACACCTGTCATCAACGAATTTCACAACCAAGCCAATCTTGGCTAATGCAGAAACTGATAACAGGTTCTTATTGATCCCTGGCACAAATAAAGCATCTGACAAAGTGAAAGAACTACCATCAGCAGTAGTCAGAATGATCTTATCAACTCCCATAACAAGATAAGAGGAGTTATTGGCGCATGTGACAGTATTCCCTGTAGGGGCAGGCTCGAGTGAAGAGAAGAAACTGCACTGCGAGGTAATATGTTTGGTCGCCCCACTGTCAAAGTACCAAATATCTGAGTCTACTGCAGACATGCACTGATCATGAGAAGATGGGTCAAAACTGCAGACAGTAGTAAACGCCCATTCTTCTTCCTGCACAAGATTTGCAGACTCTGTTTTTGGTGTAGAGGCCTCTGCAACAACCATTCTGGCCTCTTTCTTCTTTGCCTCTTTAGCAGCCAGTTTTGGACAGTTCTTTATAATATGATCATTTCCTTTACAGTACTTGCAGAACAATTTCTGCTTTTCTGATTTCTTTTCATCTTTATCCTGGTTCTTCGATTGTGCAGCATTTGCAGATTTTTGCTTACTAGTAGAAGAGCTCCATTTTCCTTAGCCCTTCTGACTAGCCAGGAAAGCTTGATCTGCAACATGCATAATGGACCTGTTCTGCTTGGACTGATCTTCTTGCAACAGAACAGAGACTAATTCCTCAAATGACAAGGCATTCGGATTGCCTTTCATCATCAACCGAAGAGTAGAGGCAAAACTCTGATATGAATCAGGAAGACCATTCAGAACGGTCTGCACAAGTGAGCTATCTGGTATAACCTCATCAGCAGAAATCAATTGTTCCTTCAGGTCTTTGATCTTTGTAAGAAAACTGTCCATAGAATCACCTTCATTCATGTGCTCACTCTCCAACTGTTTTCGGAGGGAAGCAACACGAGCCTCATTCCTAGCCTGGTACAAAGTGGTAAGTGTATCCCAAGCATCCTTTGCTGTTCTGCAAGAGCGAATGTGAGGAATAATGGCACGTTTGACAGACAAGGCTATCAATGCATGTGCCTGGGCATCTCTGCCATCCCAACGAATCTCCTCTACAGTAGGTGCAACAGAAACAGCAGCACGAACAAGAATCTGCGGAATATCATCTTCGACACCATCTTCATCAGCTCCAGTACCTCCAGCACCTGTATTTGTAGTACTTGTAGTCGCAGGTGTAACAGGACGTCTTTCAACACCCTGCACAATGTTCCACAGTCCTTTTGCAACCAGTACATGTCGCATCATATAAGCCCATAATGGGTAGTTGGTACCATCCAACTTATCCTCAACAGCCAACATACGGAATACATCACTGCTTTTAGCCATGGCCGGTGACTAAAATACCTTGATGCAGAAAATTGACTGTATCTCAAGAAGTTGAACGGAACTGCCAAGACGAGTTCTGCTAGACCTGTAGCAGACTTCGAGACGCTTAAACTGGCGAACAGAAACTGGTATATACCTTTGGCACAAAAGGACAAAATAGCCTGCACAAGCGCTGTGATAGTGCGTTCGGAGGCCGAAACGAGCTCAGATCGCGAATTCGGCACCACAAAACGAAGCTGTTTTGATCTCGAAAACACCCTGAGTATGCTCACCAAATTTTGTGCGAATCTGAGACTGCAAACGGAGGAGTGTCGACGGCGCCCTAGAAGAAGCGACGACCTGCTCTGATACCAATTGTTGGAGATAGACGTCTGCGGAAGCACGCGAACAGCACAAGGAAGAAGAAGAAGCTTGGAGCACAAACACACAATACTGAATGTATTACTAGAGAATGTACAAAGATAAGTAGCCCATTAGGGCAATAGGCGTATATACAAGCCGGGGGAAAAAAACCTCCTAAAGAGGGAAAAAAAGTGCCCCGGCAGTCCTAGAGTGTTCACACACATCACTACCTAAATATATCAACAGAATAAAGCTAGGGATAAAGGTAAAAGTAAGAAACAAGATGAAGAGGCTAGTACCTCTCAAGCCAATTATGTAGGAAGAGGAAGAGGTGCTAGATGTAGGGGCAGAGGAGGTAAGCAAGGGAGGGGGAGACCATACAATAACTCACCATGCAACATATGTGGTCTCAACAACCACACTACTGAAGAATGCTACAAAAATACAAGGAACCAAAGGGGAAGAGGCTTCCATAGAGGAATCTATGGAAAAACAAGAGGCCGGTACAACAATGGTGGAGGCAACTACAACAAAAACTACAATCAAGGCTACAACAACAACAACTATCAAGGAGGCTTTAGAGGAAGAAGGGACTTCAATAACTACATTGAAGATCAAGAGGATTCTCTGCTCATTATGAACATGACATCCAAGCAATGTACAGATGATCAGCATCTCTTTTACATTGACTTAGGTTGTTCAAATCATGTGGTAGGGAATGTAGCACTCCTATATGATCTTGAAAAACCAAAGGAAAAGCATGAAGTACAAACAGGTGATGACAACAGACATTCAATCAAGACAATTGGAAATGTTAAGACATCAGATGGTAGTATAAACCTTTTGAGAAAAGTTATGTACGTGCCTACCATAACCGAAAATTTAATTAGTCTTGGGCAGATAGTATAGAAAAGTCTACAGTTCAGGTTCACCAAGCATGGATTGCCAAAGGTGAGAAGTCAGGTAGATTGTTTACTTTTGAGATTGAACACACAAGTAATATAGCACTATTCAGTTATAGAGACCAAACCCTATCTGAGTTGGAAATATGGCACAGGAGGCTAGGGCACATAGGAGGGAGAACTCTGAAGCAACTTTGCAGAGATCAAAGTGTGCTTGGAATTCCTAATGTGACCAAGCAGCATATAATCTACAAGTGTGGATCTTGCCAATTTGGCAAAGCTCATAGGAAACCATTGAACAGAAGAGGATACATCCATGACGAATATTTGGGGCTTGTACACAATGATGTGTGGGGTCCTAGCAAAGATCCATCTGAGGTTCAAGGTACTATGTCTCATTTATTGATGATTACATTAGGTGGAAAATTCTCTATTTTATGAAGCATAAGGATGAGGTGTTTACATGTTTCTAGAAATATTTGGCACTAGTGGAAAACCAAATGGGAAGGATCTTGAAGAGAATCAAGTGTGATGGAGGTGGTGAGTATTTTTCACATGAGTTTGATCTATTTCTACAGGATAGAGGCATAAAGAGGGAAGTAACAACCATGTATACTCTTGAATTGAATGAACTAGCAGAGAGGAGGAATAGATTAATTGTTGAGGCAGCTAGGTATATATTGAATGAGAAGAAATTACCTAATTATTTATGGGCAGAGGTTGTTTCTACAACTAGCTATTTGGTTAACACGCTTCCATCCAAGTCACTAGATGGTATGAAACAACATGAAGCTTGGAATGGTAGGAGACTGTCATTGGATCATTGCAAGATATTTGGGTGCATTGCCTATGCACACATCCCATCACAAATCAGAGGGAAACTTGACCAAGGAAGAAAAGTGCATATTCATTGGGTATGATCCGAATAGAAAAGAATATAGAATTTCTAATCCCACTAACGAGGCATTCATAGTTTGTAGGGATGTAGTCTTTGATGAGAATAACTCTTGGTTTGAAGATGATTGCAGGAAAGTCCAATTACCATATGATTTGGAAAATGATTTTCCAACCCTAACTCAAGAAGACCAACACCAAGCATAGGACATCCACTCAGAAGTTGAGGAGCATAATAACTTCAAAGCTTGGAAGTCAAGAGGCAAGTTCAAATACAAGCAACTAGAGGATCTACTTAAGTCTTCCAATCAAGCTTTAAGGAGATCACAAAGATAAGAAGCCCATAAGGTATGGATATGATACATCCTTATTCACAAAGCACTCTGTGTGCATCACTAAAGATTCAATGGTAGAGGATCCCTCTTCATTTGAAGAGGCTAAGAAGAAGAAAGAGTGGAGAGAAGCCATGCAAGAGGAAGTGGAAGCATTGCAGGAAAACCACACTTGGGACCTACTTCCGAAGAAAGCAGATATGAAGGTAATTGGTTCACGGTGGATATATAAATTTAAAAAGAACTTTGATGTTTTATAAAAAGGTACAAGGCAAGATTAGTGGCAAAGGGTTTTGACCAAGCACATGGAGCAGATTATGAAGAAACACTTTTACTTGTGGCGAAGATGCCAACAATCATGGTATTGGTAAGTCTTGCTGCATCCAAAAATTTGAATTTATATATCAGTAAGATGTCAAAAATGCATTTCTAAATGGTTGGATATCAGAAGACGTATATATGGTGCAACAACTAGGTTTTGAACATGAGGAAAAAGAAAGATATGTATGCAAGATTAGAAAAGCACTCTATGGTCTCATTAAGATGTCAAAAATGCATTTCTAAATGGTTGGATATCAGAAGACGTATATATGGTGCAACCACTAGGTTTTGAAGATGAAGAAAAAGCAAGATATGTATGCAAGATTAGAAAAGATTAGAAAAGCTTGTAACCACAGACTTGTTACCTATTTGCAGGATCAAGGCTTTGTAGCAAGCAAGGCAAATTGTTGTTTGTTTGTGAAGAAGAATAAATCAGAGATTATCTACTTGTGTGTTTATGTAGATGGTATCATTATTACACGTAATGATTCTCATGGTATCAAGCAAGTCAAGGCTCCATTGATGAAGGAATTCAAAGTCAGTGATCTAGGGTTGTTAACCTATTTCCTTGTCTTAGAACTTGTGTATACAGATTCATGTATATTCATCACACAAAGGAAGTATATAAATGACATGTTGGTAAAGATTAAGATGGAGAACACCCAAATTGCAGGTATTCCTATGGAGATCAATCATAAGTTAAGTTCAATTGAAGGTGAACCACTTGATGATATTAGAGAGTATCAAAAACTTGTGGGGTAGTCTTAATGATGCTAGTTTGATAAGAGTGGATATTGCATATGCTATGAGTACATTGAGTCAATTCATGCATGTACCAAAGAAGCCACACATGCAAGCTGCAAAGAGGGTGCTTAAGTACCTAAAGGGTACAATGAATGAGGGATTATTCTATTTCATTGTAAGGGATTATTCTATCCCTTCACTTTTGACATAGATATAAAGTTATATTCTGATGTAGAATGGGCTGACTCCAAGGATGATAGGAGGAGCACTTTTGGGTACCTATCTTTTGCTGGTTCAAAAATCATATCATGGTCATCCAAGAAGCAACCAACTGTGGCGTTATCTTCCATAGAAGCAGAGTATAGAGGCTTGGCTAATGCAACTCAGGAAGCTATGTGGCTTAAGCAATTGTATGTAGATTTGGAGATACATTTCAAATTGATGATTGGGCTGCAAGAGATGAAGGAGCAATGAAGATCAAGCATGTTAGCTTGAGGGGGATTTGTTGGTGCAATTAAGGCCAAGCCTACATACTTGATGAATACATATAAGCTTGATATATTAGCATATCACTTTAGAAGCATCATATGTACACCCTCTTGTAACTTTGAGTCTAATTACTCATAGTAAAAGTGATGTAGACCTAGGAGGAGCTAGGAAGCTTGAAACCTCATATCATTTGGTTGTTAAATTCAAGAGAGAATCAATCCTATACTTTAGGATTACTTTTAGGTGAGGATTTGAATTTGAAATCAAATGTTTGGCTCCAACACAAAGCTATGAAAGTGGAGAAGAAGATCGTGCATGTATCTCAAGGTTCTGAGATCATTTTCATGTACCTTCATTGAGAACAGGAGCTCACCTCATATCTCTCTCATTCTACACTCATTGAGCAATGCCTTATTCCCAATGACTTTGTAATTTTATATGATTTAGTCAATATATGTTCATTAATTCCTACTCTCATATCTCTATCACACTCTATCACAACAGTGATTTTGTCTAAGCTGCTTCTCACTATAGTGTAGTGTTAATGTGTTATAGAAATAGTAACGCTGACCAACCGAAATCGTTACCGAACAAATGTTAAACGTGAAACAGTGTTTTACCGTAAAATGGGTTAAACTTTCAGTATCATTACCAAAAAAACGTTACCAGACCAGCGTGGGTTCTTGGGAGTGGTATGGGTCTGTTAGATAGAGGCCCTGTACTAATTTCCCAAACCTTCTTTACAATCAACAACAACACTACTGCGTGTCTTAGCTCAAATCATTAACATTAACTGGGCGAGACTGGCTTTCTATATTCTTGGGTACCGTACTTCTTCAGACTACCCTGCTATTGGAAGAGAGCAGTAGTCTGGACTACAATCTTAATAGTAGTAATCAACCGGAGATACTACTTTAACCGATAGATTCGTTCGTCACAACACTTAAAACGATCTCAATTAAAAGTTTACGTTTACCGAAAGTAATAATTCGTCTTTGTCACCGAATGCAATAAGTTCAGTAAAACAAACAGAACATACTCCACAGTGTATTAAGTTGTCAAATCAAATCACGCAGTAATATAACTACTCAGACTGACTTAAACTACTTCAACGACCGAAGAGCATACAGCAATACTATGCGGAAACAGTACTCAGACACACAATCCATCACTTAATAGTCATCACAGTGAACTTCAGTGTAAGCAGACGATGCAGACAGAACAGAGATCAACATTAACAATACTCAGAACTTCACAATAGTGTAACAATACTCTAACAAATATCAAGGCGGACAATCTGAAAATTCCAGGAAAAACATCTCTCTCGACCATTCTCTTTTCATTACTTTATATAGAATTACAAGATGCGCGTACCAACTTTTCGCGCGTAATTCAAGGAACTCCGTTACATCCGGCATACATTTGTCTCACTCAATGGCCGACTAACACTGGCGCATTTTGCATGATTCATAGCATGAGATCTTCACCATACTTTCTACTTTGATAATACAAAGTTTCAATGAATTTGGTGCTCGTGATTGTTAGATATCATTCGATTAATGCTCATTGGTCTATGGCTATCAAGGCCCGTAAAAGTCGGGGGTGTTGCTTAACTTATTAAACATACTTCTCTTATATAGTTTATCATTTTAGATGATTCCACTCATGAATGGTAGCTTATCAAGCTAACTAAAGTTCCCCAAAAGTAATTTTACTAATTGCTACTATACTCTGAGAATTGAGTAAAACACTGAGTAGGTGTCTCAACCAAAATAGCAAGTTTTGTGCATTAGATTATATGCCTACCTATCTGTTTTGATTCTATTATTTGTGCATTATGTAACAAGCAACATACATGATCATTTATGCTTATTGGCTAGCTAAGGAGGCACACAAAAGTCTCCAGCCATCACTTATAGCAGGTGTGAAGTAGGTTTTTGCTACACCAACTCATCTCTTGTGATTATCCACCATCTCCTCCAACAGTAATGAGAGGAGGTCAAAGAGGGGTGCACACCCTATTTAGAGGCTTACATATGATACCCTCATTGCAAGGTATAACACTTTTTGTCTTAGCTATTAAGGAGAAGGAACCGTGCACATATGAAGAGCCTTGTCAAGACAAGGTATGCATAAATGCTTGGAGAGAAGAGATGGATGCTCCTCATGAAAATCAGACATGGAAGCTTGTACCTAGGCAACATGGGATAAAAGTGATCACAAGTAGTTGGGTCTACCAGATCAAAAGGAAATCGGATGGATCCATAGCCAAGTATAAATCTAGATGTGTAGCTAAGGGTTTTACTCAAAACACATGGGATAGATTTTGAAGAACTATTTAATCCTATTGCAAAAATGAGTACAGTAAGGATGTAGCTCAGTGATGAGTAGCACCTCCTTTAATGTCAATCCGGGAAGACGTGAGGATGGTATGATGACCTCGAGCAAGTGAAGGCACAAGTGCGTGAGTGAGAAGCACACAAACATGCACACACATACACACACACGCGCACACAAGGTAAGACAAAGAGAGAGAAGCAATGGAGTTCTTTTAGATTACTTCCAAAATGCTCATACAAGTTCAAATCAATTACAAGCTACCCCCAAAAATGAGCTCTCGCTCTATTTATAGTTTTTGACTAGGTTTTGGCTGTGTCCAGACCTAGTGTCCGACCTAGTTAAAAATTAGGTTCTAGGTCCCATTTGAAGGCTCAAATGGAGTCTAAAAATTATGAAAACTGGTAGGTAGCTACTTCTAATGCTCCTCAAGCTCAAGGACTCCTTGGCTTGCACAAAATGGAACTACAAAAATATGAAATGGTATTTACAATGGCTTTTAGTGATGAAAATCACTATTTTTGTAGGGATTTCCTCTAACGATTTGACATACACATCTTCGAGCTCCCTACTTGCTCCTTCTCCTTATGTGTCCACCTCTTTGATATGCTTTAGCTTCTTGAAAAAATAATGGCCTACTTGCCCGATCTTCTTTGACTACTCTGTCTGCTTGTACCTTCTCTTCGCCCTGACTCCCTTCGTACACTTCCTTGTCTTGTTAGTCCTTCAGTTCCTTGACTACTGCTAACACCGCCCCCCCCTCTCTCGCGTCTGTCGTCTCTGACAGACCCTTGTTGAGTGGGTTGTTGGATGTAGTACTCCACAACGTCTGAGGCTAAATGATGTTCTGCAATTCTCAACCCTTTGGCCAAGTCAGTGAGTAGGGCATCCCAATCTACAGGCCTGGGAACCTCTGGATGTGGTATACGTAGCTTTTCTGAATGGAGAGCTTGTTCCACGGCAAATAACTGTAATGAATGAGATGGTCTGGGAATGAATATCTCTAAATGATATTCCCAGAACCCCGTGATAAACATTTCTTCAAACGTCTGTTTGAAGCCAGCAGGTAGATACTTTATACGGGCATGCCAGGCATAGATGACGTTAATGGAGGGCGTGGTGCTCATGTCATAGACAAGGTCCTGGTTCCCTTCATTAAATCCAATAGCCAAAAGATGAGGTTCTTTGATGTTCTTAAATGTCCTGAATGTAATCAACATGAGCTCAAAAATTTTTAGGCACATCTGTGCTATAACATCTTGGACATTCTTGAACCGGACTGCCCAGTGTCGGATGGTTGAAATCATGTAGTTGACTGTGGGTTGGTCATTAGGGGGTGCTAGGTACACATAATTTAACTACTTTTCACATCCTTTAACCGTCAAAACTGTTTTTGTGTACTCCGACCAAGACCTTCTTCAAAAGACAGGGTAGTAGCAGGGATTATACTTGATATATAGAGGCATGTTATTCCACGTGCGATTCATCTCAGGGTACATTTCAAGCAGGCGGATCCTCCAAGTAGGTTGATGTATATTCCCTTGCTTGGCACTTGCAGGGATATCATCCGGTGCAAACTGTGTCGTCGAGGTTGGTTCTTTTGTTGTGCGTTGCTTGATTTCAGCATTGTAATATGCCATTAATACACAGAATGGAACATACAGATCATCGGACGTACCAATCCACCTATGATGGGAGAGGTTCCTGAAGTAATCCGATTTAATTACAACTTCTTCCAATGGAGACATTGATGCTATCTGTACTGTAACTCTCTCATCATGGGTTGTGGTCACCTTCTCTAACCTCTACATCCATTCAGGGGCCTCGATCTCAATGGTGTCCATTCCTTCTTCGGTTTGCTTACCCCCAGGTGCTGGCATGGGAACGTATGGGTCTTCAAAGATCTCCTCCACTTGAATTGGCACTAAGTCTTCAGGTTCTGGTTCTGCCAGGGGAGAGGGTTGACGCTCGTATTGTAGAACTTTATTTCGTAGTTCTTCTAATTCTGCTCGGAGTTTTGCGACTTCCTCAGATTTGTTGGCTTCAGTTGTGACTTTGCTTGGTGACTCCTGCTGGGTTGCCAGTTGCTTTAGTAAGTCATCTCTTTCTCTTTCTAACACTGCGTGGGCTTCTAGGAGGTTGGCATGGGTTTCCAAGACGGTTTGCATATTTTCAGATGGGATAGCCTTGAATTTCTCTGGGTCGATTTCCTGTGGTGAACCTTCCATTGCTGCTTCCAAGTTTTCTTCATTTTGTCTCTGTAGTCGTTTATTTTCCTCGAGTGCTGTAGACATGTGTTTCCGTAATAGGGCCAGGTTGCGTCGAAGCTTGAGGTTCTCTGTTATCTGGGAGTGTAGCAGATCATCAAGTTGTTGTTTTTCTTCCGCATCTGACTAGGGTGGATTGGCAACTAATTGGTCATGTTGCACTTGCAATGAATCATACTACTGTTGTAAGATCTGCTTCTCCCTCTCTAAGTCAATCAATCGTCCTTGTAATGTTTCATGGCTTCTGAACAGACTTGTATGCTGAGCATCTAGGTGCTGATAATGCTGTTGCAGCTGAGACATACACTGGTACATGTTATTAAATACATTATTGATAGGGGTGGATGCGGGAAAGGTGTTGAATGCATAAGGGAAGGGAAAGGGGAATGGGAGCATGTATGCTGTGCTCGAAAAGGGTGAAGTTGGTGGTGGGGGAATGGGAGATTGTGGACGTATGGGGGGAGGGAGAGGTGCGGAGGTGGGTGATATGTCCATGAGTTCAAAAGTGGATGCAGTCGTGGGGGTGATTGTGAACATGGGAACTGTGGGTGCGGTGATGGTGGTGAAAGTGTAAAGTGGTGTGTGTAGTTGTGAATATGAACCGCCAGGAAGTGTGATTAGGGGAAGGGGGTTTTCCGTGGCTGCAGTTAGAATCACAGTGTGAGTGGTAGTGTATACAAGTGAGGTGGTGATAGGCTGTGTGGGTTGTGTGGGTTGACTGACAGTCTGTGCTTCGGTATGGGCAGTGGACTTTGAGGCGGTGACAGTAGTGGTTACACTGGTAGTGGGAGGTGAAGTTGGTGAAGTTGGAGGTAGGGGTGGTAAAGGGGGTGATGGGGGTGCATTGGATGTATGGGCTTCCTCAATTTCCTGAATGATATGAGCTGTGCCCGTGGTTGTGGATGTGGTGCCCTGTGGTTCTGATACTAAGATATTCATTTGTTTTCCTGATCGAGGGGGGCGTCTGCCATATTGTCGCTCCAATCTTCTCGAGTGTGCAAGAGCTGTATGCACCGTCTCAGGTACCCCCAACGCATCAGAAATCATATCCAGGGTTGCTCGATATTGCTCGTCCACACCTTCCTCTTCAAGGATTTGGTTCATGAGGGCTTTTCCTGCTGCCACGGACAGTTTATGCTGTTCTTGAACTCTGTTGATGGTATCATACAGCTTTTTCAATTCCTTCATATAAGTCCGGGCACCCTCAAGTTCCTGTAGAACTTCTTGTTCATATTCCTGCTCTTCGTCCTCTGTTTGTCTTCCTCAATGGAAACAACAGATTTGGTCCATCAGTGCTGTGTCTCGGTAATCTGATAGTGAAGGGTTGTACACGCCTCGGAAGTCGTGGAGTTGTCTCAGGTGTCAGTGTCGCACCGCGGGCTTGTGCACAGGGCATCTGAACTGCGCCTCTCATTTTCTTTGATGGCGGCCCTGCGGTTGATAGTCTACGTTGAAATTCCTGTACTCTGGTCCAAATTAATGCCCTTTGAACTAGCACGTCATAAGCCAAACATCTATACACAATCCTGGTGAGGGCACAACATCCATACAATACCGACTTTTGCTTTTTATACCACCGTTGATGTGCCAAGTGGATTTGGTCGATAATCCAATGCGGCATGTTGATTGTCAAATTGAAGGCATCTGCCAAATATAGACTGAACCATATCTTCTTGGGTGGCATGGTGAACCACTCTTGAGCTGGGAACACAAAATGTTGCATGACCATTCGCAAGCGGATGGCAATTGTGGGTGTCATTGCTACCATGTCTTTGAGCTTCATTAGGTTCCTGTTTTTCATGTTATCCAGGACCATCATCTCTTTTTCGGTGGGGATATGCATGCCTTTCATGTCAAGAGCTTCCCTCACCAAGTTGTTCGTCAATTTGAAACGCTTTAATTCATTACCTCTGGTCAGTGATGGTAGAATGAAGGTACTATATCCCTTTTTCTCTTTACTAGGGGTCAGAGTGCTAATTAAGTAGGAACACTGTAGAAAATCTGGCTTGGGTAATTGAGCCTTGAAATAGTCGTAGAGTCCAGCCTTCTTCCACATGGGTTTCAGACCTTCATCATTTTGAAGCCTCTCAAATTCCCTGGTGAAAAAATGATATCTACCCCATCACCCGTTGAACTCTATCTCGGCCTCCCACATGTAAGTGCCTTCACCCAGAGATCCGGCCACATCACTGAACCAATGTGAGTTTTTGTTGACCGTATTGAGGGAAGACTTTCAATGTCCACGATTTGGGGGCTGGTGCCTGCCTGGGAGCTAGTTCCTGCCTCGACCATGGTGAAGAGACTGGTCACCAGTTCTATGAGAATAGACAAATGAATGTTAACATTGACAATGGACACCAAGCGTTCATGCATCCCCATTACAACATTAACATGATTTTAGTGAGAGGTTAGTAGGTCAATAAGTGCTTGGGGATTGTGTGTGTAGTTAGTGAATGGATATTCCTAAGAGCTAAATGGAAAGATGCGGTGTATGAGTGATGTAGTGAGTAAGTGGTTATGAATTTACAAATGAGGGTCGAGGGGTTTATTACACGTTTTGGGCTTCCAAACAAACTGATTTGCTGTTGGTCTTGATGTTGTGGAGACTCTAGAGGGCTTTTCAGGGGTGTCTACTTGGAAATGAGGCTTTTTAAGGACCCATTTACAAGTGATTCTGCTTGTGCTCATGGACCAATGTGTGTCAGTGCGTGCTGTATAAGAAAGGGTATCAGATGTTCGAGTGAGTGAACCATGTTGTACCGGGTGTGGCCTCTGTGTAACTATTTGAGCCCGCAAGCAAGCCTTAGGTACCCAAATTTGTCGTGATTGTGGGATGGTCTTCATCGACTGCTTGGGTACCCAAATAGACTTTACTTTCGTAGAAGAATATTTGAAAGGCTTCTTATTAGTGTCATGTTGTTGATTATTAATAAGAAGTTTTGCCCGTGTGGTTGGCTTAATCGCAACAAGGTGTTCGCCTTTCCGCACCCACACTTGTTTCAATGGCTGAGACATTCTACTTTGCACGTTCTTTTGACCTCCCGCATAGGTATTACTCTTCTCCATCTGTATTTGATCTGCCTTTGATTGCTGCATCCCTCTGGTCTCTGGAAATGAAGGGAGTTCCGTTGCGCCCCTGACTTCTTGATTGAAATCATCATTCCTTTGCATCACACAGTTTTGGACAAGAACAACATGGTCATCTTCATGTGTACCCCTAGAAGGACCAGGAGTGTGTGCCTTGTCTAATTCCTTGAGTGCTTCATTTTCTAACTCAATTGTAACGCGATTCTGATTTACACAGACCTGAAGGAGTCCACTTCTTAGGTTTAGGTTGACTGCATGATCATAGATCCAGTCTTGACCCAAGACAAGAGGCTCCGTGAGGTCCTCATCTTGACACACTAGCACATTAACTGTCATTACTTCGTCTTGAATATAGAGGGGAAGTTCCACCTCGCCCATGCAAGGGGTTTCCACACCTCCCAATCCTATGAGATATGCTTCTATAGGATTGACAGTTAATTTCAACTTTTGACAGTAAGAAAATTTAATAGCACTAGTGGCTGCACCTGAGTCAATCAAGGCTCTTACAGTCCTTGCACCCTTTCCTTGTCCTATCTCTAAGGTTACAAAAGGTCATCTATCAATTATTCTATGAGAACTTATTCCTGAGACTTCACACATTGCCATATGATAACTTGGGTCTGCATAGTCATCTACCCTGGCCTGATCTCTACCCAGTCTTCGCAACCTCATCCTTCGGATGCGTTCCAAGGCTTCCGCCTGTGCCTCTTCTCGAACTCATTTTTCTTCTTCCTTGCGTTTTTTGGCAGTGTTGAGTCGATTTAGCATCTCCTCTGTCAGGGGTTCTTGATATAACTTGACTCTGCATCCGCTTATATAGCTAGGGAGAACATCACCTTCCAGTGTAGCGAGTTGAACTGCTCCACTAGTTGAGATCCTATTTATGATCATAGGTCCATAACCTCTCTTTTCGAGCTTTCTTGCATGTTGTTTTAGGGTATACACCAACACTAAGTCTCCGGCCTTCAAGCCTTTATCCTTAACATGGGCATCAAAGTATGCCTTCTATCGTTTCTTAGCTGCATATATCCCCGCAGCCGCCCTCAGCCTTGTTTCTCCTAACCGTTCAAGTTCAAAGAGCCTAGAGGAGAGTTCATGACCCGTCCATTCATGCTCTTGTGCTACTTTTAATGTAGGTATCAAGAAGTCCAATGGTAGCACTGCATTTTGGCCAAATACCATCTGAAAGGGGGTGGCTTGGAGTACCGTTTTATAGGCAACTCGGTATGCCCAAACAACATGGCGTACTTGTTTGTCCCAATTAGAGTGTTTATTATTCACTAGTTTGGTCAACACATTGCACAGGATCTTGTTTGTGCTTTCGGCTTGTCCGTTAGCTTGTGGATGATAGGGGGCAGACTTCTTGTGTATAACCAAGAATTCTTGGAGAAGATTTTCAATAACTTCATTCAAGAAGTGAGTGTCTCTATCACTTACTAGCTCTATGGGTAGCCCGTATCTAGTGAACACATTCTCAAATAAGAACTTGGCTATAGTTTGCGCATCGTTCTTCGTGGTAGCCTTCACTTCTACCCACTTGGTTAGATAATCCGTGGCCACAATAATGTATTCAGCATGTGAACCCTTAGCTGGGGGGTTAATAGTGTTGGGGTGATCGACATCTTCGGTAGTACCGCTTTTATACCTCTGATAGTAGTAAGCTTCCGGTACCACCCGTCTGCCGTAGCAAAGACTCAAACCTTATCAAGCCTGCGGAAATTCGCTGCGCCACCGAATTAGTGTTAAACTACAGTGATGTTAGAACACCTCTATAATCAACAGTAGCTTACCAAGGCTTTTGCCACTCAAACTCTGCTTTGAATTCTCTTGAAAATTCCACCGGAACTTCACTGGACTGTCACCAAAATTTACCGGAATCTTACCGGAATGATCTTCAATTCTGTTCGTAATTGTTTCAAATGTTTATACGTGAAACAAGGAAGTGATGAGTGAACTTCCCTTACTGATAGAACTCTTCCTAAAGTTTAGAGGAAAACTTCATCAGTTGAGAGTGCTATTTTCGGTCCGACTTTGTACTGTGTGTACATATCCATTTCACCCGAAACTTTGATCCGTATAAAGTAGAGACTTGTAGCTACAAGATAAGCTATGTCTCATACAAAACTCTATATTATTCTGCAAGATATACTTCCTGTTCCTTCCCAAAAAACCATTTATTGAGTAAACCATAAGTGACCAAAAGTATGTATACGGTGAAACTGTAACTGTTAACTAACTTTAACCGTAACATAGAATATTCAAACTTCTACTCATACGAAGAAAGTGCGCAGAGCTTCCACATGAACATGTGTTTTCTATTAGAGAAGATGTGTACAAACAAGCTTGGCCTCTTCTTGCTCAAGCTATAGAAAATCTCATACACTGAGTAGTTTCTTATTATCATCTCTCTCAGATGAATACCTGATATTTCAGGTTTTTGTTATTCATCTTTACCTACGCAATCTATGGCGTCTTCTATACTACATACGCGATCTCTGGCGTCTTCTATCTCTCTCTCTATCTGTATATCTATATCTCTGCGTCTCTGCGCTTCTGCTATATTTTTTTCTCTATCTTGCTCGATTCTTGATTGATATATATATAGTCTTCATTCTTCTACGCTCTTCCGCGCCTTTCACTTTCGGTATGCTCCACGATCCTTCTTTATGTGCGTTATGCGCACTCCCCTGTTCACTACTCTGTTACACGTCCTGTTCTCATATTTACAGTTCTTGATTCGGTTTTCTGATTTTGCACGTTGTACAGTTCGGTCGTGCTTCTTTAATTCTGCTTCTCTTTGTCTTTTCTACTTCCCCTTCTTTTTTTTTGTCTGGATGCCAAATTCATGAGTGCTTCTTCAACAGCTCCCCCTCAATCACTAATTTGCATCTTCCGATCTTCATATATCTTTCTTTCTTTTATACCTGCCTTTTCTTTGAATCTGTCTTTGTTCCATCCAAACTCTTCGTTAGCATATCTGCAATCTGATCTTTGGTCGGAGTGTATACAATTTCTAACTCCTTCTCCATTACCTTTTCCCTCAGGAAACGATACTGAATCTCTATGTGTTTTGTTCTTGCGTGAAACACCGGATTCGCTGCAAGATATAGAGAGCTCATATTGTCTCCATGTATAATTGGTATACCTTGATCAATGCCCAAGCTTTTGAGCAAGGTCTGCATCCATATTACTTCTTTAGCTGCTTCTACCAGTCCTTTGTATTCAGCTTCTGTTGATGATAAAGCCACTGTGTGCTGTTTCTTCCAGCACCAGTTTACTAGCTTATCTCCTAGGTATATCATATACCCATGTGTTGATCTTCTGTCATCCTGGTTACCTGCCCAGTCTAAGTTACTGTAGGCTCTCAAATTTATATCTAACGTATAAGGATAGTATAATCCTTCCTTAATAGTTCTCTTTATATATCTGAGAACTCTTTGACCTGCAATCCAATGTGGGTCTTTCAGACAATGCATAAACTGTGATAAAACTCCCATTGCATAGCTCAAGTCAGGTCTCGTTAGTGTAGCATAAATCAGACTTCCTACTAACGACTAATACTTTGTCATATCTTTGTAATCTACGCCATCATATTTACTGAGTTTGTGATTGGCTTCAAGCGGTGTTGAAGCTTCTCTGCAATTCTGCATATCAAATTTCTTCAATATATTCAGAAGATACCTTTCTTGTGATACATATACGCCGTGATCTATATAAGTGACTTCCATTCCAAGAAAGTATGACAACTTTCCTAGGTCACTGATCTTAAACTCCTTTTCAAGCACTTTCTTCACCTCTCTGATTCCAGCATCTGAGGTACCTGTAATTATTATGTCGTCTACATAAATGCAAATGTAGATCATTCCTTCGTCTATTCTTTTAATGAGTAGACTTGCATCTGCCTTTGAACTTTGGTATCCAAGTTCGTTTAGATACTTCACGAGTCTGTAGTTCCAAGCTCTTGGAGCTTGCTTT
Source organism: Ceratopteris richardii (assembly GCA_020310875.1). Taxonomy (NCBI): domain Eukaryota; kingdom Viridiplantae; phylum Streptophyta; class Polypodiopsida; order Polypodiales; family Pteridaceae; genus Ceratopteris; species Ceratopteris richardii. The sequence goes on along the minus strand of CM035412.1, from coordinate 40,301,342 downwards.
AGTCCATAAAGTGCTTTTCTTAACCTGCACACAAGTTTTGGGTATTTGGAGCGTACAAACCCTTCAGGTTGCTCCATGTAAACTTCATCTATCCGTTCAGAAATGCATTCTTAATGTCTAGCTGACTTAGCTTCCATCCTTTTGATGCTGCTATAGCAATCACTGTCCTTATGGTTGACATTTTTGCCACCGGACTAAACGTTTCGTCGTAATCTATGCCATGCGTCTGAGCATAGCCTTTGACTACCAGTCTAGCCTTATATTTGGCTATCCTTCCATCTGCAAGCTTCTTTAATTTGTAAACCCATTTACTTCCAATTACTTTCTTACCATTTGGTTTCGGAACAAGTTCCCATGTCTTGTTCTCCTCCAGTGCTATAAACTCTTCTTTCATTGCTTCTTCCCATTGCTTCTTTCCTTTAGCTTCAGCATAGCTCTGAGGTTCTTCATCATCTTTGACCATATATGCATAGTCTTTCTGAGTTATGTATGAAGTATCATATGAGTACCTTTCCGGTTGTCTTCTAATCCTACTTGACCTTCTTGGTTCACATTCTTCATAAGTGTCTGAATACACTTCCTCATCTTCATTTCTCATACCTGATCCGGTCCTGGACGTACTTGCCTTCATATGATCTTCATCTCTACTTACCTCCACAATTGATTTCCCTTTCTCTTTTATTCTTACCTCTTCTTCAAATTCTTCAGTTGTTTGACCTTGATCTGTATACCAGCTTTTCTGTTCATCAAACGTAACATCTCTTGAAACAATAAACTGCTTAGTTAGAGGACTCCATAACCTGTAACCCATCTGTCTTTCATCATATCCGACGAAAACATATTTTTCTGCTTTCGGTTCAAGCTTATGTCTGAGTTGAGACGGTACATAAGCATAAGCGACTGATCCAAACACTTTTCAGTGATCAAGTGTTGGCTTCTTTCCCTACCAAGCTTCATAAGGGGTCATTCCATCTAAAGATGTACATGGTAATCTGTTTACCAAGTATGTCGCTGTGTTTACGGCTTCAGCCCAAAGATAATTTGGACAATCCTTCTCGTTTAACATGGCTCGTGCAAACTCAACTAGAGTTCGGTTCCTTCTTTCTGCTACTCCATTTTGTTGCGGTGTATACCTTCTTGTTCCACCTCTGCCATAGCCTCTTCTTTGGTTTTGTCTACCTCTTTGATATCTTCCGCTTCTGCCTCTGCTATTACTATTCTGATTTTGATTTGAACCTTGTTGATTATGCCAACAGTCATAAGCCAGATGATTACTTAGTCCACAAATCCAGCAAGCTTTCTTGTTGATATTCTGACTGCTTCTTCCTCTTCCAAAGCCTCTTGCTCTTCCTCTGCCGGTGCCTTTGCCTCTAGCATAATAAACCTGAGAACTCAACTCTTCTTCATCTTTTGACTTACCTTTATCTCCTTTCTTTTTGTTCTTCATGTACATTGCAGAGCTTTGTCCTTTATCTCCATCTCCTTTCAGGTCTTGCTCATATGTGAGCATCAATCCTAGCAGCTGATTTAAATCTGGAACAAAATGATTTAAAGAGAGTTCAGTTGAAAGTACAAAAGGTTTCCACCTTTCATCTCCTCTCAAACTTGTGAGCACTTGCGCTATCAATCTGTGGTCTTTGATATCTTCATTTATGGATCCAAGACTGTCTGCTAGATCCTTCATTTTAGTAACATAGTCACTAATACTTTGATTCGACTTCTTTTTGAACGTTGTGAATTTGGACCATAAGCTAGCCTTCTTCGCTCTCGTAGTATTTTGGAAATGGTCCTCCAACGCACTCCATATGTCCTCCGCTGTTTCCAGGCCTCTAATATGCGGTAGTAGATAATCTGCAACAGTACTATAAATGTATGCTCTTGTCGTTGCATCTTTCTTCTGCCACAGCTTCAAGGCTTCCAATTCTTCTTCCTTTGGTTGTTTGTTGACTTCAAAGGTCGGCTTTTTTTCTTCTTAGGTCACATACATCATTAAGTCCTTAATCATAAGTAAGGCTTCCATGCGCATTACCCATGCGGGATAATTATTTCTGTCCAGCTTGTCAATAGAGACATGTTCTGCCATGATCTTCTTGTTTTCTTTCTTTACTGTGACACCTCTTGTTAGATTTTATGGCTCTGATATCACTTGTTGTGGTGATTAACCTGCTCTGATTCCACTTGTTGTGGTGATTAACCGGCTCTGATACCACTTGTTGGGGTGATCAACGTCTATGGTAGTACCGCTTTTATACCTCTGATAGTAGTAAGCTTCCGGTACCACCCGTCTACCCCAGCAAAGACTCGAACCTTATCAAGCCTACGGAAATTTGCTACGCCACCGAATTAGTGTTAAACTACAGTGATGTTAGAACACCTCTATAATCAACAGTAGCTTACCAAGGCTTCTGCCACTCAAACTCTGCTTTGAATTCTCTTGAAAATTCCACCGGAACTTCACTGGACTGTCACTGGGCTGTCACCAAAATTTACCGGAATCTTACCGGAATGATCTTCAATTCTGTTCGTAATTGTTTCAAATGTTTATACGTGAAACAAGGAAGTGATGAGTGAACTTTCCTTACTCACAGAACTCTTCCTGAAGTTTAGAGGAAAACTTCATCAGTTCAGAGTGCTATTTTCGGTCCGACTTTGTACTGTGTGTACATATCCATTTCACCGGAAACTTTGATCCGTATAAAGTAGAGACTTGTAGCTACAAGATAAGCTATGTCTCATACAAAACTCTATATTATTCTGCGAGATATACTTCGTGGTCCTTCCCGAAAAACCATTTATTGAGTAAACCATAAGTGACCAAAAGTACGTATACGGTGAAACTGTAACTGTTAACTAACTTTAACTGTAACATAGAATATTCAAACTTCTACTCATACGAAGAAAGCGCGCAGAGCTTCCACATGAACATGTGTTTTCTATTAGAGAAGATGTGTACAAACAAGCTTGGCCTCTTCTTGCTCAAGCTATAGAAACTCTCATACACTGAGTAGTTTCTTATTATCATCTCTCTCAGATGAATACCTGATATTTCAGGTTTCTGTTATTCATTTTTACCTACGCGATCTATGGCGTCTTCTATACTACATACGCGATCTCTGGCGTCTTCTATCTCTCTCTCTATCTGTATATCTGTATCTCTGCGTCTCTGCACTTCTACTATATTTTTTTCTCTATCTTGCTCGATTCTTGATTGATATATATATAGTCTTCATTCTTCCACGCTCTTCCGTGCCTTTCACTTTCGGTATGCTCCACGATCCTTCTTTATGTGCGTTATGCGCACTCCCCTGTTCACTACTCTGTTACACGTCATGTTCTCATATTTACAGTTCTTGATTCGGTTTTCTGATTCTGCACATTGTACAGTTCGGTCGTGCTTCTTTAATTCTGCTTCTCTTTGTCTTTTCTACTTCCCCTTCTTTTTTTTTTGTCTGGATGCCAAATTCATGAGTGCTTCTTCAACAAATAGGACCTACAAAGTCTATTCCCCACTTAGAGAATGCTCGTCCACCCATCATAGGTTTCAAAGGCATCTCATCCTTGCGTATAGGATACTGAGTTCTCTAACAAACATCACACCGTTTCACATAGGCATGTGCATCCATGTGAAGGGTCGGCCACCAGAAGCCCGCAAATAGTATTGCCTTGATCACCCGATCTGGGCCAAAGTGTCCTCCTGCTACACCTTGATGAGCTGCGTCCAAGATCTTGAGATATTCGCTCTCATGGACACATAGCCTCAGATAACCATCTTTACCACGCTTGTATAGACTATCACCAATGAGTGAGTAGTCTAGGGCTTCTTGTTCTAAACTTCTTTGTCTGGCTAATGTCATATATTGAGGGAATGTTTTCGTCCTCAGGAAGGCTACTAGTGGTTCACTCCAATCTGGCACTATGGACACTTGATAGAGAGTGGCATGTTCCACAGGTGGTTTAGTGCAGCAGATTGGGCATTCCGTGCATAACTTATGGACATCAGCCTCCATACTCGGCCAATGCACTCTGAGTCTCCTTAGAGTCTGTAAGGTTCGTTGTCGTGAGTAATGTTGCTCTAATGCACGTACATGTGCCAGTTGCAACCATTTCGTGCACTCATCCTCTTCCACACAACAAGCTAGGATCCCTTGATCGGTATGCTTGTACATACTCCCTGCCATGATGTGGTACTTCTAGGCTTTTACTATCTCTCTATCATGTGTGTTTATTACTGGGTGGTTAGGCCCGTATGTCAATACTGGCACCAATGGCTTAGCCCACTGAGGCACAACTTCTAAGTTAAACAAGTAAGCGTCAGGGAGGTCATCTGATACTCCCTGTGGGGCTTCTCGAGATGTGAACCTAGAGAGGTGGTCTGCTCTCAAGTGAGTCTTGCCTTTCCTCACCACAACCTCAAAGTCATATTCCATTAGTAAGAGGAACCACCTTACCAATCTACCTGTATTGCATGGCTTGTTCACGAGATATAACAATGCTTGATGGTCAGTAAAAAATTTAAACTTATTTGCAAGCAAATAGTGTCTAAACTTCTTAACCGCATACACCATGCCTAAGCCTTCTCTCTCAGTAGTGGTATAATTCAGTTCAGCAGCATTTAGTTGTCTACTAGCATAGGCAATGGGAAGATCCATATTACCTTCACCAGTAGGTTGTGCGAGTACACATCCAATAGCATAATTGGATGCATCCACGTGAACATGAAAGGGCTTATTCCAATCTAGTGTGGTCAAGATTGATGCTGAACACAATCTCCTTTTGAGTTCATTGAAAGAGTTTTCACATTCATCGGTCCACTCGAAGTTAGTCAAAAGTCCATACAGAGGCTTTGCTATGATGGCATACATGTGTATAAACCGTCGGTAATAACCACAGTGCCCCATGAAAGCTTGTACTTCCTTGACATTCTTTGGCCTAGGTAGCTCGGCTATGGCTCTTACTTTCTCTTCATCGGTGGATATACCATTCTTTGACACTATGTGTCCTAGAATCTTGCCTTGCCTGACCATGAAAACACACTTTTCTGGGTTCAAGCAGACTTGATATTCTCTGCATTTGTCAAAGATTTGCTTGAGTTCAGGTATATGTGTATGTCTAATGTTGGAATGAGCACAGAGATCATCAACATAGACCTCTAAACTCTTCATCAGGAACTCTTTAAGCACGTGACACATCAATCTTTGGAAGGTTGCAGGGGCATTGGTAAGCCCAAATGGCATTACTCGAAAGGCGAATATGCCCCATTCTGTGGCAAAAGCTGTCTTATGCTGGTCTTCCGGAGCAATGGCTACCTGATTGTAGCCCGAAAATCCATCAAGGAAGCTGTACACTTCCTTGCCTGCTACTCTTTCTAAGAGATGTTCTGTGATAGGAAGCGGATAGTTATCTCGAATGGTGGCGGCATTAACCTTTTTCAAGTTAATGCACACACGTAACTTTCCATTTTTCTTGGGCACCACTATGATGGGGGATACCCACTTAGTGTGTTCAATTTCATAGATAAATACAGCTTCTACCAGACGTTCTATCTCTTCTTTGATCTTGGCAGCATAATTATCATTGTATGTGTTGATGGAGAGTGTTAATCTCCAAAAGAACAACCTACTCTTGAATTTAGAACACCTCTATATCAAGAGTAAGTCAAAACCTTCACTAAATTAGAGGTCCAATCTCCAAATTATCAAAATTGAGAAAATCTGTGAAGAAGATAAAACACAGAAAAGTCTGCTGCACAATTTCTTCTCATTGACCTATCAAACATGTAAAGTTTTCTATGAAATTTTGTATGGAGTGTCGCCTAGAGATTGCGCATCATCTCCAAGTTAAAGTTCTCAAAAAGGTTTAGTATAACTTGAGAAATCAACTTCACAAGTTACCTATGTCCAAATCTGTACTTCTGAGAAGTCGATTTGACACCCCTAGCTTCTTAACTTTGGTTCTCACAATGTCGAACCCGTTTTACCAAATCCTTTTGACTGAAGATAGCTTATCTCTCAACTTAGATTTTGAGCTATCATATGTGTAAAACTTTACACTGTGCACTGAGCACTACTCATTTCTTTCAACTCGAAATGTGCGCCAGTTTCAGAGAACTGTGAACATTCAACACACATGAATGTTCCTACTAACAATTCTCCTAGCCTATTTGCAATTAGACTCTGAAACTTATGTCACAGGCTCATTAACTAACAACTCAGATATCCTCAAAAGGATTTCTCAATTGATCAAACACAGACGGAGCTGACGCAGAAACATCGGGCGCAATATTTTCTTCATTTCAGGAGAAGACTACTACAGAAAATTGAGAGAGAGTTCAACTATTTTCTCTTCTGTCTATTGACATTTACAATCACTAATTTCTCTATTCCTATGCTCATACATAGTCTCTCTTTGTCTTCTCTCTATATCCCGACATTTTCCAAAAGTATTTATAGGCATCTATATACAAACTCTTATCAAAACATAAGTATATGTATCCTATGTCATAACTAATGTACATATGTGTACATGTCCTTCACTCTTGTGAATGTATCCATCTTCTTTACTCCAAATCTTCAATTGGTGATTGATCTACACCAACAGCTCCCCTCAATCATCAATTGAGGTTTCTCCTTTCTTCTTTATACCTGCCATGTCTTTGAACTTCTGTAGCTTTGGTCCATCCAAGCTTTTTGTAAGCATATCAGCTATCTGATCCTTTGTTGAAGTATGTATAACTTCAATCTCCTTATCCATCACTTTCTCCCTTAGAAAGTGATACTGTATCTCAATGTGTTTGGTCCTGGCATGAAAAACAGGATTAGCAGCTAAATACAATGAACTCATGTTATCTCCATATATAATTGGTACCCCATGCACAATGTCAAAACTCTTCATCAATGTCTTGAGCCAAATCACTTCTTTTGCAGCTTCAACCATGCCTTTATACTCAGCTTCTGTAGAAGACAAAGCAACTGTATGTTGCTTCTTAGAACACCATGAGATTAACTTATCTCCCACATAACACATGTATCCATAGGTTGACCTTCTATCATCTGGATTACCTGCCCAATCTGCATCACTATAAACTTTGATATTTGTATCTGAGGTAAACCCATAATACAAACCTTCATTGATTGTACCCTTAATGTACCTCAACACCCTTTGTCCTGCAATCCAATGTTCTTTCCTTGGACAATGCATAAATTGAGACAAAACCCCTACTGCATATGATAGATCAGGTCTAGTTAGAGTAGCATAGATAAGGCTACCAACCAAACTCTGATATTGTCTCATGTCCTTGAGTTCTTCACCTCCAAACTTACTCAATTTGTGATTCACCTCCATTGGTGTAGGTGCTACCCTGCAATCATCCATTTTAAACTTGATTAACAAGTTCTTCAAATACCTTTCTTGGGTCACAAATACTCCATGTTGAGTATATGTAATCTCCATGCCCAAGAAGTATGATAAGTCTCCCAAGTCACTTATCTTGAACTCCTTTTCCATTTGCTTCTTGAGTCTTTGTATTCCTTCTTCATCTGTACCTGTAAGAATTATATCATCAACATATATGCACATGTATATGAAACCATTTTCACTTGCTTTGACAAGCAAGCTACTATCTGCTTTAGACACCTGAAATCCAAGTTCCTTTAGGAACTTCACAAGTCTATAGTTCCATGCCCTTGGGGCCTGCTTCAAGCCATACAAAGCTCTCTTGAGCTTGCACACATGATCTGGATACCTTTTATCTTTGAACCCTTGAGGTTGCTCCATGAATACATCATCTGAAATGTAACCATTCAAAAAAGCATTTTTCACATCAAGTTGACATAACTTCCAACCTTTACATGCAGCAATAGCAATAAGTGTCCTGATGGTTGTCATCTTTGCCACAGGACTATAAGTCTCATCATAATCAATACCATATGTTTGAGCAAAGCCTTTGACAACAAGTCTAGCTTTGTATCTAGACACACTTCCATCTGCAAACCTTTTTGTCTTGTAGACCCACTTGCATCCAATAATCTTCTGACTATTTGGTTTTGGAACCAAATCCCATGTTTGATTTTCCAATAGTGCATCATATTCCTCCTGCATAGCACTCTCCCATTTTTCCTTACCTTTTGCCTCTTCATATGTAGAAGGGTCTTCATCTGTATTCACCATATAAGCATAATCTTTTGTAGCCAAAAATGAAGTATCATAACTATACCTTGTAGGTTGCCACCTATTTCTTGATGACCTTCTGAGTTCTCCACTCCTTGAGGTTTCTGGCTCTTCACATTCAGGATCAAATCTTGGTGTCTCTTCCACTTCAACCTGCACTTCATTATTCTCTTGCTCGTCAAATATCTGAACTTTTGATTTACCTTTTCTTTGACTTACTTCTTCTTCATCACCTGTATTGATCTTGATTGTACCTGCATACCAAGTACTTTGTTCATCAAATGCAACATCTTTAGAAACCATAAATTGCTTTGTAGATGGGCTCCACAATCTATAGCCCATTTGCTTGTCATCATAGCCAATGAAAACATATTTTTCAGCTTTAGGCTCCAACTTGTGTCTTAATTGTGATGGCACATATGCATATGCCACACACCCAAAAACTCTGCAATGATCCAAGGTAGGTCTCTTACCCCACCAAGCCTCATATGGTGTCATACCCTGCAAGGCTTTACATGGTAACCTATTGACCAAATAAGTGGCTGTATTTACAGCCTCAGCCCACAAATAATTAGGGCAATTCTTCTCCTTCATCATGGATCTTGCAAACTCAACAAGTGTTCTATTTCTCCTTTCTGCAACACCATTTTGTTGAGGAGAGTACCTGCAAGTAACTTCCCTTTTTATACCTGCATTCCATAAGTAATCACTGAACTCATTAGAGAAATACTCTCCCCCTCCATCTGACCTTAGTCTTTTCAACTTATGACCTGTAATTCTTTCTGCATATGCATGATAGTGCTTAAATGTATTAAACACTTCTGACTTGTCTTTGATCACATAGATAGTGATCCATCTAGTAGCATCATCAACATAAATCACATAATACCTTGACCCATTTATACTGAAATCCTTTGATGGTCCCCACACATCTGTGTGTACCAATTCAAGCTTCTCTGAGTGCATAAAACCATGCTTGGAGTAGGAAAGCTTATGAGCCTTTCCTAATTGACATGCCTCACATTTGTATGTCATATGTTGACCTGCAACATTAGGCAATCCAAGCACTGAACCATTGTTAACCATATCTTTAATACCTCTTTCATTGAAATGTCCAAGCCTCTTGTGCCAAAGGTCTAACTCAGAGATCTTATGACCTCCATATGTGAACATAGCATGACCAACATTGCCTTGAATCTTCAATGTAAATAATCTTCCTTCTTTTTTTCCTGAAACAATCTGTTTATACCCTTGGCTAGGGTCTTCCACATATACTCCATCATTAGTAAACCTTACTTCATATCCCTTTTCAACAATTTGTCCTACACTTATCAGATTCTTAGGGATTGTAGGAACATACAAGACCTTACTCAATAAGGTACTTCCATCTTTGGCTTTCACTGATCCAATTGATTTCACATTGTGTTTTGTGTTGTCACCTGTCTGAACAACATGATTAAAAACATTATTCTCCAAGTTAGTCATCAAGGATATATTACCACTCAGGTGATTGCTACACCCTGAGTCAATGTAGAAAACTCTTTGATCTTCACTCTGTCTTTCACAAGTTGCATTCATTATCAATGTTGAATCCTCCTTTTGATCTGAAGCATAATTGTAGTAGGTGTTGTTATATTGTTGACTTTGGAATCCTCTACCTGCATTTCTTCCAAAGTAATTCCTTCCACCTCTACCTCTGAAATTACCTCTTTGATTTCTGCCACCTCTTCCTCTTGAATTATAATTCTGATTGTATCCACCATTATTCTGATTATTATGCCAACAATCATTAGCTAAGTGATTTGTCTTACCACAAATCCAGCAAGCTTTGCCTCCATCTTTGTTGTTCCTGCCTCTTCCTCTTCCTTTGCCACCTCCTCTTCCTCTTAGGAAGTTGGCTTGAGTAGTTGTCCCTTCATCTTCACCTGCTTGTTGTTTTCCTTTGCTATTCTTCTTCTTGTCTTTTGAGTACATTGCATGACCTGTACTCTTGTCACCATCTCCTTTAACATCCTACTCAAATGTTAGCATATGACCTAGCAATTGATTTAAATCAGGAGTGAAATGGTCAAGTGATAATTCTGTAGACAAAATGAATGGCTTCCATTTGTCATCACCTCTCAAACCTGTAAGGATTTGCCTTACCAATTTATCCTCCTCAATGTCTTCATCAACAGCTCCTAATGCATCTGCAATGTCTTTCATCCTTGTTACATAGTCTGAGATGGATTGAGAAGCCTTCTTCTTGAAGGTAGTAAACTCTGCCCATAAGGATGCCTTCCTTGACTTTGTAGTATTCTGGAAATGCTCCTCCAAAGCATTCCATATGTCAGTTGCACTTTCAAGACCTCGAATATGAGGTAACAAGTAATCATTGACTCCCATATAGATAATGCTCCTAGCTTGAGCATCTTTCTTCATCCAATTTTTCAAATCTGCTAACTCCTCCCTAGTTGGAACACTAGGATCTCTGAACTGTGGTTTCTCTTCTTCTCCTGTGATGTAACCAATTAAATCTTTGCTCATAAGATGAGCTTCCATCCTCATTGACCATGCAGGATAGTTTTCCCTATCCAATTTCTCTATCTGAAGAGAATCTCCCATCTTGTGTCCACCTGTGTATTGAAATCTTCAAGCTTTACAAACAATATATGTACCTTTACTTCGAATTAGACTCTCTTTTGTTCTTCTTGATGTCGTATGGTCTCCTCCTCTTGCTTTGCCTTCAAACTTTCACTTCTTAATCCTTCAAGTGTTGGATTTCTTGAATCTGCAGCAGTCGGGACCTTCCTTTCCTTGATTTGATGTCTCCTGCTCTGATACCACTGATGGAGAGTGTTAATCTCCAAAAGAACAACCTACTCTTGAATTTAGAACACCTCTATATCAAGAGTAAGTCAAAACCTTCACTAAATTAGAGGTCCAATCTCCAAATTATCAAAATTGAGAAAATCTGTGAAGAAGATAAAACACAGAAAAGTCTGCTGCACAATTTCTTCTCATTGACCTATCAAACATGTAAAGTTTTCTATGAAATTTTGTATGGAGTGTCGCCTAGAGATTGCGCATCATCTCCAAGTTAAAGTTCTCAAAAAGGTTTAGTATAACTTGAGAAATCAACTTCACAAGTTACCTATGTCCAAATCTGTACTTCTGAGAAGTCGATTTGACACCCCTAACTTCTTAACTTTGGTTCTCACAATGTCGAACCCGTTTTACCAAATCCTTTTGACTGAAGATAGCTTATCTCTCAACTTAGATTTTGAGCTATCATATGTGTAAAACTTTACACTGTGCACTGAGCACTACTCATTTCTTTCAACTCGAAATGTGCGCCAGTTTCAGAGAACTGTGAACATTCAACACACATGAATGTTCCTACTAACAATTCTCCTAGCCTATTTGCAATTAGACTCTGAAACTTATGTCACAGGATCATTAACTAACAACTTAGATATCCTCAAAAGGATTTCTCAATTGATCAAACACAGACGGAGCTGACGCAGAAACATCGGGCGCAGTATTTTCTTCATTTCAGGAGAAGACTACTACAGAAAATTGAGAGAGAGTTCAACTACTTTCTCTTCTGTCTATTGACATTTACAATCACTAATTTCTCTATTCCTATGCTCATACATAGTCTCTCTTTGTCTTCTCTCTATATCCCGACATTTTCCAAAAGTATTTATAGGCATCTATATACAAACTCTTATCAAAACATAAGTATATGTATCCTATGTCATAACTAATGTACATATGTGTACATGTCCTTCACTCTTGTGAATGTATCCATCTTCTTTACTCCAAATCTTAAATTGGTGATTGATCTGCACCAACATGTGTATGGCTTTTGCTTAGAGGGTTTGGCATCTGGGGTCATGGGGATAGTGTGTGAGCATATGTCTGGGTCAACACCCTTCAAATCCTTGTAGCTCCAGGCGAATACATCTCTTTATTCTCTAAGCAAGGCTATTAGCGCATGCTCTTCTTCCTCTGTTAGGTCATGTCCTATGTAAGTGCATCTCTCCTCTCCTTCTTCTAGGGCTACCACTATTTTTTTAGTGGTTTCTTTGTTATCATAGGCCTCTCCTCATTGTGCCTCTCGTTTAGGGATTCTTATCATGACTCTCCTATCGTCTATCTCATACTTTTTAAAGTTTTCCGGGACCTCAAACAAAGATTCTTCTTCCTCCGGGGGGCCTTCTTTCTTCTTCCGTTTCTTGCTATCATTATTAGCAGTCACTTGTGTGGTTAATTGTACATCGTTCGTTATCTCTTCGTGTCTCTGAGGTTGGAATTCTACTTCATAGAAGTATTCTTCATCTGATGCAAAAGGTGGGTCCATAATGATTGACTCTAGATCGGAGTCACTTGCATCCTCAAATTCATCACGGCTAGGTTCGCACTCTTCTAAAACTGCATCTCCCATGATTGTCTCTATGGAGAAAACTGAAATGTCATAGCCATCCTCATCACAGTGGGGTGTCCATTGTTCTTCATTGATGGCTACATCCATTGTTGCTAAAATTTCAGCCCAACCATGGGGTTCAAACTCTTCATCAGGAAATACTACAGGCGCATAGGCTGGGTCTTGAATTGATCTATGGATTTCCTTCGCACCTACCTCTCTGGCTTTTTCTCTCTTCTCCTCTTCTACTGCCACTTTGCACATCCATAAGTGGGTGTCTTCATGCATCCATGAGGATCTTGATCCTATGGAATGCACTGACTCTACATCATCTTTAGCTCTATGGATGGGATTCCATTGGATAGGAGGGACATCTCTATGAGAGTAATCTTTGAGATTCACTTTGGTCGTAACACCTAAGTGTTGCAAGTACAAGGAATTGGTTCCCCAATCCTGTACTACTTGCAACTGTCACATGAATGGTCTTCCCAAAATCATCTCATAGGCATGATTTTTACTAAAGTCACATATAGCAAATATGTGCTCAAACTCTACACCACAAGTAGTGAGAGTTATTCCTTCAAGTAGTCCTAGGGGTCTCTCTATGTGACCATCAGCCATCTGTAATTTCATCCTCGTGGGCCTGAGTGTTGGCTTGCCCCAACGCTTCCATAGGGAAGTGGTAGCAATTGCAACTCCTCCACCAGAGTCTAGAATTGACTTGGTTGTGTATCCTTGATGGGTGATGGGAAGACAAGTGTTTCCTTCTTCCCCTTCACTCATGTCTCCTATCTTGTCCAAAGGTATCTCTGGCACTGTGCGATGAGATCCAACCTGGGAACGAGGTTTTGCTATCTCTGGTACTTGTTTGGCTACATGTTTCCATAGTTCTGGCCTTACTTTGAGTAGCTCTTCTAAAGTGAGGTTAAACTGCACTTTAGTGTCTTTCACTACCTCTGTGTTCCTAGGTATGACTGAGTCTTCGTTTCTTACCATGACTGTGGGTGCTCTCATACAAGTGGACTTAGCTTCCCATGGGCCTGTGAAGTGGGGTAATTCATGTAAAGAATTAGACTCAAAGTCTAATCTCTCTTGAGACTGAGTGCTCTCCTACTCTTCATAAATGGATGGGATGTCTTGTGGGAATTGTTCGTGTGCATCATCCACAAGTTCAATGGGAGGAGGGACTTCACTTTCTTTAGCCCATTTGTCTTCTTGAATCTCTCATAGGAATTCTGGTGTGAACGGATTCATAGAAGAAGATGTGTCTGGCTCTGTAGAGTTAGGCACATAGGCTTCCTGGGTAGGAAGGCTTGCCCTCATACTTGCCTTGCCCTTACTTGGAGGGGTGGGTTCCTTTTTTGATTGTGCAATTAACCTCTCCAATCTTTCTAGCAGTCTATCAAAGTGCAATTGCGTCTTAGCTGAACTAGAGATGTTAAAGAGGCGACTGGCGTCAAACATGGTTTGAGCCAATTCCACCATCTTAGCACAGATTTTGGTTCGTTCAAGCTCTAGTTCTTGGATTCTGGCCTGATATGCTTTGAGCATCATATTTAGATCCTCCGGAGTGGGATCGACTAGGATTGATCCGACTCTAGGGGGTGGTGGAGTAGCATGAGGCTGGTTGGAAGGTGGTGGGTCGGATGGAGGTGGGAATGGTGATGATGGAGTAGTGTGAGAGAAATTTTGAGATGTAAGTTCAACTATCTTGGCTTTTGTTTCTCTTAGGCTTTCCTCGAGTTCACTCATTTTCTTAGCCCATTGCCTCTTCATTCTTTCTCTACTATCTCTCCAGGCTCTAGTTCTCTTCTTGGTTATGCTCTCAGTTTCACTAGCCTTTGAGCTCTTTTCCTGGCCTACCCCTTGGTTTTGCTGCAATGCCTGCGCTCTAGTGACTACTTGTACTGGTGCAGTGGACGTCACACTTCCTGTAGAGTCTACTACTAACCCAACAACATTGATAGGAGTGATTTTTGGCATATTATTGGGATTCTTTGGACAATCTCGGAGGAGATGCTCCTTTCCACAATCTTGGAAAAAGCCTTGAATTGTCACTGACTGGGGTTGTGTAGGTGGAGATAAGGGGCAATCACGAATGAGGTGATCTCCCTGACATCTGTAGCATGGTCCTCTAGAGAATGGGGCTCTTACCTGCCTAGGTTGGGGTCTAGAGTTAGGGTTTGTGTACATTACATTTGTGTACTCTAGCTCCCAACTAGGTTCACTTGGTTCTTCACTGTAGTAGGACTCACCATGTTCAGGAGATTGCATGTAGTAAGCCTGGGGACTATCAATATGTGTAGAATCAAAGCTATGGTCACTGGGATCACTTTCTGAAAGCAATGGTGTTACAGGCACTATAGCCCTATTCAAATTCTCTTCTGCAGCTGCATACTTTACCGGAATTACATTAGCTGGGGCAGGGGGTTGTTGTGCTAACACAGGTTGAGGCCTTTGTTGGTTTTGGTATTGTGGTGGGTAGGTTGGTTGAGGCCTAGTATACTGCAGCGGTGGGTACTGGTTCTGGTATCTTCCTGTTGAGGGTATGGTTGTGGCTACGTCTGCCTAATTGCTTGCTTATTGTAGGGGCAATCTTGCATGGTGTGATTGGTGTACCTCCGTTCTATGATGTAGTACTGGCTACTAGGATTTACTTGGGGTTGAGCCATAATGGGACATACATTCGCCATGTGGTCACCACCCCAAGTATAGCATCTCTTTACTGGGGCAAATCTTGGAATTTGTTTGCTAGAGACACCAAGTTTTTGAGCTACCTTTTCTGCGAGTTCCTCAATAGATGAAGATTGCAAGGAAGAAAAGCTAGAGGCGCTATCTAAATCTTTATAGATTTTGGAAAGCTCTAACTCTTCCCCTAGGTTATCCTGTATGTCAATGCACATGCGTACACACTCTTCAATGGTCCTAGGGTCCTTCAAGTACACATATGACCTCAATTTGTTACTTAGCAATCCATCCAAGAATAAAGCCACTTGTTTGGCTGGTGTGGGTAACTCAGGAACAGGGCATCTCTCAAGATATTGTCTTAATCTTCTTCCTGCGAGTCTCACGGTCTCCTGAGGGGTCTGCTTGAAGCTATGTATCGATGAGGAAGTATTCTGCCTTATGCCACTTTTAGAGAATTCAATGATGAAAGCCTCTAAGAGTTGGTTTATGCTCCTAAACTGTCTCTCATTCAATGGTTGAAACCACGTAAGGGCTGTGTTCCTAAGGGTTAGACCAAAGGCATTATATTGCGTGAATAGGTCCTCAACTTGTTCAGCTCTCAAGACTTGCCTAAACTCAGCCACATGATCATACGGGTCTCCTGTGCCATCGAAGTAGTTCTTCATGGACTTAACCAACTATGTAGGCCTCAATGTTTTGGTGTGCTCTCTAGGCCTTGGTAGAGGGAATTCATCCGCATTCCTTTGGTTCCTTAGGACTCTAAGTCCCTCAGGTTCCGCGCTATTTGTTTCCGTTCTCGTTCTTTCTCTTCCCACTGGGTTGGCAAAGCTTACCTCAGGTCTATCTCTATGTCTATCTTTTTGAGCTCCATGAGCTCGGGATGTTCCAGCTCCTGGGTGACCAAATGACACATTCGATCTTGGTTGGGGGAATATAAATTCACCTTTCCAAGTGTAGGCATGCCTATCATTTTCTGTAACCACAAAGATCCTCTCTGAGGTGTGATCTAAGTAGGTCACTCTGCCTGGGCTATCAAGATCCTTGAACTCATATATCATGATTGTTCCTACCTCATTTGGCTGATTAGATTTATACCTCCAAAAGGCTTCATCAGTCTCTCGGTTCAGGAGTAGATCTATGCTCTTATTGTCCTGGGGAACCCACTCGGGATGGAGGATTTTGGTAAGAACGGATTTTCCTCAAGGGGTCCTAGGCTCTCCTCCGATGTTCCCTTGCTCTAGGTTACCTATGTCCGCCTCAGGGATCACATTGCGAATTCATCTGTCCTGTCTGGGTGACTAGTGACCACGTATATGGTTCCTTCTTTGTCCAAGTAAGCTCCGTTTTCAAACTTGACTGCTAGGTGTTCTAGTCCAATGGATTGATCTGGGTTTTTGATCTGTACCACAGACCTTCCTAGGCCGTCCTCATAGATGCTAGCACCTACTCGGTTGGTCCTAAGGTATTCCAGCTGCATCTTATAGGGGCCTTCTACCCTATGCAAGTATGGCACACCTGAACTTCTTATAGGTCTCTCCATACCGTGGGACATCTCTGACTCACTAGTTTCAGAGCTAGGGTAGTGCGAATAATGGCTCAACTACTAGGCCCAAGACCTAGCAGTGTGATTAACACTAGCCTCTGAAGACCTAAGACTTTGTCTATCCCTCCCTAGATATCATCCTGATCTAAGGTTCATATGCTTTATTGAGCAATCCCCAATTTTACCCAAGTACAACCTCATTGCTGAGTTCTTTTGTATCAGTTACTTGATTCTTTTTAGTCGATTATTGTGGTTATGGTCTTGTCTGATACCACGTCGTCAGGAATACTTGAGTTAATTTCCGCACTTGAAGTTGATCGTTCCACGTTAAGTCTTTTCCTTTAAAGTTATCGACCGTACAAAGATTATGTTGTTAGCTTGAACTTGAGTATTTAGGTAGTCTTCAACTTGATAAATGCCTATCGTCGCCATGAATTACTTCTAGCACTATTCGTACTTAGCCTAAGCTAGGAATTGACAGAGGGAGTTGAGAGTATTCCAACCTCGCTTGCTGATCCCTTGCCCTTTTGTGCTCAAGAACCCGGTTCTCAAGCTTGCAAATCACCCTTGCTTTGGATGCCCTCAAGTGCTCTCAGTGGACCTGTAAAAGTCCCAAAGTTAGTTCAAGACTTCAATTCAAATGACAGACAGGTCACTTTCATGCATGTAATTCACAGACCAAATTTCCCTTTGCCTTTATGGAAAACAATCCCAAGGATCCTTCAGTTTTCCTACCCCGAGGTATGGTCAACTTCAAAATACCCTACCTAATAATCCTGATATTAATTTTACCGTAACCAATGGAAGTTTTGGTTGTACTCCCTACGAGCTTTCCAACAAGACAAGAATCACAGCAAACGGATTTCGTATGAGGAAGTTATGACAGTTCAGGGTTTTGGGGTTAAAACAGGGCTCAAACAGGTTGACAAATCCCATGATTTTTCTCAAAACACACTTGTAGGGACCTCAGAAATCATAATTGGTTGATAAGTATGCCAAAAATTGCCCCAAAACTTGGTACTAAAAACCCTAGAAATTTGGCTGAAAAAGCCTGTCAATCGCGATCGACAAGTCTGTCAATCGCGATTGACAGAGGTGTCTGTCGGGCCTGTCGGTCGCGATCGACACGTCCGTCGCGATTGACAGTGCCAATCGCGATCGACAGAGTCGGTCATGGGTCCTGTCAATCGCGATCAATGGTGTCAATCGCGATCGACACTTTTTCCCGGATTTTCGCCGTGATTTCAGTCAATCGGGGATGTTTCCATCACGATGGACACGTGGCAACGCGAGAAATTCAGTCAATCGTCAAAATTCAGTGAGTTGCGATCGATGATGTCAATCGCGACTGACAGGGGTATCGGTCGTGGTTGTCGATCGCGATCGATAGTGTCAATCACGATTGACAGGGTCAGTCGGTCGTCTCTGTCGGTCGCGATCGACAGAATCTATCGATCGTGGCTGTCGGTCGCGATCGACGGTGTCAATCACGACTGACAGAAAAACACGGACTTTTTTAGTTTTTTCTAGTGATTTGGAATGTGCTCCTTGTGCATGTCATTGTGGTGTGCTTTGTTTTACCAAATGAGCGATTTTTCTGTCGATCGCGATCGACAGAGATCTGCGACACAGAGACAGTTTCGAGCTTGTCCATACCTGCGCAGTGTGCTGGAGGGGATGATACAGCTGTACCTACAAGATCACTCACAAAACAGACAGAAAAACAATGCACACAATTCGCTCTCTCGCTCTCTCTCACAAGTGGAATGAAGCAAATGGAAGGGAGAAGGTGATATGATCAAAAAACTAAAATTTTTCGCGATGAAGGAGATGGAGATCGGATATGGTGAGGATGATGATGGTGATGATGATGGTGAGGTAAGAAAGAGAAAAATAAGAAAAGTAAAGAAATTACCTACAACGCCAACGTCTCAATTCTACGTCTTACCATCACACGCTCGTCCTCAGAGCTCGATCCCCGGCAACGGTGCCAAAATTTGGTGTAGCTCAGTGATGAGTAGCACCTCCTTTAATGTCAATCCGGGAAGACGTGAGGATGGTATGATGACCTCGAGCAAGTGAAGGCACAAGTGCGTGAGTGAGAAGCACACAAACATGCACACACATACACACACACGTGCACACAAGGTAAGACAAAGAGAGAGAAGCAATGGAGTTCTTTTAGATTACTTCCAAAATGCTCATACAAGTTCAAATCAATTACAAGCTACCCCCAAAAATGAGCTCTCTAGCTCTATTTATAGTTTTTGACTAGGTTTTGGCCGTGTCCAGACCTAGTGTCCGGCCTAGTTAAAAATTAGGTTCTAGGTCCCATTTGAAGGCTCAAATGGAGTCTAAAAATTATGAAAACTGGTAGGTAGCTACTTCTAATGATCCTCAAGATCAAGGACTCCTTGGCTTGCACAAAATGGAGCTACAAAAATATGAAATGGTATTTACAATGGCTTTTAGTGATGAAAATCACTATTTTTGTAGGGATTTCCTCTAACGATTTGACATACACATCTTCGAGCTCCCTACTTGCTCCTTCTCCTTATGTGTCCACCTCTTTGATATGCTTTAGCTTCTTGAAAAAATAATGGCCTACTTGCCCGATCTTCTTTGACTACTCTGTCTGCTTGTACCTTCTCTTCGCTCTGACTCCCTTTGTATGCTTCCTTGTCTTGTTAGTCCTTCAGTTGCTTGACTACTGCTAACAAAGAATGTTGATTTCCATTGCAACTTCTAAAAGGTGGAAATTTTTCGAATTAGACATTAAGTCTGGTTTTCTTAATGGTTATCTTGAAGAGACTATTTACATGTAACAATCCATGGGATGAGGACCTTCAAAATTCTTATTTTGTATATAGATTCAATAAAACTTTCTATGGACTCAAGAAAGCACCAAGGCAAGAGACTTTTTGAGTACTTTATTAGATATGGATATGCAACAAGTGATTTTGATCCTTGAATTTATGTGAAAAGGTGATGAGAAGGTTATATACATATGCATATTTGTTGATGATTGTGTACCTAGGTATCAACTTAAGGACTTGTGGAGAAAGAGACTGTACCTCAATCTCCCTCAAGTGCATATAGTGGGGATTCACGCCTTAATTATCAATCCAAGGAGTATCAAAACCTAGCCCAGTGTATGAGGACATGCATTCAAATAATGGTCAATGCAAATGAAGGCTCACAAAGTAAAAGTAAGTGTAAATCTATCACATTCAAGCTTTCAAGGTCAGCTATGGTGTCACGACACTTGGAACAGTAGTCAGCAGTAAATCAAGCTTTTCTCTCAGCTCTGAACTCCGAATATAGTGAATAGTGGGCTCGTTTCGAAGCTCTCAAGAAGACGCATCCAATGGTGGTTCACTCGATTTTGACGCTTCTGCTTCAACTTATGAGCAAAATATTGAGTCACGGGATTGATCTTCCTACACTTCAGCGCTTCCTACACTTCACACACACCTTACCAAGAGCAAACAAGCGATTTCATGGATACACAACACTTTGAAGCACTGTTTCCAAGCATCACACATGCATGCAAGCTCACAAGGAAGAAGATACAGAGAGGAGAAAACACAAATTTGAATTTCTATGCTCCTGATTCTCACAATGGCAAAAAGTCCTTACAAAGAGTCACAAAATGACTTATATACATGTAAAATGGTCCTTTCACACAAGAGACCGGTGCTTTATTGACTAAACGACTAATTTCTTACTAATTTAAAAGGGTAAAAATACAAATCTTTGTGAGTATGCATCTAGAGGAATCCTTAGTGAATTTACATCGGAAAATATATTACAAAATGGCTATAATACAAAAATAAAGTGTCCAAATCGGAAAACTTTGGGGCCCTTCTTCTTTTTTGCATCTTTGTTCTTCTTTGCTCTGCAACACTCTCCCCCTCTTTGTCTCTGTTGTCCCTTGATAGGCTTTGCTTTGTTTTTACTTTTGTGCCTATAGTTGCTCCGGTTCCTTATTAACTGATAGATCTTTTATACTTGACCACTGTCAGCTCCTGTGGAAGTCCTAATGATATAGTTTGACCAGTATGCAAGGAACTGATCATAACTCGAGACCTGTTGCATTGGTCTTGGCCTCTTTTTTTGTTTTTACCCTTCGCAACCTTTGGAGATGGACTACCTTAAATTTATAGTCTAGCTCACCAATAACCTCTTCAAATCTGGGTTGTTGTGTTAAGTCGGGCTTCCACGCATGCAACGAGTGGAAGCTATGAAGGTCTGGATATTCAACCTTCGATCTAGACCTCCCGAAGATCATGAGGTTGAAGTACCTTCCTACAGCTCTAGATCTGTCGGATATCTTCTTGCACTTCTTCATGGATACTTTTCGGCCTTGATCCATCCTTGGCACTTGCGTACCTCCCCCTGTTGTATGCCCCTGTAGGGCTTTGTGAAGAGATGGGTATTGTGTGCCCCTGTAGGGCTTCCTATAGAGATATGTCTTCAGATATGTTATCTTTAGTGAAGCTTCTTTCGTGGTTTTCTTCTTCTTTTCTTTTTGCTTGACTCTCCTTCAACACTACCCCCTCCTTAACTTTGTCGTCCCCGATAGGCTTTGGAATGAGGCGAGAGTACATCCTATAGACCTTTTGCTCTGTCTCATTAAGCCGATTAGCTTCACGTATCATCAGTTGCTTCCATTGTTCAACTTTTACACCATCATGTGGTGGCTGTCTATGGTCTGCAAAGAAGCTCAATTCATATGCCACCATTCTAGCATTCATATTTGTTGACATCTTCAAGAAAATCTCACAGTCAAGTTCAAAAAATCCGATAAAAAAGGCTTCCTCGAAGGTTTGCATGTATTGAATCGGCAAGAACATCAGTCTTGAATAATATGCCATGATTGTAGGACGACTAGGCATAACGGATAGATAAAAAATAAGGATACCCGTGCCTTGGTTAATGCCAATGAAATTCAAAAATGTATATTTTGTGTGTTTGAAAACTTTTAATAGTGTAAGTATCATGCTGAGGATTTTATTAGTCATCTTGCTAGTTAGGTTGGTATTGTTGCATACTGATGTAGCCAAAATTCAATGGATTTCACCATGTAATCTTTGGTCGATAAATAGTTATGAGGTGGACTCGGAAGTAGTGGATAATTCAACCATTGTTTAGTGAGCACACCAGCTTTTTGCATGTCCAAAAATTCTCATGCTTCATGGCAACAGGGGGGTGGGGCAAAAAGAAGGATGTACCTGTAGTAAATATGGTGTAGCTTGCCAGTGCACCTGCAAAGAAGGATTTTTTCCAAAACTTTTCTTCTCCATAAAGGTTGTGCAGCTTCAAATTCTTCTTGTGTGTAATTGACGGTGTTTTCTTTGAAGTGCAACTGCTCATCGGGATCCTTTTGCGTGATCCTCTTTATATACTGCCATGTTTGCTCTTTCAATAGCCCATACTGAATATTGAAAGGCTTTGTGATCTTATCCAAGTCTTTTCCTTTAATTTTGGCTTCCTTCATGACTTTGACTACTTCAATTTCAAAATTTTCTGTTAACCGGGACACCAATAGTGCCCGTTCCTTCTGACCTATTTCTGCAGTATATGGCATGGGATGATCATCACATGGTTCCGCTATCTGCTCTTTTATTGGAGAATGATAGATCGGGGGAGATAGAGGATGTACCTCTACCTCTTCAGTAGGATTTCCTGATTGTGGCTCTACTGGTGTCCCAATGTCTGCTTGTTGTGCTATTTGAGCTTCCAAATACATTCAGTCTTTTCTTTAACTTGATGAATGGCCATGGTTAGTGCATCTTTGGCCACTAGAAGCTCATTGCCGATGGACGCTATTTGATCTGCATCTTCATTATAGATTACCAAGAGTTTTTCTTAAGTAGCTTTCACTTGTTTCCTGAGCTCATTTGTGTTTTGATCCTATCATTTGTGCATCATCTTCCAATAAACATATGTGATCATTTATGCTTATTAGCTAGCTCAGGAAGCCCACAACACTCTCTAGTAATCACTTATAGCAGGTGTGAAGCAAGATTATGCTACACCAACTCATCTCTTGTGCTTATCCACCATCTCCTCCAACAGTGGTATCAGAGCAAGCACAATGAAGATAGGAGATAGTTTTTCATCCTTCATTGACAAATTGGACAGGAACAACTACTCATCATGGTCCGTAAGGATGCAAGCATACCTTCAAAGAAGAAGCTTATATGGATACATCTAAGGAGATGAAGATATGCCAATCTTTAGGAGCAAGAATCAACCAACCAGGGAAGAGCAAGAGAGGCTAACAAAATGGTGTGCAAAGGATGCTCTTGCAAGGTCATATTTACTAAACTCAATCTCTAAAATAATGCTCTTGTTAAATGTCTATTAGATATTTGTGTAAGGAATCAAAACTTTTTACAAAAAAAAATAAAACCCATAATAATTGATAGATTCTTTAGTTTGTTTATTGTACTTCATGCAAGAAACCTTTTTCATTTAACAAAGTCTTGAGGAAATTCGTTAGAAAGAATCATGAGAATGGATTCACATTTGTATGTTTGAAATATCTGTTAATCTTTTCTCGTGTCCCCCTCCACTCTTTCAAATATATAGAAGATGCGTACAGAAAACGTAGTTGCAATTGCAAGATCACCATGGTTTTCTATATCTATAAATGTTTTCTTTTTTATTTCTTCATGTGATTGAAGTTTTTTAGTTTGTTTGTAGGACATTTATGACCCTTGAATAGCCTAAGACATTTATGTTCCACAAATTGTATGCAAACACATACGCAAAGGAAAACGTTTGATATAATTTTAAGAATACTTATACAATGAAGGATCATTCATTATGAGAGATTCCTTGGAGTGTGTGGTATGGTTCATTCACACAACTCCGTGTCCTTGGAGTGTGTGGTATGGTTCAATCATCAAGATGGTGCATATAGAAAATACTCTATTGAAGAAAGACACTGAATTGCACAACAAGCTTCAAAAGTAATGGCGATATTGGATTTAATTAAGAAATTTTTGTACAAGGAAATCTATCATCTCCTTTCAAACAAATCTAGTTTGAATTTTCAAGTGTAGAGAAAGTTTTTTGGCCATCACTCTTAAGTACTAGTCCTCTCACAATTGTTAGAAATGTACAAGCTCAAGTGTGTATGAACCAAGGCTTAACTCAAGTGCCACATCACTTCACTTTTTGGTAAAGTCTACAACCACTTTTTCATGAGTTCCTTAGCTCAAAATTCCATCTACCTTGAGTGAGAAAAGTGGGGGATTTTGGAGCCATGATTTCAATTCAAATTCTACATTAGCTTTTGGAGCATTATATAAGCAATACCTTGCAACAAAGTCATGGCCATCCTCTTCATTGATTTGTGTACTTTTAGCCTCTCATTAGGAGTGTATACTTCAGTTCTAAGCTACCCCTAGCTAAGCTAGCCCCTTGCTAGCTGAAGTTTTCTTCTAGGCTGAGATTTTTGATCATCCATATCTTTTTGTGTAGTTGTCTGTTTCATGCACAAGATAGCTAAAGAGGTTTGAGCCATACATATTCAAATTTCTAGATGTAGCCACACCTACCAATACTCTGATGGTTGTCATTTTAGCCACAAGAGAAAAGGTTTCTTCATAATCTACTACTTGGATTTGTGCAAAACCCTTAGCTACAAGCTTAGCTTTATACATGTTTATGGATCCATTGGAGTTCCTTTTGATTTTGTAAGTCCACCTAGAACCAATTACCTTCATTGATGCTTTCTTGAATACAAGCTCCCAAGTGTCATTCTCTTGGAGTGCTTCTATTTCTTCATCCATAGCTTCCTTCCATTCTGCTTTGGTATTTGCTTCTTCATATGAAGAAGGTTCTTCAAGTCATGAATCCTTTGTAAGATAAATAGAATGCTTAGTAACTAATGAAGTATCATACCCATATCTGATTGGCTTCTTACTCTCTCTTTGTGATCTCCTTATGGCTTGGTTGGATGATTTTGGTATGTCTTCCAACCTCTTCATCTTGACATTTCCTTTTGATTTCCATGCTTTGAACTCTTCCAAGTTGATGGTATCCTCATCATTTGATTTGATGTTTTTAATTATGCTTGGCTCCTCCTTGGTGAGACTTGGAAATTCTTCTTCCAAGTCATATGGGAGTTTGACCTTCTTGCATTCACTTTCAAACTAAGAATCATTCTCATCAAACACAACATCTCTACTCACCATAAATCCTTTGTTGAATGGATTATAAAACTTCTATCCTTTCTCATTTAAATCATACCTACAAAGATGCACTTCTCCGCCTTAGGGTATAGCTTACCTATGATTTAAGATGGAACATGCACATAAGCAACACAACCAAATATTTTGCAATGTTCAAGTAATGGTCTCCTACCATGCCATGCCTCATAGGAGGTCATCCCATCAAGGGATTTAGAAGGTAACCTATTAATAAGGTAAGTGGCAGTAGAAACACTCTCTACCCACAAATAATTAGACAATTTCTTTTCATTAAGCATTGATCTGGTTGCTTCCACAATCAATCTGTTTCTCCTTTCTACTACTCCATTTTTCTCAGGATTATACCTAGTAGTAATCTCCATTTTGATATCTCTGTCCTACAAAAATGCATCAAACGCATTGGAGAAGTACTCACCTCCTCCATCTGACCTTATCCTCTTTAGGCTTCTTTGTGTTTGATTTTCCACGAATGCAAGATACCTCTTGAAGCAACTAAACACTTCATCTTAATGTTTCATGAAATACAAGATAGTCCACCTACTAAAATCATCAATGAATGACACATAGTACCTTGAGCCTAAAATTGAAGGATCCTTGCTTGGTCCCCACACATCTCTGCGGACAAGTTCTAAATAATCCTCATGCATATAGCCTTTCTTTGTAAAGGATAACCTGTCTGATTTACCGAACAGACAAGCACCACATTTATAGATCATGTGTTTCTTGGATACATTAGGGATCCAAAGTACACATTGATCTCTAGATATCTACTTCAAGGTTCTCTCACCAATGTGCCCTAATCTTTTGTGCCATATCCCTAACTCAGACAATGTTTGATCCTTATAATTATAAAGTGCAATGTTTCTAGTGACCTCAAGCTCAAATGTAATGTACATGCTTTCTCTCCCTTGGAAATTCTCTTGAATCCATGTTGGGGGTCCTCCACAAATGCTCCATATTTGCTTATCCGAACCTGCAAACCCTTTTCCACTATCTGTTCAATAGTCATCAAATTCTTTGTGATAGTAGGTACATAAAGAAGTGTGCTCAACAGATTCCTATTCCCATCAAGCGTTTTGACATTTCCTACCTTGACCACTGAATGCTTGGTGTCATCACCTTTCTGTACTTGGTGCTTTTCCTTGGGCTCCTCAAGATCAGAAAGGAGAGCTACATTGCCTGATACATGGTTTAAACAACCTGAGTCAACATAGAAGAGGTGCTCATCATTCATACCTTGTTTTGAAGTCATGTTCATAATGAGAAGAGAGTCTTCTTGATCCTCTATATAATTGTTGTAGTTTTTTCTTGATTTGTATCCTCCTTGATAATTGTTGTTGTAGCCATGGTTGTAGCCTTGATTATGGTTGAATCTTCCTCTTGATTGTAGGAAGCCACCTCTTTGAAATCCTCTTCCTCTCTGGTTCTTGAAGTTCCTATACTCTTGTGTGATTAGAAAATCTGCATATATTGTATGGGAAAGAGTTGAAAGGTCTCCCCCTACCTTGCTTACCTGCTCTGCTGCTTCCTTTTGAGTTCCTACCTCTCCCTGCATAGTTATCTTGAGAAGTATTACCTTCACCTTCTACTTTCTTGCTCTTTCCTTTATCTTTAGACTTTCCTTTCTTTGTGTATAGGGGAGAAGATTTGTTATGTCTTGATGGTTCTCCATTTTTGTTGAGCTTGGCTTCATGGGTAAAGAATTGTCCCATGAGAGTGGTAAGATCTAGGATTTGCATTTCCATGTAAAGGTCCATAGCAGTTGTGAAAGCTTCCAAGTTACCATTTGCCTTCATGCCATTGATTATTTGTCTCACTATTTGCTCTTCTTCAATCTCCTATCCTATGCTTGCAAATTGACCAGCTACATCTTTTACCTTGTTCATATACTCTGAAACATTCTACTTAGGTTGCTTCCTTTGAGTAGTAAACTCAATCCATAATTGATTATTTCTTGTTCTTATGTTGGAAGAAAAATATTAAGATAATGTATCCCAAGTCTCTTCGAAAGTTTTAAAATTCCTAATGTGAGGAAGAAGGAAGTCAAAAATAGAGTTAAGTAGATATGACCTTGCTAAAGCATCTTTGGCACACCATGAGTTGAGCCTTTCTAGTTCCTCTCTTGTAGGTTGACCTTCGCTTCTGAATATGGGCATCTCCTCATCTCCTGATATGTATCCATAGAGACTCCTTCCTTGTAGATAGGTCTTCATTCTCAAGGACCATGATGGATAGTTATTCATGTCCAATTTATCAATGAAAGAAGGGAAACCATCTCCCATTTTACCTCAACTTTCTCTAATACCACTGTTGGAAGAGATGGATGGATACCTCAAGAAAGTGAGGTGGTACTACTAAACCCTGCTTTGTATCTGCCCTTAAACACTTCAGGGTTTGATAGTAAGCCCTTTTAGCTTGCAAATAACACCACAAAAGTACCTATGTACTTTGGACTGGATTCTTGAAACAATCGAATCAAAACAAACTACTTTGTAAATAGCTTGTGCCACAAAACTTGCTATTTTGGTGCAAACACCTGTTGATTCTTTTGCTTAGTGCTCCTAGTAAAATAGCAATTGATCAAATTCCTTTTGAGTGAATAAAATTACCTTATATAGCTAGTGATTTCAAGTGGAATCATCTAAAATGATGAACTATGTATTGGGAAATCTATTTAGCAATCCAAGGCTTACCCTTGATTTTTTTTAGGCACCAGTGAGCAATTTGATGGTGATTTCTCCCAAATGGCTGAACCAAAATCTTTGAATATTTGAAAGTAAAAATAGACTTTGAGCGGGTTCGAACAAGATATAGATCATGCAAAATGTTTGCAAACCCACAAAGATATGTTCAAACAAAGTTCATTGTTTTGAGTAGTCATAGTAGAGAAGTAGACAGAGATGATCAATCAACTATATGTATTCTTAAACATTGTTGTACAAGATCATCGGCATAGAAATGATGAACAAGACTATCAATGAGGCCACTCAAGCCACGAGTTTCACAATAGCTTTTATAATGAGTTCTTCATCCAAGTTTGAATTTGAAATTCAAACTTGGCTCCATCTAAAAGTGTTCCCTATGATTGAGGAGTTATTCCTTCATTGAAAACTCAGAGCTAATATGCTTCTCCTAACTCCACGAGATTTTGGCTTTACAAGATTCTCAATGATTTAACCTTTTACAAGAGGTAAATGATGCAATGTTACAAGCAATGGTTCACATGCTTCATCAAATAGTTGCTCATATTTTCTTCCATGCCTAGCCAAATGTGAAAACTTGAACATTTGCACTAGCACCTCAAAAATGAGCTCTCTACCTCTTTTATAGTTTTTTTACTAGTTTTGGCCTTGTCCAAACCTAGTGTCCGGCCTAGTTAAAAATTATGTTCCAAGGCTTATTTGAGGGCTCAAACGGACTCTAAAAATTATGAAAATTGGTAGGTAGCTACTTATGATACTCCTTAAGCTTGATCACTCGTTGAATTGATCAAAGTGGGGTTGCAAAAAGGATAAATCATATTTACAATGGTTTTTAGTGATAAAAATCACTATTTTTATAGGGATTTCTTCTGAAAATTTGACGTGTGCTTCTTGGAGCTCCCTCCATGCTCCCTCTTCTTATGTGTCCACTTCTTTGAAGCATTCACCTTGAGTGCCAACAAAAATGGAAAACAAATCACCAAAGGGAACAAAGTGGATATGATGTTTACCTTGAATGTAAAAATTCCTGAAATGAATGCAACCATATTTGCAGAAGGTGCAAGTGTTATTGTTGACATAGAGATATGCCATAGGAAAATTGGACATGGGAGTTTGTAGAAGGCTGAAGCTGATGCACTAAAAGGAGCATGTCAATGGATTACCAAATTTCAAGCTTGTAGAGATGGGGAATGTATGTGAAGCATGTCAATTTAGTAAACAATGAAGGGCAACATTTGCACATGACAAGCATGTTAGTGAGAAGAATTTGTTCATCATCAAGCATTTTATGATGAACACAATGTCTACCGATGTTTTAAAGTTGAATGGTAATTTCTAGTGTGTTGATTCACATGCTTCAAATCACATGCCGAGCCATGTAGAATGGTTGAGTACCTTGCAGATATTACCAGTTCTTGGATATGTTGAAACATGTGATGATACATCTCATCCTATTATGCATGCAATAAATATTACACTGTTCATGGAGGATGATAAGGTGAAACCTCTTCCTTACGTATAATATGCTTCCTAAAATAAAAAATAAACTAATTTTCTTTGAGCAAGTGGTTGGCTAGGGATTAGAAGTTACGTTCAATTCTGATTAGAGTAACAACAAAATGGAAGGATGATCACCAAAGGGAACAAAGTGGATAGGATGTTTACCTTGAATGTGAAAATTCTTGAAATGAATATAGCCATGTTTTTCAAAGGTGCAAGTGTTATTGCTGACATAGAGATATGCCATTGGAAAATTGGATATGCAAATTTGTAGAAGGTTAAAGCTGATGCAATCAAAGGATCATGTCAATGGGTTACCAAATTTCAAGCTTGTAGAGATGCAGAAGGTATGTGAAGCATGTCAATTTACTAAAAAATCAAGTGAAACATTCCCATATGACAAGCATGGTACTCAGAATGTGCTGGAGATAGTACATAGAGAAGCTTGGGGACCTACAAAGACCACATCTATGGGAGGTTTTAGATTTGATGTTGTTGATATATTTAGGTAGTGATGTATGTGAACACTCTACGACCATCGGGGTGTCTTTTTCCCTCTTTAGGAGGTTTTTTCCCCCGGCTTGTATATACGCCTATTGCCCTAATGGGCTACTTATCTTTGTACATTCTAATGGTAATACATTCAGTACTGTGTGTTGTGCTCCAAGCTTCTTCTTCTTCCTTGTGATGTTCGCATACTTCTATAGACATCTAACTCCAACAATTAGTATTAGAGTAGGTCCTCGCTTCATCTAGGGCATCAAGGATACCTCTCCGGTTGCAGTCTTAGAATCGCACGAATTTTGGTGACCAAAATCACGATCTCAGCTTGTTTCGGCCTCCGAACGCACAATCGTAGTGCTTGTGCAGGCTATTTTGTCTTTTTGTATCAAATGTATATACCAATTTTGGTTCGCTAGTATAAGCGTCTCAAAGTCTGCTACGAGCTTAGCAGAACTCATCTGGGAAGTTTTGTTCAACTTTTTGCGATACAGTCAAATTTTTGCATCAAGGTATTTTAGTTCACCGGCCATGGCTGAAAGCAGTGATGTATCTCGTATGTTGGCTATTGAGGATTGGGCTTATATGATGCATCATGTATTGGTTGCAAAAGGACAGTGGAACATTGTGCAAGGTGTTGAAAAACGTCCTATCACACCTGCAACTATTACAACTGCAGGTATTGAAGCTGATGCAAAAGGTGTTGAAGATGATGATATTTTGCATATTCCTGTTCGTGCTGTGGTTTCCGCTGCACCTACTGCAGAGAAAACTTGTTGAGATGGCAGATATGGCCATGCACATGCATTGATAGCTTTCTCTATCAAACTTGCCATTATTCCTCACATTCTTCTAAAATAGCTAAGGATGCTTGGGATACACTTACCACATTGTACCAAGCTAGGAATGAGGTTCGTGTTGCTTACCTTTAAAAACAGTTGGAGAGTGAGCACATGAATGAAGGCGATTCTATGGACAGTTTTCTAACGAAGATCAAATACTTGAAGGAACAATTAATTTCTTCTGATGAGGTTATACAAGATAGCTCACTTGTCCAGACCATTCTGAATGGTCTTCCTGATTCATATCAGAGTTTTGCTTCTACTCTTTGGTTGATGATGAAAGGCAATCCAAATGCCTTTTCATTTGAGGAGTTAGTCTTTGTTCTATTGTAGGAAGATCAGTCTAGGCCAAACAGGTCCATTATGCGTGTTGGAGATCAAGCTTTCCTCGCTAGTCAGAAGGGCAAAGGAAAAATGGAGCTCTTCAACCAGTAAGCAGAAATCTGTTAATTCTGCACAATCAAAGAGGTAAGACAAAGATGAAAAACTATAAAGGAAATGATCATATAATTAAGAACTCTCCAAAATTGGCTGCTAAAGAGGTAAAAAAGAAAGAGGCTGGAATGGTTGTTGTAGAGGCCTCAACACCAAAAACAGAGTCTGCTAATCTTGTGCAGGAAGAAGAATGGGTGTTTACTACTATTTGTAGTTTTGACCCATCTTCTCATGAGTAGTGCATGTCTGCAGTAGACTCAAATGTTTGGTACTTTGACAGTGGGGCAACCACACATATTACCTCACAGCATAGTTTCTTTTCCTCACTCGAGTCTGCCCCTACAGGGAATACTGTTACATGGGCCAACAACTCCTCTTATCCTGTTATGGGAGTTGATAAGATCATTTTGACTGCTGGAGATGGTAGTTCTTTGAGCTTTTTAGATGCTTTTTTTGTGCCAAGGATCAAGAAAAATTTGTTATGAGTTTCTGCATGAGGCAAGATTGGGTTGGTTGTGAAATTTGTTGATGATAGATGTACAATTCATGATCTATCAAATTGGGACCTGATTATTGCTTCTAGCATTTTATGTTGTGGGCTGTATAAGCTCATAGACTATAAAAGATCTATAAATGATTTGGCATGTGAAGTACTTGATTCTCAGGCTATATTATATGCAACGCTTTGGCATGCATACTTTGGACATCTAAATTTTGCTAGTTTGCTACGCCTCTAGAAATCTGAAATGATGTCCTCTTTGCCCAAACTTGAGGCACCTCGAAAACATGTTTGTGAAGGATGTATTTTGGGCAAAATGCAACATTCCTCCTTTCCAAAAGATGGTTCAATTCGAGCTACTTAGAAATTGCAGCTTGTACATAGTGATGTCTGTGGTCCTATGCAGAGACCTTCTTTTGGAAATTATCTTTACTTCTTGACTTTCATCGATGATTTTTCCAGGCATGCATGGGCATATCCATTGAAGGCAAAGTCTGAAGTGTTCATGTGCTTCAAACAATTTTTGGTTTTGGCTGAAAATCTGTCAGGATGTAAAATGGGCACCCTCTGTTCTGATCGAGGGGGGGGGCATATATGTCTTTTGATTTTCATGCATTTCTGGCTGAACGTGGGATAAAACACTACTGTACAGTGCTGTATACACCTCAACAGAATGGAGTTGCTGAACAAAAGAACAGGTCACTCATGGAGATGGTGAGGTGTATGGTCAAGAGCCAGGCTTTACCACATAGTTTCTGGCTTGAGGTTGTCATGTATGCAGCATATGTACTTAATAGGTGTCCCACTAAAGCACTGCAGTCTATCACTCCATATGAGGCTTCGCATGATTGCAAGCCATTTGTTGCTCATGTTTGTGTTTTTGGTTGTTTGGCATATGCATTAGTGTCTGAACAACATTGCAGAAAATTGAACGATAAAGCAATAAAATGTATTTTTGTTGGGTATAGTTCTGAAAGTAAAGGCGATCGTCTGCATCATCCATAGACTAAATGCATTTTGGTTAGCAGTCATGTTTTTTTTGTGGAAGATGCTATTCATCCATTGCTTTCATGTACTAAGGAGACATCTGTTAGCTCCAAAGGCATGTATGATACTTTGGTGCCTCTGTTTACAGGTGGACAATCTAGTGCTAGTCCTAATGAGGCAACTTCTGAGGCTTTGTAGGTTTCATGTGATGATGCAGATCATCCCATTTCTGATGCAGATTTACATAATGAACTTTTTGATGAGAGAGCTGATATTGAGGAGGCAAAAACTATGCCAAAATGGCTGGTGAAGACTTTAGGTGACAGCAAATTAGATGCATCTCTGTCATATCGTACTCGATCAGGCTCTCATGTTGCCTCTTGGATGAGCAGGTTTATGCATTGCCCAAGTGTTTGGCACGCGGCTAAGCACATCTTTCACTACTTGAGTGGTACTCGCCTACTTGGGTTGTGTTATCCCAAGGGGGGATCACTACCACCAGATTTTCATTCTTTTTCTTACTCCAGGCTGGTTGCTATGACACTCATATTTAAAGAGGTATAAATAAGCACTCAATACTAAGAATTAGAGACAAAAACCAAACGCATGGACGGCCTTGTTTTATAATATGTTTTGAATGCTGCATCTATTATATATTCATAATAGTTCCAATAAAAAAAAATTTCTATTATGATCCGTCCTTTAGGTAATCACAAATTATAAAACTGATAAAATATTTGGTTGCTCCAACTTTAGAATCTTTATAGAAAATAGCTATCTTTCATAGTAAGAGCAATACTCATAGTTCCATACGTTTTGAAGGCAGGATACAACATAGTTGAAGTCGTAACATCGTAATCTTAAAGATGTTGTTCTTCATAAAATTTCTCACTCGGATTTACGCTTTTGCAGGATTAATACTAATTTTAATCGTAGTTTGTAGCATGCTTTGTACGTTCTATAGAGTTCTCGATACTTGGATATCAATAATGAAAGTAAATAAATAAATAAATCGATAGATAAATAAGTAGAAAATATATATATATGTGTGTGTGCAATGAAATAATAACAAGATGTAAAACAACATTGCAATACGATCGTGTAACTAGGTATAAAGCTTTCTTTAATCCGTACCAACATCAAAAAAAATGTGTTTATGAGATTCTTAGGGCTATTCTGAAAGAATAATAATTTGTTATAATATTTATCTTTCATTATAGGTATTAATATTTTTTGGATTTTGACGCATTGATAATACCTTTAGGTGTTCTTAGAATTTGTTGTTTTATTTGAAATATGCTCTAACTCTTTTCAGGAATTGGATTTATTTTGAGGAGGTTAAGTGAATGTCAAGATGAATATATGGAGCTCGGAAAGAAGAACATTGGTATTAATTCAAGACGATCAAGCATTTAGAAAGCAGGATGAATAGAAAGCATTTAGAAAGCTAGTAAAGTCGCTCTTACTATGTCTTCTGTTTATTGAACATTTGTTTCATGATGATATACACTTTTCTTCTTAAACTTGTGAATTTCATTATTCTATATACATTACGATCTCCTCTTAACATTTTGCATTCCATCAATCTATTCGAAAGATTAACATTTTTCCGCTAGACTTTATGTTATGTTTTGGCTCGACACTTTCTCGGCGTTAGTTAAAGAAGCATACCTTTTATTTAAATATGTGATTTGATTAAATGATGGCTTGAAGATGAAATTTGAGGATGATAATATTTGAAGATGAAGTTTTAACATGAATTAATTAAAAAAGTTTAAAGATGA
The DNA here is from genome assembly GCA_020310875.1 of Ceratopteris richardii. Lineage (NCBI taxonomy): Eukaryota > Viridiplantae > Streptophyta > Polypodiopsida > Polypodiales > Pteridaceae > Ceratopteris > Ceratopteris richardii. Next base: position 40,267,062 of record CM035412.1, on the reverse strand, counting down.
TAATATTTCTTTCTAATCATTGTTTGAAAAGTTGTAATATGATTTCTATGCACATTTTCTGTTGTCATTTATCTTTTTCGTGTCAAGTCCACATACATACATACACACACACACACTTATCATTGCTGTTATTTTTAGTTAAGCATTAAGAAAGAACCCACTTGTCAGATTGAAATCAACACTTGAATATGAAGTTTTATGATAGATGGCATACGTAATCATATTCTACGATAAAAACAGAGTTTGTTGTACATATTATGGCCGCTTAACATTTAGACTTGATCTGTTTGAATAGTGCATTTCCTTATACACATATTTCTTGATTAAATTAATGAGTTTCTTCAACGCATGATTAAGAAGAGTTTGAAGGACGCTCAATTGAATCAAGGAAATATATCATACGCTCTAGTCGACATTGCACGATGAATGCTCCATCTTATAAGGAGCGTGGTATTCAGATAAAAAGTTCTTTATCCCAAGATTATGGATCATAAAAATAGTTAGGGATTATGTTTGAGGATAGGAGCAAATAGTGGTGTTACGTGGAAATGTACTCTATACTCTTAATCCATACAAATATCTATGTCACAAGGAAACTTATATCTTCCTCGTTGTTTAGAGAACTCACATACAAATATCTAATAGAAGTTTAACAAGGGCATCAGGTACACTAAAAAAGCATGAATGGTCACTATTGGGAAGGGAAAAGACCTTATGAGGTGGATTATAGGCAAGTGCCTTATTGTCAAATACGAAGTTACAAGCATCCTCTTCGCACCGTATGTAAAACCTTGGTAAACTGCCATATCTTTCTGGTGTAAGATTGATACATTCCTTTGCCAATACAATCGGTGCCGCATTTAAGCAAGCCAGAGCAAGACATTTATCCTGCAAAATGACAGAAAATAATGACGCTAGAACAAATCTCAACAATGGGTGCTTTAATTTTACATGTAAATTCCTTAATTTTCTTATATTCTTAGATTTTAGAAAACATCAAATTGCTTTCTACTTTGGAACATACGAAGGGCATTAAAAAATCACATGCATTTTATCGATAAAGGATGCATTTTATCGATAAAAGGATGTATCCAAGGTGTCTATGGGATGAAAGAAATTTCAAGGCCACAAAAGGTTGCCAAGGGATGATAGGAGTTATAATTTAAGAGTTATCGATATTCTTCCCATCATGATAAATTTAAGGATGTATGTACTGATGTGCTGATGTATATGATGGAGAATATTAATCTCCAAAAGAACAACTTACTCTTGTGATTAGAGCACCTCTATACCAAGAGTAAGTCAAACACTTCACTAATTTAGAGGATCAATTGCTAACTTATCAGAAATTAACAAATCTGTGAAGAAGATGATACACAGAAAAGTCTGCTGCATTGTTCATTCACATTGACCTATCAAATCTGTAAAGTTTTTGATGAAACTTTGTACGAATCATCTCCTAGAGATTGCGCAACTATTCCAAGTTGAATTACTCCAAAAGATTAAGTATAACTTGAGAAATTGATTTCACAAGTTACCTATGTCAGAAACTGTTATAAAAAACAGTCGACTTTACACCTGTGACTTTTAAGACTTGGTTCTCCTTGAATAGAACCCGTTTTACAAAATGCTTCTAGACATAAGTAGCTTATCTTCCAACTTAAAGATTAAGCCCTCACTCATGCAAAACTTTAAACTGTGCTAGGAGAAATGACCAAAACATTGACTTCGAAATCTGCGCCTGTTTTAGGAACTAGTGAACATGCTTCACATATGAATGTTCCTACACTTAATTCACTTAGCCTGATTACAATCGGAAGCTGAAACTTTGCACAGAGGTCAAGCAACTCTCAACTTAGACTTGTACAAAAGCATTCCACAATTGATCTACTGTAGAAGGAGAACACGCAGAAACATCGGGCGCAAAATTTTTCATTTACTCAGAGAAAAATACAACTGAGTGATGAGAGCTAACACAACTAACTTTTCCTCTATCACATGACTTCTATCTCCCTCATTCTTGACATCTGACTATTGTCACTTATGCTCTCATATATGCCCCGACTTTTCTCAAGGTATTTATAGATAATTTGTACATAATTCTTACTGAACAAAAGATCTAAGTCATCTATGACTATGCTAATGTACATATGTGTACACTTCTCTTGTCCTCTGATTGTAATCTTCTTCCACACTTTAGGAATTGATTCTTCCTTCATCATTTGATCTTCCAAGCCTTCAATTGGTGATTGGTATGCACCAACAGCTCCCCCTCAATCATCAATTGAGGTTTTCTCTGTCTTCTTGATACTTGCCATGTCTTTGAACCTTTGTAACTTAGGTCCATCCAAACTCTTTGTCATCATATCTGCCACTTGTTCTTTTGTTGAAGTGTACATCACTTCAATCTCTTTATCAAGTACCTTTTCCCTCAAGAAATGATACTGAATCTCTATATGCTTAGTCCTGGCATGAAAAACAGGGTTAGCTGCCAAATACAAAGAACTCATATTGTCTCCAAAAATTATTGGAGTACTATGATTAGTCTCAAAACTTTTCATCAAGGTCTTCAACCATATCACTTCCTTTGCAGCTTCTACCATTCCTTTATACTCAGCTTCTGTGGATGATAAAGCAACTGTATGTTGCTTCTTTGAACACCAAGAAACTAACTTATCTCCAACATAACATAGATATCCATGAGTAGACCTTCTATCATCTGAGTCACCTGCCCAATCTGCATCACTAAACACTTTGATTCTTGTGTCAGAAGTGAAACCATAATACAAACCTTCACTTAGGGTTCCCTTGATATATCTGAGTACCCTTTGGGCTGCAATCCAATGAGTCTTCTTTGGACAATGCATGAATTGTGACAACACACCTACTGCATATGATAGATCTGGCCTTGTCAAGGTAGCATAGATTAGACTACCTACCAAACTCTGATATTTCTTCATATCATTGAACTCTTCACCTCCATACCTGCTTAATTTATGATTTACCTCCAATGGTGTAGTTGAGGTCCTGCAATCTTCCATGTTAAACTTGACTAGAAGATTCTTCAAGTATCTCTCTTGTGAAACATATACTCCATGTTGAGTATACACAATCTGCATTCCTAGAAAATAAGATAAGTTTCCCAAATCACTTATCTTAAACTCCTTCTCTATTTGCTTCTTGAGTTCATTGATTCCTTGAGCATCTGTTCCTGTAACAATAATATCATCAACATAAATGCACATGTAAATATATCCATTTTCACTTGCCTTCACTAGCAAGCTACTATCTGCCTTTGATGCTTGAAATCCACATTCATTCAAGAACTTGACCAATCTATAATTCCAAGCTCTTGGGGCTTGCTTCAACCCATATAAAGCTCTCTTGAGCTTACACACATAATCTGATCCAATTGATTCCATAAAGCCTTCTGGTTGCTCCATATATACTTCATCTGCAATGTAACCATTAAGAAATGCATTCTTCACATCCAATTGTGATAATTTCCATCCCTTGCAAGTAGCAATAGCAATCAATGTCCTAATTGTAGACATCTTAGCAACAGGACTAAAGGTTTCATCATAATCTACCCCATAAGTTTGGGCATAACCTTTAACCACAAGTCTAGCCTTATATCTAGACACCTTACCATCTGCAAACCTCTTTGTTTTATATACCCACTTGCATCCAATGACTTTCTGATTCTTTGGTCTTGGTACTAATTCCCAAGTCTCATTTTCAAGTAGAGCATCATACTCTTCTTGCATTGCCTTCTCCCAATTCTGTTTACTTTTGGCTTCTTCATAAGTGGTTGGATCTTCTTCTGTTTTCACAATGTAGGCATAATCTTTTGTTGTTAGGAAAGATGTATCATAACTATACCTTATAGGCTCTTTCCTTTCTCTTGTAGATCTCCTGATTTCTGCACTTCTTGAAGTTTCAGCCTCATTTGATTCTGGATCAAATCTTGGCCCTTCTTCTACATGATCCTGCACTCTACATCTAGAGTCAACTTCATCAACAATTTCTTCACAAACTTTTACCTTTGCCTTTCCTTTCCTTTGTATTTCTTCAACACCTGTATACTCATTTGGTGATCCTGTATACCACATATTTTGCTCATCAAATGTTACATCTTTGGTAACAAGAAATTGCTTTGTGGATGGACTCCACAACCTGTAACCCATCTGTTTATCATCATATCCAATAAACACATACTTCTCTGCTTTTGGTTCTAGCTTATGTCTTAATTGTGAAGGAACATAAGCATATGCAATACATCCAAATACTTTACAATGATCAAGACTAGGCTTCTTACCCCACCATGCTTCATAAGGGGTTCCTCCATCCAAAGCTTTGCAAGGCAACCTATTCACAAGGTATGTTGCAGTGTTAATGGCCTCTGCCCATAAGTAATTTGGACAATTCTTTTCCTTCATCATGGCTCTTGCAAACTCTACAAGAGTCCTATTCCTCCTTTCTGCTACTCCATTTTGTTGAGGGGAGTACCTGCAAGTCACTTCTCTTTTGATACCTGCATTCCACAAATAATCATCAAACTCTTTTGAGAAATACTCCCCCCCTCCATCTGATCTTAACCTCTTTAGCTTTTGTCCTGTGATCCTTTCTGCATAGACATGAAAATGTTTGAATGTCTTGAAAACTTCTGATTTATCCTTGATTACATACAAAGTAATCCACCTGGTTGCATCATCAACAAACAACACATAATATCTGGATCCATTTATGCTATAGTCCCTTGAGGGACCCCATACATCTGTATGAACCAATTCAAGCATATTTGAATACTTGTACCCTGATTTGTTATAAGAACTCTTATGTGCTTTACCTAATTGACAAGCTTCACACTTGTACACCATATGTTGCCCTTCAATATTTGGCAATCCAAGCACCACCTGATTCTTTGACATCTCCTTTATAGCTCTCTCATTGAAATGACCTAGCCTCTTATGCCATAGGTCTAATTCAGACACCTTTTGACCTCCATAGGTAAACAATGCATGTCCCACATTACCTTGGACTTTGAGAGTAAACAATCTTCCTTCCTTTTTACCTGCAATTATGTTTCTATATCCCTGATTTGGATCTTGTACATAGACACCATCATTTGTGAATCTTACCTCATATCCTTTCTCCACAATTTGCCCTACACTTATCAAATTTTTAGGAATAGTAGGGACATAAAGTACCTTGCTCAGAAGTATACTTCCACTCTTTGTCTTCACTGATCCAATGCTCTCCACTTTATGTTTGGTATTGTCACCTGTTTGAACTGTATGTCCATTCACCCTTGCTTCCATATCAGTCATCAAGGATAGATTCCCACTCAGATGGTTGCTGCACCCTGAGTCAATATAAAACACTCTTTGATCTTCTCCCATTGATTCATGAGTTGCATTCAAGATAAGAGTCATGTCATCCTTCTGATCTGATGCATAATTGTAATAATTATTGTTGTAGGACTGAGATTGGAAGTTTCTTCCACCTCCTCTACCATATGATGTCCTACCACCTCTTCCTCTGAAATTGCCTCTTTGGTTTCTGCCTCCTCTACCTCTTTGATTATAACTCTGATTGTTGTATCCTCCACTTTGATTGTTATACCAACAATCATTTGCCAAATGATTTGTTCTGCCACAAATCCAACAAGCTTTAGCATTATCTTTGTTCTTACCTCCTCTTCCTTTACCTCTGAAATTTGTCTTCCCTTTTGTGAAGTTAGCTTGATTTGAATTCCCTTCATCATCATTTGATTGCTTTCCCTTGCCATTCTTTTTCTTGTCCTTGGAGTACATGGCTTGACTTGTACTTCTATCATTGTCTCCTTTAAGATCCTGCTCAAAGGTTAACATATGTCCTAGCAATTGATTAAGGTCAGGAGTAAAGTGATCAAGTGACAACTCTATGGACAAGATAAAAGGCTTCCACTTCTCATCACCTCTTAGACCTGTAAGTATTTGTCTTACCAACTTTTCTTCTTCAATATCTTCATCCACTGCTCCCAAGCTATCTGCAATATCTTTCATCCTTGCCACATAATCTGAAATTGATTGTGAGCTCTTCTTCTTGAAAGTTGTGAACTCAGCCCATAGTGAGGACTTCCTTGACTTAGTTGTATTTTGGAAATGCTCTTCCAAGGCATTCCAAACATCTGTGGCACTTTCCAAACCTCTGATGTGAGGTAAAAGGTAATCATTTACAGCCATGTAGATGATGCTCCTTGCTTGAGCATCCTTTCTCATCCAAGTCTTCAACATTGCAAGTTCTTTCCTAGTAGGAATACTTGGATCTGCAAACTCTGGTTTTTCTTCATCTCCTGTAATAAATGATATAAGATCTTTGCTCATGAGGTGTGCTTCCATCCTCATGGACCATGCTTGATAGTTCTCCCTATCTAGCTTATCAATCTACAAGCTTTCTCCCATCTTGTATCCACCTGTGTATTGAAATCTTCAAACTTTATAAACAATGTATGTACCTTTACTTCGAATTAAACTCCTTTTGCCTTTCTTGATGTCAATTTGTCTTCTCCTCGAGCTTTAACTCCAAGCTTTCACTCCTTAGTCCTTCAAGTGTTGAATCTCTTGAATCTGCAGCAGTCGGGATCCTTCTTTCTTCAAATTTCTTCAAATTGATGTCTCCTGCTCTGATACCACTGATGGAGAATATTAATCTCCAAAAGAACAACTTACTCTTGTGATTAGAGCACCTCTATACCAAGAGTAAGTCAAACACTTCACTAATTTAGAGGATCAATTGCTAACTTATCAGAAATTAACAAATCTGTGAAGAAGATGATACACAGAAAAGTCTGCTGCATTGTTCATTCACATTGACCTATCAAATCTGTAAAGTTTTTGATGAAACTTTGTACGAATCATCTCCTAGAGATTGCGCAACTATTCCAAGTTGAATTACTCCAAAAGATTAAGTATAACTTGAGAAATTGATTTCACAAGTTACCTATGTCAGAAACTGTTATCAAAAACAGTCGACTTTACACCTGTGACTTTTAAGACTTGGTTCTCCTTGAATAGAACCCGTTTTACAAAATGCTTCTAGACATAAGTAGCTTATCTTCCAACTTAAAGATTAAGCCCTCACTCATGCAAAACTTTAAACTGTGCTAGGAGAAATGACCAAAACATTGACTTCGAAATCTGCGCCTGTTTTAGGAACTAGTGAACATGCTTCACATATGAATGTTCCTACACTTAATTCACTTAGCCTGATTACAATCGGAAGCTGAAACTTTGCACAGAGGTCAAGCAACTCTCAACTTAGACTTGTACAAAAGCATTCCACAATTGATCTACTGTAGAAGGAGAACACGCAGAAACATCGGGCGCAAAATTTTTCATTTACTCAGAGAAAAATACAACTGAGTGATGAGAGCTAACACAACTAACTTTTCCTCTATCACATGACTTCTATCTCCCTCATTCTTGACATCTGACTATTGTCACTTATGCTCTCATATATGCCCCGACTTTTCTCAAGGTATTTATAGATAATTTGTACATAATTCTTACTGAACAAAAGATCTAAGTCATCTATGACTATGCTAATGTACATATGTGTACACTTCTCTTGTCCTCTGATTGTAATCTTCTTCCACACTTTAGGAATTGATTCTTCCTTCATCATTTGATCTTCCAAGCCTTCAATTGGTGATTGGTATGCACCAACAGTATAGACATAATATACGTATTGATTGACTGATGTACAAACAATAATAAAACAAATAGGATTCCTTTTTCCTTGATTCATTATATATGAATTACAATCCAAATCGAAATATAACCATATTGAACAATAATATAAAGTCATGACTACATACACATGCATATGTACAAGAACATAAAGTTATTAATACATACCTTCATGCCTATTATAATCTACATATGTACTTGAATATCTACATGTCTATCTTCTTTTTCTCACATTTCAATATCTACATGTGTATTATATTTCATCATACAATATTAGTGTCCTCCTATCAAATTACTATGTCTGTTTCCAATTTATTTTTTTATCATCTTCATTTTCATGTAAAAGTCCTTCCTAACACAACATATTTATAGTTTCCTAATAATATCACCCTACATTGTACTTTAATCTTACAAAGGAATCTTACAAAGGATCAATGTACAAAAGGAATATTACAGTACATAATACATATCCGAACTCAAATTAGAGTCTCTCATTGAAGAAGCCCCCTATCTGAATTATCCTTAACATGATATAGAAAAAAGAAAAGCATATTATCATTCTATTTTACAAAATCAATATAAAAATTAGCACATCTATGTTAGAAATAAACATGAATTTATATAAAAAATAGTTATGTTGTTCAAATGTAGTATGATTGTAATTTGACAATTTCGCATTTACACAATTTGAAAGTGTCAGATACTCTTTATTTAGAACTCGCAAAAATACTCTTTATTTTCACGTCATTATTATTTCTGATTATGCATTCAAAGGCTAAATTGAAACCCATTATTAATTTAGATTCTCTCTGTACTTGTAAAATCGTGTTAATTGAGATATCCCATTACATCCTCTAACAAAAACCCTAGTTATGATTTTATTTTGAGACTTAAACTTTTGTTTTCCATATTGTTCTCTACTTAAATGGAAAACAAATCATACTAGCGCCTAAAGAAAATTTCATGTGATATATAGATGCTAAGTATGATTGAAGTTTTTAACCTGAACTATTAAGAAAATCATAGTTTATCTACTGATGGAAGAAATAACCTCTTTCCCTAGAGTTTGCAGAAAGGGTAGAAGAAGAGCAATCTTTCAAATCGAATTCAATACCCTTATCTATCATCATCAACCATTAAATTAATACTTTAATGCATACAAATTGTAGTTGAAAAATGAGGTAGCCTCTACAAGTTTACTAAATTCAAATGTGTTCTTTGCGCAAGCCTATTGAGTTGGTTTTTTTAGGGAGAAAACGCTTTTTTTTTGTTTTCTTTTTTTTCTTCATAACTAGATTCATAGACAAAATGTCCACGCAAGCTACTACACTCCACCGCTGCCACTCATGAGTCCTCAATGGGTTGGAGGGCCAACCTCTATACAAACACCTCTTTTATTCTTACAAATTAACCAAGAAGGCATCGGATTTATGTAGCCTTCTTGTTGGTACATAATACAATATTGTCTAAGAGGCTCCTAATAACTCCTAGTAAGCAAAAGGTCTCAACATTGGTTCGAATGTCGAGTTTCACTCCAAATTTTCCACCAATACTGAAAGCAACACTTAGTGCGTCATGATGAAATTCCTATGTGAAAGCATCGTAGCCATTTATATCCTACTCATATGAGGATGAGTCCTTGTCTTGGTCCTTGTCCTCCAGCAATGGTAGCAAAAGATGGTAAGTTTAGGGCTACACATGGATTTCGTTGGTACAACAATTCCAATTACATTGCATATATTCATCACAAAAGAATAATAGGTACCTAGTTGCAAGTGCATTTGCATCTCGTGGGTTGTGAACACCAACAACATGCAACATACAAGCTTTCTTAATAGCAGAACAACTCCACTTGCAGTCTTTGCAACTACATTTGTTACACACTTCAAAATGCATCCATTGGGTGTACAACTGTTCCCATGTCAAGGTTCACTTAATCACTACACCTGCACCATCATTCTCTCCTTTCCCATGCCATGTTCCAAAGAAGAAGACTTTTGAAGATAAAGTTTGAAGGTCAATTCTCGAGGACGAGATTGAAGCTTATATCAGTTTGCAGATGAATGAAGTTGCATATCCAGTTCAGTTTGTACCAATATGACATTGCAAGGGGGATTGTTGGAAATCAATGTCACATCAGTCCAAAATCCTATTAGGGTAGAAACCCTAATTTTGGTACTGAGTCATTTTTGGCACAAAATTTGCGTAAAATCTTTATGATCCTATCTTGTAGAGCTTGATGAGCTTTCTAATGGTATAGGAGATTCAATCATCTGAGATCAGATTTGGGAGAAGACCCTAATCCTAATTTACTATTGATTTAGTATTTCTACCTCATGTAAGAGCTCTCAACCTATAGGTCATAAAAATATGTTCAAGTCATTCATCACGTAGTCAAATAGTTAAAAACACTTGAAAAAAGCATTCTTCAGCAATGATTAAAAATAAAGCAAAACAATGTTTAAAATTAGCCATCAAATTTAGCAATTCAGCTTTCCGATAAAAAAAAACTTTATTCGTGAGATTTTCACATGCGAACATAAAAGGCTATATAAGAAGGCTTTGTGGTCACTTTTTGAGTTATACAACACCATTGTTTGGTCACTCTTGGAGGTTTTTGTGCTGATGCACACATGGGGTAGCCATGGTGCACATATGGGAAGCTATGGAGCAGCTTTTGAAGCACATTAGGAGTAGCCATGGAGTTCTTCTTGGAGAAGAGTGTGCTCACACTCTTGCTTATGGAGAAGAATTACTTAGTATTAGCACATTAGTGGTGTGGATCATCCATCTACGTGTTGTATTTCAAGATTGTCTTCTACATGAAGATTATGGAGTACTTCAAAGACATTGGATGGAGCTTAACATAAGATTGCATCTTATGTTAACTATTCAGGTACATATTCTCTTTATGCACACACGTACTACTTGGAGCTTATAGAGGCGGTGGCATCCATATCTGGAGGAGTCCTATTCAGCATACATGGAGGCAGTGGCATCCATAAAGGAGAATCAGTACATGCATCAGATGAGATGTTAGAGAAGGTGTTTCCACATGAGTATGAGGATTTCTTTCAGCAACATGTTAGCATTCTATGCTAATTCCGTAAGTATGTGGTCTTCCATAGGCTAAATTCAGATTGGGGTTTGTTGAATATCAATATCAAACTGATCTTTCCTCTTTCAGTCACTCATATTCACTCTTCTACAACCTATCAGGTCATACATATCATACATATTCAGATTTTTGTCCCTACATATGAGTATTCTTGTAAATTCTATACATACACTCTTCCATCTATTTCTGTTCACATAGAGTGGTTGAGATTTTGACTCCCACATTGTAAATCGTCATTTGTATATATGATGGTGTGAGTAAGGAGTGACTTACATAACACTTTGTACATGTCTAATCTCTCTCTATCTTTGTCTAATCAATGTATCGTATATTCATCAAACAAAGAGTATCTTCAATAGCTTAAACTACCTCAACACAATCATGTAGTCACGATATCCCTATCAAAATCTCTAAAAGAGCATAAACCACTAGAAAAAAAGACTAGAAAAAAGGACTATCATTAATGTTGATCTTAGTAGAAACTTTAACTACCATATTATGGTGGGAATAATTATAGAAGGAAATGTAGCACATGGGGTCTCCTATTTAGCACGTTCTCTATGGTAGTATGTATAGTCTCTAAGAAAACCTAGCTAATAAGTACAACGATGGTTAAGATGGTTATTGTGGTCATTAGCATACCAACTATGCTAGTTAGCATAGTGATTATTATTAGTGCAACAAGCAAGCCTAAGAGTTTTTATTAAGATTTCATATTACTGTCGTAGTTATCTCACATAGATGTAGTCATGTGAATCTATGACTAAAAATTTCGAAGGTTAAAACCTTGGACTTACCTTGGTCAAATATAAAAGCTAAAAGTAGGAGAAAACTCGTGGGTGAAGGGAGCCAAAATCCAAAAATTTATTTGGGATTCAAATTCAAATAATTCCTAAGTTTTAGGAGCACTTTTATGTGAACTACTCATCATATTCAAATTCAAACTATGTATAAATAGACGTCCTTCTAATCGCCAAAAAGGGAGAGCTAATTTCCTAAGAGTTTTGAGCTGAGGTTCTGAATTTATATTGTAGTCACTTGAAGTGAGAGTAGTCCTCCCAAACTTCCTTGTATAATATGTGCAATATCAATACACTATGATTCATATATCATGAGCATTCATTCTCTATGTGGTACAATAGGACCTTGAGGTACAAAATCAACGTTTATTTTTTATTTCTCTATGTGTAAATATCCAATTTCCAAAATCTAAACTATGATCACTTAGGTCGGACTCTTGTGAGCGATATAAAGTTTTGTTATCTTTATATTAGTAGAACTTGAGTTATGAAGATTTGAAAAGTTGAGATGATCCCCATATTTATTATAATTAGTGTTGTGTATATATTCATGAAATATATTACTTTAGTAATCTTGAATCTCTAATGGAATGTGTTGAGAATATATGTGATCAATTTGTATGAATTTGTGAGCTCAAAGCATTTTACTAAGAGTTTCACTTCCTGAAATAGAAGGTTTTCTACATCTTGTGAAGTGCAAACTCATCTATTTTGATACACTCATTTGAGATTGATGTTCCAAAGCACATAGTGGTTATTTATGCATACTTTAGAAGCTAAGGGAGCATATTAGACATTAAAAAAGATATCTTGGTCCATGCTGAATACGTTTTTTTCCAACACTCACTCATATATATATGCCCCAATCACCTCTTCAAAGTGGTATAAAAGCAAACCTAAAGCCTAAGCATCATGGGTGATGGATTCCCCTCACCTATCAACAAATTGGATCAAGGTGATTATTGATCATGGTCACTCAAAATGGAAACATATCTACACACTTGGAGCCTATATGGTTACATATATGGAATGAGATGATGTCAATAGTCAGAAGCAAGAAAGGGTCAATGCATAGTGCTCTAAGGATGTTTTGGCAAGGTCATACATTCTTACCTCTATCTCTCTTTTTTTACTCTCTCACATTAGCAATTGAAAGATATCACAAGAGACATGGAATGTTGTGGCAACATTCTTCTCATCAAGCACCAAGGCTAGAAAGAATCAACTATGGATGAATATTACAACACTCAAGAAAATGCCCAAGAAAAGTATGATAGATTTTGTCACCAAGATGATAGACACTGGAGATCAACTTGGAAGCATTGGAGAGGTCATTCATAAAGAAAACCTAGTGAGGCAAACATATTACCTCATAGCGTAGTTTCTTCACTTCACTCAAGCCTATCCCTATGGGGAATACTATCACATGTGCCAACAACTCCTCTTATCCTATTATGGGAATTGCTAAGAACATTCTCACTACTCTTGGTGGTGGTTATTTTACATTGTTAGATGCTTTGTTTGTGCCTCAGACCAAGAAAAATATGTTATCAATTTCAGCATTAGCCAAGATTGGTGTGGTCATGAAATTTATTGATGACATATGTACAGTTCATGATCTCTCAAATAGCAAAATCATTATTGATTATGGCATTCTTTGTTAGGGATTATATGAGCTCATAGATTATGCAAAATTTGAGAATGATTCAGCATGTGCAGCTCAAGATTCTCAAGTTATGTTAGATGCAAAGCTTTCGCATGCATGCTTTGGTCATCTTAACTTTTCTAGTTTTCTACGCCTGCAAAAATGTGAAATGGTGTCTTCTTTGCCCACACTTGAGGCACCTAGTAAACATGTGTGTGAAGGCTATATTTTGGGCAAAATGTAGCATTTTTCATTCCTAAAAGATTGTTCAGGTCAAGCTACTCATATGTTGCAGCTTGGCTAATACTATTTCTGCTTAAAAAAACTCCTTAGGATCTAATAATTACGGACTAGCACTTCTATAACTAACTGTAAAAGCTTCGAGCTCGGGGATCCACTGTTGAAAACCTTCTAACAATTTATCAAAAGCTAATGTTACATCTGATAGTTTAGTTATACTTTTTGTAGTAGTCTTCGTCATCTATTCTAGTTTAGTCTCACAAGTGATTTCCAACATTTAAGCAGCTTTTCCGAGCTTATCTACTTCCGCTTTCTTATCTTACAATACCAAATTTTCATCTGCACAATGTTGCTTCCACTATTTTACCTGGCATTCCAACTCGGGTATTCATGCAATTTGTGCCTGTACTGTGTCTAAGTTTTCCTAAACAATTCGGAGCTTTTCTTCCAATGCCGTAAACTCTGAATTCCACACTGCTAGTCTTTCTTCCACTTCCGCACTCGAAATAATCTGCCTCTTCATTTCCCCACTCTGATCTTTAACTTTGATTTTTAACTTTTGTACTTCCTGCTCAGCCTTCTACAGCTTTGTAGTTAACTCTTTATTTCCTTTCTTTAACTTTTGATTCGATTTCTGCGTCTGTCAGATTTCTGCTTGCAGTCTAGCTATGATTTTCAACTTCTCCTCCACCGTGACTATCAAAGTATTGTTTTCTGTCAATATCTCATTTAATTCATCCACTAGCTCCTCATTGATAGGACTGGCTGGATCAATATTCTCCACTCTAACAGCTTCTATCTCTTCTCGTAGTTGGGTGAGCTGGGCTATCATCTTCTCCCGCTCTGCAAACCATTTATCCTTTTCCACTATCATGGCATTATATTTATTTTGGAAATCCTCAAGTTTCACCAAACACCAAGCTAGCCCACGAGCCAAGTCTCCAAGTAGTTCTGGTGGAACAGTTTCCTTGCTATACATCCACGGATATATCACATCAATGGACGAGAGTGGGGATAACTTCACCCTCCCTTCTGTAGTTTTCCATTTATCCACCAGACCAGACTCGTGAAATGTATATAATACTAGTATTCGGCTCAAAGACTCACTCGAACGACCATCTTGATCCTATTGTTGCTTTTTGTATCTCTCCTCTTCTTCCTCCTTTCGGGCTGCCTCTTCCTCGTTGGCCTTCCTCTCAACATCTTCCCTGGCCTTCCTCTCTGCTTCTATCTTGATCCTATTGTTGCTTTCTGTATCTCTCCTCTTCTTCCTCCTTTTGGGCTGCCTCTTCTTCATTGACCTTCCTCTCAACATCTTCCCTGGCCTTCCTCTCTGCTTCTTCCTTGGCCTTCCTTTCAGCTTCTTCCCTAGCCTTCCTTTCGGCTTCTTCCCTGCGATTCTCCTCCACGTCGCGCCTTTTAGATTCCTCCTGTTCATCCACCTCATTTTCAACCTCATCCTAAGAAGTGTTCTCTCCGGATTTCCGCTCTGCCGCTAGTTTCTTTAGAAGCTGTAAAAATACTTTACTTGAGCATACTGTCTATTCTTGAGGTACGTAATCCAGAGTCGAAAAGAGTAAGGTAAAGATAACTCCCACTTTGGAATCCAGTACTATATTAACAACTCGTCCGTTACGTTGAAAGAATCTATGAACTTCCTTCTTTAGCTTCTGAAAAATAAGTTTTGCCTAGTTTACCTGGGTCTTCACCGCTTCCTTCACCAGAGCAAAGATCTTCTAGGACACCCCATAATGTTTCACCTGCAAATTAATGACCATTGTTATTAACAGCATACCCCACTTCAACTGATTGTTGTCCGGCAACTACGTGAATCGGTATTCACCCGGACATGGATTGCCAAGCAATGCGCAAATCTCTCTAGCATCCACAAGCTCCGTGCTCAGCGTGTTACCCTCCTTAGCCACATAGAACCGCTCAGCAATTAGCTTGACCGACAAAATGTACCAATTCCTCTCCTATGTGAATGCTGATATCCTGTGCATTGATGTCATTGCCCTCTGTTTGTCGGACTATTTCCATGGCAATCTCCTTCGCTTGGGGATGAGGCCTAATGCTGTGCCAATCTATCATCGCGCACTGCAAGAGTCCTCTACATTCAAACCACTCCTACTCCTTGGATAGCTTCTCGGGAATGTAGAGAAGGTGATAGTCTGAAAATGAATTTACCATCTTACTACTATCTGTCTGCTTCGTTGTTCGTATGCATGAAAGCTCTATGTAATCTCTGCGCTTCTCTCATTGTAGTCGCTCTACTCGCGAATTCCCCAAATGAGCCGGATTCGACAAAGTGTGCAGCCTTTTATGCCCAACCTGCGTGTGTAACAAACTACGAGTTTGTGTCATGACGAATGAGCAAAGCATCATAACTTACAAATCTACACTGATTGCTAGCTCACAAAATAAGAACTCATCATTCATATTTGAAAACTCAAAGCCGCCGTCATCCGTTAAGGGTTTGTACATTTGCATGTTAATTAGTTAAAGTGCTCATCATGCCTTAGATCCCATGATCCTTTTTTTAATGGGAACATTGAAAGGGCCTAAGCTTAGACCCTTTAATGACCATTGGCAGAACTTCTCCGGTTAATGTAGCCAGCCAGAATGGTCCAGGTCCACACATCTCATGAATCTGGAATGGACCTATCCACCGTATTTTCAGTTTACCCATCTTGCACTTCATCTTACAATAAAAATAAAGGACAATAAAAATAAAGGACTAAATCCCCTGGGTGAAAATTTTCAGTCTGCAGATTACGGTCATGCCACTACTTCTAAGGAGTTTGTACTTCCTGGAGCAGTAAAAAGCTATGATAATGTTGCTCATGCAGAAGCCGCAATTGATCTATTCGATATGCGAAAGACTTGTCCAGAACAAACCCTTTCACCACTTCAATCTAGAGATTGGGTATCACAAATTCAAAGGGAAGTATGGCCTCTTGTTCGTAAAGCAATTTGAAAGGTGTGCTACCAACGGAAACTTTATAGGCAGTTCTATAAGCCCAAAGGACAGTGGTAAGCAGTGATTCCCACTAATCTATGGAATCTAGCAACAATTTCTGAAGCATCTAGAGTAACACCTTGTTAGTACTTTCTGCGAATTTGTTTGCCCGAGGATAATAAGGAGAGCTTAACTTATGCTTTATTTGATAATTGGAAGTAAGTTCAACAAGCAACTGATTCAAAAAATAGGTTCCCAGTCCGAAATCAATTCTAGAGGTAAACCATAACGCAGAAAGATATTAGTGTGCAATTTTTGGGCGATCGTCCGTGCAGTAGCTTGCTTTGTTGCCCATGCTTCTACCCAATGGGTATAGTAATCCGTGCAAGTTAAAATATACAGGGCACCAATATGTGCAATAGGGGGTTTGATGGGACCAATAAAATCCAATCCCCATTTCCAAAAAGGTTCAAGGGATAAAATCGGCTATAACGGGAAGTGTTGGCTTGCCGGAGGTTCTCCGGTGCATTGGTAAGAATCACAATTCCATACCGCTTATTGTACATGAGAATACATCATTGGCCACCATAAGCCAAAGTGCTAAATTTTCCGCACCGTAATCAAATGAATGAAGTGTCCGCCAACCTTGCCAGCATGAGCCTTCAAAATGATAGCCTACACCTCATGTGGGGGAACACAACACATCCAAAAAGTAGTGGGGTCCTTATGATACAATTAGCCCATAATAACACTAAACCGACATCTACGAAGGCCAAGTTTTTTCCGTGCTGCAAAACTCAAATGAGATGGGGCAACACGATTCTTCAAAAAACTAAGCATTTCTTCATACCATGTAGGGTAAGTGAGACGTGCAGTCTCCACTTCAACGACTGAAAAAACCTTCGCAGCCAATAGAGAATAATGGATTATGTCAAGAGGTTCCCCATGATTGATGCAGGAAAGAAAATCGGCAATCGCATGGCTAGCGCCAGGGGGATGAACAATATCAAATTCAAACTCTTGTAAAAGCAAGACCCACCGAGCAAGACGGCCTACCAAATTCTGCTACTTAACCAAATACAACAACACACTATGATTGGCATGGAAAGTGAAGGTGCGATCCAACAAGTAATGCCAGAACTTTTTGATGGAGTAGATGAGTCCCAAGCATTCCCATTCTGTCGTCGAATAATTATGTTGAGCTCTGGTAAGTTTCCGACTCGCATAGTACTAGACGGAACCAACTTCGATCCTCCTTTTGCATCAAAATACTTCCAATAGCATGATCTAAAGCATCCACAAATACATGGAATGGCTGTGTCGAATCCTAATTATGTTCAATCGTAGTAAATCGCCGACTCACATAGTACATCGGGCGAAACCAACTTCGATCCTCCTTCTGCATCAAAACACTTCCAATAGCGTGATCTAACGCATCCACAAATACATGGAATGGCTACGTCTGATCCGGAGCTTTCAGTACCAGTGCTATGGCGATATTTTTTTGTAAGCTCTCAAATGCTCATTGTGCGTCGGCTATCGAGATAAAATCTACGAGTTTCACATGTGCCAACTTGTTTAATGGGATGGATATATAAGCAAGACCCCTTAAGTGCCTACCATGCCATCGCACCTGACCCAGAAAAACATAAAATCTCCTTAAGAGTTTTGGGAGCGGAAGTTTTGAGGATAACTTTGACCTTGTCTAGATCAAGTGCGATGCCCTTTGCTGAAATTACATGGCCCAACAGTTTGCCACATTTAATTGCAAAAGTGGATTTATTCAGATTCAAACAAAGGTGCACTTGACGAAAGGAGTCAAAACAAGCTCATAAATGGTCCAGATGAGCTTCCATCATGCCGGAAACAGAGAATTCATCTAAAAAGGTGCGCATAAAAGAAGTAAGGTATGGGGCAAAGATTTGTTGCATGCAATGGAAAGTACTTGGCACATTCTGTAATCCGAACCACATGATAGTACATGTAGACACTCCCCAATTTGTAATAAAAGCAATTTTTGGGATGTCTGCGTCCACCATCCAGACTTGATTATAGGCGCTAAATCCATTGAGAAATGAATACATTTCCCTTCTTGCAACCTCATCGAGCATGCTATCCAAAAACGGTAAGGGAAACGGATATGGTACAGTTGCCGCATTGAGCCTCCTATAGTCCACACAGATTTGTAACTGTTTATTCTTCTTTGGAACAATCACTATGGGGGACACCCATTCGGGATTCTCAATCAGAACAATGTAACCAACTTTTGTCAATCTGTCCAGCTCATGCTTGACCTGTTCTGCAAAATTTGGGTTCGTTCTGTATCGCTGTTGCATCAATAGGGTAGCATCCGTTTAAGAAATATCCGATGATGAGAAAGCTTAGGATCTAGACCTTTCATGTCGGAATATGTCCATGCGAATACATCCATATACAGTTGTAACAAGGAAATCAAGGCCATCCAAAATTCTGGAGCAAGCTTCGAACAAATTCGGATTGGTTTAGGTTCCTCCGGAGTCCCCAAATTGATCACCTCTAAGGAATCCTTTTCCTCGCGTATTCGGAAATCGTCCATAGGATCTTTGAGTACCGGCTCGATACACTCCTCTTCCTGTGATTCCGGAGTTTCCATACACACCACAACTGCCGTAGTGTCCCATTCGAAACTAATGATGGAATTCACATCAATGACCCCAAACGAGAGTACATCTCTATGGGCTTCCAAAAACTGTTGTTCCTCATCTTTATCGAGCCCCTCCAACATATGTGGAGGCTCTCCTAACATTGGTTTCTGCTCCGGAGGACAATAGTGCTCGTCATCCAACAGAACGGAAAACTTAGCATTCCCTCTTCGGAAAGTAATTGTCTTTTCATCCCAATTTTGACGAACTTTAGGATTACGCAACCATGGCCGGCCCAATGATAAATTTTAATCTAATTTCTCCCCTTCAGTTCCAGTACAACAAAGGTGATGTTAAGGAGAACTTGTGTAATCCGAATAGGGATATCTTTAACCAGCCCTACTGGTTGGACCCGTGATTGGTCTACTATCCGAACAAAGAAAGGGAGCGAGGTCAACGCTGTTCTAACCCATTTGCTGACACATAGTAGTAGATGCAATATTGATAATAGAACCCCCATCAATCAAAACTTTTGGAATAACGTTATTTTTATACTGCACTGTAATCATTGGTAATGCATAATCCATAATCTGGGCCGGCACATTCCATACCATTGGAACTGAAGGTCCCGGATTTTCAAAGGTATATATTTGCTCCGCAATTGTTGTAATAACTATTTCCCGAATGCGGGGACTAATTCCAACAGTGCCCCTAAAGAAAATTTTATGTGTGATTCCTATAGAATTTCACAATACTCCGTATTCATTGATAATTCATAATCATTATATCCTTGCTTTTGTCCTTCTGAACATTGTTTCTGTGCGAGGTCTATGTGCAAGCGGATACCAATTGATAGCTCTTGCGAGCTCCCTTCTCCTTCCGTACCAACTATACTTCTTTTATGCTCCTTTCCTAAAGATTCCACTCGGAACAATTGAGGGTTCACATAGTGCGACGGGTACTCCGTAGCCCGCTGTACAACCTTCATCAAAGTTTGTTTTTGTTCTGTAGGAGGTAAGTGATACATTTTTGGTCCACTGGAATACTCTTTCTAAGATCGGGTGACTATTGATGCTTTCGGCTATAAACATTCCAAAGTCACCAGCTTGGCCATGGGTTCCTTGAGCTTCGCTTGTTGCTTCTGCTGATCGTGTTCCTTAGCTTCCTCACATTCCAACTGTCTATGACTGTATTGGAGACAAAACTAAGTCTATGATTGTATTGGAGACAAAATTAACACTCAATTGGATGATTACCAGGGTTACTGGGTCCAAGTTGTTGGAATCTCCATCCTCTACCAAAATCTTGCCTATTCTAGCGAAAGCCACGCCGCTGCTCTCGAAATTGCTATGAATCCGAATATTGAAGGGGTCCACCCAGTCCAGCATCCTAACTATTTAACCATTGTTTGCTAACAACTTGGGGCTTATACCCATTATTGTTATCTTGCGAGGATGGTCCTTCTACTCGCGCGGTAGCCACCAAGGTATTTCGCACATTAAAGTGGCATTCCTCTAAATTATGATTAGTTTTGTTACAAATAGGGCAAGAGAGTTGATTAAGCACACAATCAACCGTAATATGGCCCGCATTCCTGCACCATAGGCAATACAACTACTTTTTTGGGTTTGCACCCTTTCTGAATGCCAAGTTAGTTTTCTTTGAGCCCAAATTGGAAAAGTGCATCTTCCGATCCATATGGATTGCTAAGTCAATTATCTAATCTAGCATACGAGATTGTTCAAGCGTGTACATATAGGTATTCTCTTTAATGGTTGGTTGCAATCTGTCCATAAAGAATTCTATTAGCGTTTCCTCTGTAGGACACTTATCTCCCAGAAACTACCGCAATGTAGATATGAAATTTGATGCATACTGCTCAACCGTCCCTTTCTGCAACATATATTGAAGTGAAGAATGTAACTCTGAAATACTCTTCGGAGTCTACAATCGTTCCAAGAACGCCGCCTTCAACTCATCTTATGTGGAAAAGTAATCGAGAGGGTACTCAATAAGCCATTTGACTGCATCACCAACAAACGTGGCTTGAAACACTTGAAATTTATGCCAATTATCATCCAAATTACGATGATTACATAAGTACTAATTCTCAAATGTCCATACATGCATATTTGGATCTTCATCCACTCGCCCGTAAAAATGAGTATAGTTTAGCACTGGTAGTGGGTGCCTGTTCGCCATCGAGTTACTAAGCGTCTCTAAGGTAGTATTTTGAGGTAAGGGTATTAAAGCGAACAACAATTCTAGTGAGGTTACGCTGCCGCCGCTTTGAACTTCTGCTAGAGGGTATTCTTCTTCCTGTAGGTGGTCCTGCTGGTCGATCTCGCTGAATTCCCCATGCCACAATACTTTAGCTATTTTTCTGTCCTTCCACTCAAAGACTATACATCCTTGAAAAGCTTGGGGGCTAAAACTCCAATCTCCATCTAAAACTGTACTTCTTAAATAATAGTAATTGCTTCCTCAAGAGGAATACCTCCCAACTTCAATGTTGCGAGCATCTATTGCACAAATTCATCTAGATAATTGGGATGATGAGGCTTTTGTAAGTACTCCTTGCCACTTCGCATCGGCATCAATCTACTTTGTGTGGTGCTCTGTTACCCCATCCCATCGTGGTCGCCATATGTTTGCGCACTTATAGCCGATAGACTAATAGTACACAATATACAAGTTCGTAAACGGGGATTTACAAATATGAACTCATAAACATGTGTCTCTATTCCTTTACTTCAATGTAAATGAGTGCATACAAAACAATCCATAAACAAAATGTATTCAGAATCTCAACTTCACAATTAATAAGTTCTAAATTCGAAAGAAACCATCGATTATATTACAATATCATAGTTACAATCGGACTTCCACTTCCAGACTTTGATCTTCACCGCTCTGCTATCAGTTTGTTCTGTATCCATTACTATCGGAATCTGCTTTCGCATAACGTAACATAGTACTTCATAAGAAAGGGGTAAGGGTTAAAGGCTTCACATCGTTTCAAACCTCTGAAATAGAAAGATGCAAAAATTAAAATTGTTTCGAAAACTCCTGGTATCTCCATTACTACATAAGAATGATGATTACAAGAATAGTTCCACCACATCGGCTGCCAACAACACCTTATATGTTAAGTGTGCAAATGATGTGCTTTTGATCATTGTTGTCTATGTCAATGACATGCTGCTCACTTGTCCTCATGAGAAGCATATTGCTGATTTTATGTTTGATCTACATGCATCATTTGAGATGTTACATTTGGGGCACTTGCATCATTATTTGGGCATTCATTTTATGCAACTTGATGGTGGAATAGCTTTGGGTCAAAAAAAAAATATTGACATATTATTGCAGCATTTTGGCCTTCAAGACTGCAAACCTATTGCCACCCCTATGGAGATAGGTTTATGATTGAGTCTTCATGATGGTGGAGATGCATTTGGTGTTGTTCTCTATTAGCAAGCTATTTGATGCTTGATTTACTGATGCATTACTCAGCCAGATATTTAGTTTGTTGTCTCACAGATGAGCAAGTTTATGCATTGCAAAGGTGTCAAGCATTGGTAGGTGGTTAAGTGCATCTTTCGCTACTTGAGTGGTACCCAACTACTTGGATTGTTTTATCCTAAGGGGTGATCACTACAACCAAATTTACATGCTTTTTTGGTCTCTCAATGGGCCAGTTGCTATGGCACTCGTGTGTCCAATAGTCACTTTTTCTTCATGCTTGGTAGCTCATGTATTTCTTGGTTAAGCAAGAAGCAGCCTACTGTGGCCACTTCCAGTTATGAGGCTAAGTATAGGGAAGCTTTCAGAGCAATTACGTGTGTGTATCTCAGATGCCTTATGGCTGATTTGGGTATTGATCACTCTTCTACCACCACCATCTTCACTAGTAGTCAGATGGCAGTTGCGAGGAACCCTCTATTCCATGCTCGCACTAAGCACATTGAGGTGCACTATCATTATATCAAGGAGAGGTTCTCTACTATAGAGATCAGTTGGGCATATGTTCCCACACAACGGAAGATTACAAAGCTTCTCACAAAGGCTCTTCCTAGAGAGACATTTTGAAGCTTTCTACAAATCTTTGAGCATACTTCCTTTTGTGGATTGATTCCACATAGCTTGGCACTTCCTTACACATGATTGCAAACTCCATGTTCACCGCATCACTTCCAAGGGGGATTTGTTGATATAATTTGATAGTGAGGTGTGTGAATACAATAGGACTGTCGAGGAATGTTTTTCCCTCTTTAAGAGGTTTTTTCCCTGGTTTTGTATATACGCCTATAGCCCAAAAAAATTACTTTTATCTTTGTACATTCTAGTGGTAATACATTTAGTATTGTGTGTTGTGCTCCAAGATTCTTTTTTTTTTTTTTTAACGTCGTCTGCATGCTTCCACAGACCTCAAACTCCAATAGTGGAAAAATCTTCCATCTCCTTGAAATTCTAATGGGCTTTTAGGTTTCCGTTGACCAAAAATGGAACTAGGTTCTTGCCAAACTTGATAAAAAAATTTCTTACTAGAAGGGCATGCAACTCAATTTTGTGGGGCATGCAATGGTGATCATCACCTTCACTCTTTCATCCCTTCTCTATTTTTTGACATGTTGGAGATCAAAAGACAAAGATTTTTATAAAATTATAAATTACTTGCAAAGTTCCCTTTGGAGAAGATATCTCCCTAGGAGAGGTATGGCCAAGATCAAATGGGCCATTTATGCAAATCAAAACGATTCTAGTGGTTTGAGCATTTTGGACATTGGAGGGATGGTAGAGAAGATGGTGGCCAAGTGCATGATCAAAGCATTGGGAAACTCAGAAGCTTCTTGGGGGAATTTGATTCTCAAAGAAAAATCTTCTTTTATGCTTTGTGGGGCTTCCTAGGTGGAAGGGACATGTTTTACTCACTCTCATATTTCCTTTTCTTCTGACTCCCAAAGGGTAAGAGTTAGTTTTCTCCTTCAAGAAGAGCTTGACCATGATGATTCTGTAAATCAAGTTCAATGAGGATTGGAAGTGGGTAGTTAGGATTAGACAATTGCTTCTATTTGACTTCATATTGGAGGAATCAAGGTAATGGACTCAAGGAAATCTATCAAACAAAGAAGATATGTAACAAAGAGCTCCATAATTGGAAACATATATGGATTCAAGAGACATGTGACTTGACTACATTTAAGGACATTGAGCCATCTAGGAGAGTATGAATATGATGATACGTGCCTATTGAGACACAAAATCATTTCCTAGGAGAACGCAAAGACTTGCCTCCTCCTTGCACGTGATCCCCCATGGATTGAAGGGTTCATATGGATCAACAACATCAAATTAGATAATTTGATGTCTCTCAAGAACCACCTAGACTTGCATATCTCCTTCGACATGAAGAGGCCTAGTATGAGATGGCAATTTAAGTTTTTGGACTTATGCACCTTCTCATTGAGAGCACAAAGTATGTCCTTATGTGGAAAATTCTTCACCAAGGAGTTTGGACCAATATCAAAGCTAATAAAATCTATAGAGCCCTCCAACAGTGTAAGAGAGTCTCTCTGCTAGAGAAGACATGGTAACCTTTTCTTTTGTGCCATAGGAGTTACTTAGTTTGGCAAGATCTTGCTAGGATATTGAGTTTAAAAAGTCAAATCAACTTGAAGAAAGCATTACTTGGTGAATCGATTGGCTGCTCTTATGCTTTGTGTAATGCCATATGCGGGAAGCTTTTTGAAAGATTTGTAAAGAAATATTTGTTTCCTACTTCGACCATAAGTCCAAAGAATGGCCGATTGAGAAATCCCTTGCCCTATTAGGAAGATGAATATGTACATATAAAAATTCCCTCCTTTGGAAACCACAAAATTTTTTTCTTAAAATACAAAGAGATCAAATGTGAATGGGCTGCCCATAGGCAGCAAAAAGTTCATTAATCTTTTCTATAGATTGCTCTAAAACATAGGTTTCTTACCGAATTCTTGTTGCTATATTTGTTGCAACTTAGGTCCATCCTACCCCTACTTTAAGGGATCGAAGGGATCCCAAGGGCACTATGCCCATTCACTCTATAATTATCTTTTTAATAGTCCAAGCGAATATATATATATATATGAGCACGAGTGGTCTCTGAGGTCGGTGTGCGAGCCACCTTGCGAGACCGGAGCGCACCTCATCAGTCAAGTAGCACCTACCTCACGTGAAAGCATAACATGCAGAGATCAACGAAGGGGCACCATACGTTGCATCTGACAATCTGCATTGGCAACTTGGAATCCCTGATGCCTCAATCACGTGCCATGGCTCTGCCCATTTGATTAATTGGCAGACACCACTTGGGCCACCATATCAGAGGAGAGAAGAGAGAGAAACAACAGACATGCCTCTTGGGCGTTAGCCATTTTGGAATGCCTCATTACTTTTAGCAGAGATAAGAGTATTAGTTTTTGCGCAGATTACTAAAAACCTGATACAATGTATTAACTCATGTAGGATCGAGATTTAAGTTCGCATGTAAGGGCGCATCTCCAGCATCGTCTTCACAAGTGACCGACAGTCTACGTTGATTTCGGTAGCAAAAAGTACGCCTTGGGCGCATGCACAGAAGGAAGGAGATGTTGAAGAAGGAGACGACATCTCAGTGCCTGCATCTGGGGATTTCATGATTCGAAACCGACAAAGAGCTGAAGAAGCAGCGTTAACCCTCACACGCCTTCTGAGGAGGTAGCCGGAGGCGAAGGGAGCTTAGATACTTCTGTTCGTGAGTGTGGAGACCTAAAGATGTCCCGGCATGCAGTTCAAGGTCATAAGCCTTGAGGGACGCAGTCCACTATCCCCTCAAGGTGCACGACAGCTTGGCTCCGACGACGACAGACGACGCGTTCCGGCGACAGCTCGGCTCAAGCGATAGCTCGGCTCCGGCGACGACAGACGACGCGTTCCGGCGATACTTGGCGATACTTGGCGGTCTGGGAGCACGGACGATCGCGTATCTCAACTCCACCGGCGATACCTCAATTCCGGTCTGGGAGCACGGACGATCGCGTAACTCCACCGGCGATACCTCAATTCCACCGGCGGCGATACCTCATCTTAGGCGTTACCGTTGCAGCTCCGACCGCCGCGTTTCCCGGGACCCAGCGCGCGCGTGGCAGTCCTCTTATGACGGCCCAGATTCATTATTTGCCGCGTTCGAGCTGATGGCAATCATTGAGGCGTCCACAGCGCTCCGATCGCTTGTTTTTGGGGAAGTGGGGACCTCGTGTTTGCTGATCCTGTGCTGAAAGGTTTGAGTTTTTTATTTAGCAAAGCTTTGTAAGTTTTTGTAAAGGGAAAAAAAAAAAAAGAGAAGAAAAAGGAGTTTAAGAAGTAGAAAAAGAAAAAAGAGAAAAAAAAAAAGAAGAAAAGAAAAAAAAAAGAAGAGAAAAAAAAAAGAGAGAAAAAAGAGAGAAAAAAAAAAAAAAAAGAAAGAAAAAAAAAAAAAAGAAAAAGAGAAAAGATTCGAATAAGTAGAAGAGAGCTTGTGGGATTTCTAGCCTGTTTGTCTTCTCCTTTAAAAGGAGTGTTTGGCTTCGATGTGATCGGAAGGGGGAGTCTTCCTTGCTTGTGGGCTGTTTTCTCTCCATGTTGAAGGGTTTTGCCTTTGGATTTTGATTAGTGACAGTGGTGCAAGCTCCGTTTGGCCATGGATGTGGCTTCATCCTCTCTCGTGAAAAGTAATCGGGCCCCTCCCCCTGGGGAGACCGACTTCCTGGCCGCTCTGCTGGAGGGAGGGTCGTGTGCCGCCCCTGGGGCATCCGAAAGGGTTGAATCCCCCATCGTGTCCCTCAGTAGACCCGCAGTTCTGTCTGCTCAGGAGGAGCTCAAGAAAGTGTGCCTCGTTGGCCAAGTGTTTGGCCCTAGGCCCCCGCTCGAAACTGTGCGACAATGGCTTCGAAAAGAGTGGTTCCCTAGAGGACTAATTGTTAGCAAATGTCAGTTCTTACCAGCGAACCACATGCTGCTAGTCTTTGAAAATGAAGAGATGGCGTTCCAAGCCCTAAGCGTTGGCACCTGGCAGCTCGGTCGGGCGACCCTATGCCTATTCAGATGGTCCCCGGACTTTACTCCCGACAAATCGAAATCGCTTCGGTACCCTCTTTGGGTTGAGCTCCCGAATCTTCCCTACTTCTTGTACAACTTCGTGTGGGACATTGTCTCCCCTATCGGCAAGCCGCTGGCCTCACGCGATGACATTGGTGGTCTCATCTATGAAGGCGCAAGACACTCATTCAATGCTAGGTGGCACCCCCAAATTTGTGTCGAGGCCGACCTCAGCTCGCCGCTTCCATCAATGATCAAAGTGGACATGGGTGAAGGAGATGTGTGGGAGCAGGACATCATCTACAAGAACCTTCCCAACGCGTGCTTTCGTTGTGGCCAGCAAGGTCACAGGATTAAAGATTGCCCTCTCAGGCAAAAAAACAAGCGCTCTCAAGAAGCCTCCAAAACTGCTCAAGACAACAATGGTGACTTGACCCACTCGACCAAGGAAGGGGAAGGCAAGGGCCTCTTGAACCCACAAGCTGATGAAGATGGCTTTACTGAAGTTAGAAGAAGAAGGAAAAGAAGCCCTAGGGCTAACGGTGCGAGAAACAACCTGCCTCATACCCCCTATAGCAACTTGTATTGCAATCTACAAAAGGAGATCAATGAGTTGGACTACCCAGGTGGGAAGCTACTAGAGGTAGACACCTACGACAAAGCCCTAGAGATCCCCGACATTAAAGAAACCCCTCAGGAGGGCTACACTACAAGCAAAGAAGATGGTTTCACCACTAGTAACGAAGACAATATGGACAGTGAAAGTTCCATCATTGGATTGACGATCCCGGAAACGGTGCCGAGCCCGGGGCCCAAGTCTTCCCAGCAAGGGGCGGCCCGCAAAGGAAAACAGCCCATGGAGGTACCCTGGAAAAGCCCTCACAAGATCAGATTTTTAAGTCGGGACCAGACCCTAGCGAAAAAGAAAGATGAAGCCAAGAGAAGGAAGGACAAAGCTCCCTCCCGCAAAGAGGGATTAATACAAAATGATTGTCATCTCGCTAAATGCTAGAGGGCTATCCAACCCCTCAAGAGCGACCATCATTGGTCAATGGCTTCGCGACATTAGCCTAAACCCAGACTTTATATGCATTCAAGAGATCAAAATTGACGGAGAAGACCTCCAGAAACGGCTCAGGCAGGTCTCATCGAAGCACGTGTGGTTCCCAACGAAGCACCCGCGGGGGTCCGGAGGAACGGCTATCGGCGTTAAACAACGCTGGTTTGAAAAGCTCGAGAACTTCATTGAAGATGTGGGTCACCGTTGGATCGCTGTTTCTTTCGGTGCCCCTCTTTGTGTTACGATGGTCGCTTTTTACGCCCCTAACGGTGATTTGGAGAGACGGAACACTTGGGCCTCCTTAGACTCGCTTCCCCACAACGTGCTCATTTGTGGTGATTTCAACATGGTGGAGGACCCAATGGACAGATGGATGGGCAAGGGCAGGGTCATCGACAGCCGGGAGAAAGAAACGTGGGACATGACCAAACTGCACTTGGATTTGGTTGAATTCAAAGACTCGAATGGCTTTTCTTGGTCGAATCTCCAAGCGGGCGAGGACCTGAGGAAAGCTAGACTCGACAGATGCTACATTTCTCAGAGTTTTACCCAACAGTGGGGCCTCCCTACCATCACGCAACGCACTGACCTCACCATCTCTGACCACTACCCGATCGTTATCACTTTTCAACCTGCCAACAAGTCCCGCAAGGCTCCGTGGTTCCATGCCAACGCGTCCACCTTCTCTCTCCCCTCCGTTCACCAAGAAATTGCCGACGTTTGGAAGGTGGCGTTCGCCTCTGGCTTGGCCCCAGCCAAGTGCTGGAGAAATGCGGTCGACAAGTCTCGTAAGATCATAATCAGAACTAAGAAGATGCTCGAGAATGTGAGGCGGGCTCGGAGGGTGGCTCTCTACCACAGACTCTGGCGGCTCGAGGAGGAGGTGAACAAAGGAAAACATCAAGCTCAGAAAGGTCTCCGAAAAATCAGAGCAGTGTTGAGATACGAGGAAGAAATACAAAGGAAAAACTTGCAAATCTTCTTCAAGGAGTGGTGGGCTGGCAAAGCCGACAAACCCACCAAAGAGATGTGCCGTATCCTTAAAAGGAAACACAACAGAGAAGCGATCCCACTACTGCTTGATCCGCTTGGCAATGTCTGCAATTCGGAAGAAGATAATTTAGGCATCATCGAAGGGCACTTCACGAGACTCCTGGGAACCTCGAATCCCCTCTCCCACCATAGAAGGGACTGTATGGCTGCCATCTCTAGGGTTTCCCCCCGGAGGATTCCACCCAACCTCCTCTCTCTGCTTCATGCTCCGATATCTGAATCAGAAATCATTGAGGTCATTGATGCCCTCCCTCTCGGTAAAAGCCCGGGACCCGACGGACTCACTAACGAGTTCTTTAAATCCTTCAAGCTGGTGGTTGCCACCCCTCTTCGGTTGGTCTGGCAAGAAGCGCTAAAGTTTGGTGCTCTTCCGTCTTGCCTAAACAATGGAATTATCAAGTTGATTCACAAGAAGGGGGAGAAGAACAGAATCGAGAACTGGCGACCTATCACGATGCTCCAAACTGGATACAAGATCATCGCCAAAGTCATCGCCAACAGACTCTCGTGCCACCTGATATCTTGGCTTAGTGAGGACCAAAAAGGTTTCATCAAAGGCAGGTCTATCCTGGAAACCATTATGGATATTTGGGAAGGCATTCAATTTGCAAATGAGTCTAACCAAGATGTGGTCTTCCTCAAGATCGATTTTGACAAAGCCTACGACAGGCTAGAATGGGACTATATTCTGCAGTCTCTCCTTGATCTCGGATGTAGTCAGAAATTCACCAAGATGATCGCGACCCTTCTCGGAAACGCAACGACCCAAATTAACGTTAACGGCAAACTTTCGAAAGCAATCCACCTTAAAAGGTCTATTAGACAAGGGTGCCCTCTGGCCCCCCTTCTCTTTGCTGTCGCCACTGAGGGGCTGAGTAGACTGGTGACACATCATGTGGAGGCTGGCAATATCAAAGGCCTCCGACTGCCCCGCGACCACGGGCAAATCATCATGAGACTCTTTGCCGATGATATGAACGCATTCGTTCACAACGATAATACGAGCCTGGAGACCTTCTGGAGGTGTCTTGCTACCTTCTGTGATGCCTCTGGATCCAAAATCAACCACTCTAAGACCGCCTTCAGGGCTATAGTGGGACAGCACCCTAGCCTTCTCATTGATCATGGCTGTCAAATCATTCCGCAGGGCCAAATCTTTCGCCTTCTTGGAATCCCCTTGGGGTTTGGCGTCTCTATGGAACAGCGTTGGAGTTGGGTGTTGGCCAAACTGGAAAACAAGCTCAACTATTGGAGAGGTATGCAAATCAATCTCGCTGGACGTGCGATGGTTATCAACACGTTCCTCCTCTCTTCTACCATCTATTTCCTTTCTTGCTGGAGACCGAACGAGCAAGGCCTGTCCAAACTGAATAGTATTTGTAGAAACTTTCTTTGGACGGGCGATCATAACAGAAGGGGGGTGCCAAAAATCAAATGGACCATCTGCACCAGCCCTAGAGATAGTGGGGGGCTGGGTATCCTAGACATTGGGTGTATGGCCAACAAACTGGCGGCCAAATGGATGATCAAGGCTTGGTGCAATAGGGAGGCCTCGTGGGCCAAGCTGATCTTCAGAAACAAGCATGAGTTGGCCCTCATGGGGCACCCAAACTGGAAGAATCTAGACATCATGACCCTGCTATTCTCCCCGATCCCCGTCTTCCCGAAAGGCTCCAATCTCGTGTGCTCCCTTTGGAAGGGCTGGAACAAAGTCAAAAGCTTCACAAGAGTTAGTGAAGACTGGAAGTGGGCGGCCGGAATCAGACAAAACGACTCTATCTGGTTTCCGATACATGGCATCAGGAGGGTGGAATCGTGGAACATTCAAAATGCCAAGAAGTTATGGAACAAAGGATTCAAAAAATGGAAACATCTCTGGAAACATGACACCAACAGTTGGATCAACTACGAGGATATCGACCCTCGCATAAACATCTCCTACGAAGAGTGGAACACCTTACAAAGCAGATGCCTCGCCTGGGATCGTCACAAAACTCGCCTTCTCAGGGGACATGATACTCCGAACCCGCGTGGTCTCAAATGGCACAATGGAAATAGCCTACTCAAAATCCCGAACATCAAAGAAACGGACGACCTCCAAATCCGCCTCAACAAGAAGTGGTGCCTGTCTTGGACGCGGCTTAGGTGGGACATGAAATTCATGGGTATCTGGCACCCACTTATAGAGGTTAAGAAGTCTGTCCTCCTATGGCAAATTCTTCATCGAGGAATTTGGACTAACCATAAAGCAAGCAAAACTTGTGGGATCCCCCCGTGGTGCAAACGCTGCCACCGTGCAATCGAAGATGTCCCACACATCTTCCTTACCTGCCCCAACTCCCACAGAATCTGGCAGACGGTTGGACTGAAAATCAGAATTCAGAAACAGCTTAGTTGGAAACAAGTCCTTTTGGGAGAAGCGATTGGTTGCTCTGCGGCTCTCTGGAACGCTATCAGAGGGGAAGTCCTGTGGAAAATCTGGCGGGAACGGTGTGCTCTCAACTTCAGCGACCCCCCAGGGAGTGGTCGATTGAAAAATCACTATTCCTCCTTGGCAAAAGGATTGTCAACAGTAAGAAGTCCCCCCCCTTCAGGCACCATCAAGTCCTCCTTTTGACCAACAACAAGCTCAAACCCAAGTGGGTCCCGCATGAGGGCGACGAGAGGGTGATCAACCTTCTTTGTAAAGCAACCTAGGAATCATTCTTGCTTCCCCTGCTTTGTGGGATATGGGGGGTCCCGTGGGCACTAGTCCCCTTTCATTGTACCTTTGTTTCTTAATTTAATTCAAGTCCGGGAGAGTAGGCTATTGCCGAACTTCCTTTATATTAAAATATATATATATATATATATATATATATATATATATATATATATATGTATATATATATATATATATATATATATATATATATATATATATATATATATATATATATATATATATATATGAATGATAAAACGATATGGTAGGATAAGAACACTTGTTGTGTGTCATAATAATCACATTAGGTATAGGCTTACGTGAATTAAAGAAACCATGTTTCGATATAATTGTTGGTTGCACCACTACTACTATACCAAACAATTAAGACATACAATGGTCATGATATCATGACTGAAAATATTAATAAATACCATCATCCTACAATAGAAAACCAATCAATTCAATTAGAATGCTTCCTAAAGGAAAAATGCTAAGGTCTTAACGAGCCTACTAACAAGTTCTACGTATATAAAGTGGATCCATTTGTTAATTACGACCTAAACTAGGGTTGTCACTGATATAAGTATGATTCAAAGATTTCATTTTTTTGGAAGAGACCTAGAGCACGGACCAATATCTTACTATCCTCATGCAGAAACTAGTTTTTAACCTTTACTTATTCTTCATTAATCAAGTGGCTTGATATCTACCTAGTACTTTCAATGCAAAATAGGTCAATAGAGGGAGAGTTCTTGAACTTTGAAAACAACTTTTTCAAGCTAGGATGAGTTTTCAGCCTTGCACAATCATTATCCAAAAACTATGGGTGGTCCGCTAACATGCACCTACCTCAAATTCTCTTGTTTCCATAATTTCTTCTTCCCAATATTCATTACATCATCCTTGGGATCCACAACGTGGATCCCTTTAGATACAAGTCTTGTATTGGTTGAGTTTCCATGATGATTATATTTTTTATGTTCTCAAAATCTAGCATAATAAAATTTTACCACATCCAAATGTAAGCATAAATGTTTTCATAATTAATTGTATCATCCTTAGATACTACCTTGATTATTGTCCCTTTTTTTTAATATAAGGAAGTTCGGCATTAGCCTACTCTCCCGGACTTGAATTAAATAAAGAAAGAAAAGTAGAGAAGGGGACTAGTGCCCACGGGACCCCCCAAATCCCACAAAGCAGGGGAAGATTTTTCAGAGCTTAGATGGCATTACAAAGAAGGTTAATCACCCTCTCATCACCCTCATGAGGGGCCCACTTGGGTTTAAGCTTGTTATTGATCAAAAGGCGTGATGATGCCTGAAGGGGGGGGGGGGGGGGATTTCTTATAGTTAACAATCCTTTTGCCAAGGAGGAACAACGATTTCTCAATTGACCACTCCTTGGGGGAGTCACCGAAGTTGAGAGCACATCTTTCCCGCCAGATTTTCCATAGGACCTCCCCTCTGATGGCCTTCCAGAGAGTCGCGGAGTAGCCGATCGCTTCTCCCAGCAAGGCTTGCAGCCAACTGAGATGTTTCTGAAGTCTAATTTTCTTTCCAACCGTCTACCAGAGTCTATTGGAGTTGGGGCAGGTAAAGAAGATGTGTGGAACATCTTCGATCGACCGATAGCAGCGTTTGCACCAAGGAGGAATCCCACAAAGTTTGCTAGCCTTGAGGTTGGTCCAGATTCCATGATGAAGAATTTTTCATAAGAGGACAGAGTTTTTGATTTCTATGAGGGGGTGCCAAATAGCCATGAACTTCATGTCCCACCGAAGCCGCATCCATGATAGGCACCACTTCTTGTTGAGGTTAACCTGATAGTCAATTGTTTCTTTGATGTTCGGGATTTCTGATAGGCTATTCCCATTGTGCCATTTGAGACCAAGCGAGCTCGATGTGTCGTGTCCCATGAGAAGGTGAGTTTTGTGTCGATCCCAAGCAAGACATCTGCTTTGCAAAGTGTTCCATTCTTCGTACGAAATGTTGACGCAAGGGTCAATGTCCTCAAAGTTGATCCAGCGGTTGGTGTCTTGTTTCCAGAGATGTTTCCATTTTTTGAAGCCTTTGTTCAATAACTTCTTGGCATTTTGAATGTTCCAAGAATCCACACTCTGGATGCCATGGATCGGAAACCAGATAGAGTCGTTTTGTCTGATACCGGGAGCCCACTTCCAGTCCACTAATTCTTGTGTAGCTTTTGACTTTATTCCAACTCTTCAATAGGGAGCACACGAGATTAGAGCCTTTCGGGAAGACGGGGATCGGGGAAAACAACAAGGTCAAGATGTCGAGATTCTTCCAATTTGGGAAACCCATGAGAGCCAACTCGTTCTTGTTTCTGAAGATCAACTTGGCCCACGAGGCCTCCCCGTTGCACCAAGCCTTAATCATCCATTTGTCTGCCAGTTTGTTAGCCATGCACCCAATGTCCAGGATACCAAGTCCCCCACTATCTCTATGGCTAGTGCAGATGGACCATTTGATTTTAGACACCCCCCTTCTATTGTGATCACCCGTCCAAAGGAAGTTTCTACAAATACTATCTAGTTTGGATAAATCTTGCTCTTTCGGTCTGCAACAAGAAGGAAATAAATGGTAGAAGAAAGGAGGAACGTGTTGATAACCATAGCACAACCAGCAAGATTGATTTGCATACCTCTCCAATATTTAAGCTTGTTTTCGAGTTTGGCCAGCACCCAGTTCCACCGCTGCTCCATAGAGACGCAAAACCCCAAGGGAATCCCAAGAAGCCGAAAAATTTGGCCCTGCGGAATGATTTGATAGCCATGATCAATGAGAAGGTTGGGCTGAGACCCCACAATAGCTCTAAAGGCGGTCTTAGAGTGGTTGATTATGGATCTAGAGGCTTCACAAAAAGTAGCAAGAAACCTCCAGAACGTCTCCAAGATGGTACTATCATTGTGAACAAACGCGTTCATATCATCGGCAAAAAGTCTCATGGTGATCTGACTATGATCGTGAGGCAAACAGAGGCCTTTGATATTACCAGCTTCCACCTGGTGTGCCACAAGCCTGCTAAGCCCCTCCGTGGCGATGGCGAAGAGAAGGGGATCCAATGGGCACCCTTGTCTGATAGATCTTCTAAGTTTGATCACTTTCGAAAGTTTGCCGTTAATGTTAACTTGGGTCGATGCGTTTCCGAGAAGGATCGCGATCATCTTGTGAATTTCTGACTACATGCAAGATCTTGGAGCGACTGCAGAATATAGTCCCATTCTAGCCTGTCATAGGCTTTATCAAAGTCGATCTTGAGGAAGACCACATCTTGTTTAGACTCATTTGCAAATTCAAGACCTTCCCAAATATCTATAATGGTTTCCGAAATTGACCTGCCTTTGATGAGACCTTTTTGGTCCTCGCTTAACCATGCTCTCAAGTGGCAAGAGATTCTGTTGGCAATGACTTTGGTGATGATTTTGCATCCTGTTTGGAGCATCGTAATAGGACGCCAATTCTCTATTCTGTTCTTTTCCCCTTTTTTGTGTATTAGCTTGATAATACCATTGTTAAGACAAGAAGGAAGTATGCCAAACTTGAGTGCCTCTTGCCAAACTAGAGGAAGAGGGGTGGCAACCACCAACTTGAAGGATTTAAAGAACTCATTAGTGAGTCCGTCGGGTCCCGGGCTTTTATCGGGAGGGAGGGCATCAATGACCTCAATGATTTCTACTTCATAGATAGGGGCATGTAGCAGGGAGCGAAGGTTGAGTGGTATCTTGCGGGGGGAAACTCTAGATATGGCTGCCATACAGTCCCTTCTGTGGTGGGAGAGGGGGTTCGAGGTCCCCAGGAGTCTCGTGAAGTGCCCTTCAATGATCCCAAAATTATCTTCTTCCGTATTGCATACATTTCCATTTAAGTCTAGCAATAAGGGGATTCATTCTCTGTTATGTTTCCTTTTAAGGATACGACACATCTCTTTAGTGGGTTTGTTGGCTCTGCCAGCCCACCACTCCTTGAAGAAAATTTGCAAATTTTTCCTTTGTATTTCTTCCTCGTATCTCAACAGCGCCCTGATTTTTCGAAGACCTTTTTGGGCTTGATTATCGTCCTTATGTTTGGATAAATTTTCCCTACTTAATGATAAAGGCTAACCCTTATCCAAGTTGAAATTCACACTTTGCATTTTGCATTAGCCAACT
This sequence comes from Ceratopteris richardii, assembly GCA_020310875.1. NCBI lineage: Eukaryota > Viridiplantae > Streptophyta > Polypodiopsida > Polypodiales > Pteridaceae > Ceratopteris > Ceratopteris richardii. The sequence goes on along the minus strand of CM035412.1, from coordinate 40,230,858 downwards.
TTAAGAAAAGATAAAATAAAAGTTGTGAACTTCTCTAAATCTAAGTAATAGATTATTTATCTACTAGATTCATATGAAATCTATATAGGGATCAAGCCTCAACGAATCCCCACCCATCCTCACTCACTAATAACGTTTTGAACCCTTAATTATTCTTCATTCCTTAAAGATAAGTTGTAGCCTTTTTAATTCAACCCAACTAGATATGTCAAGGGAGAATTTCTAAACTTGGATGAGACCTTAAAGAGGGTCTATTGCAATAGTCTAGACTATTAGGAATACCATATGCTAGAGAGATGATCGCTACATGAATAAAAAGGAACCACAAATGTAAGTGGTGTCCACAAATGCATGTGCAATCTGCATCGCTACTTTAGTACGTTATACTAGATTCCACTAGTAGTAAGTGTACTCACCATATATTATATCTCTATGGACTCAAGCTTACTTACATTAACTTGAGTTAGAAGGCTCTAGAGCTCTTTGCGAATAACTTTCTTCCTATGCTTGCCATGGGGATATAATCCAAGACCTGCTTCTTCCCAACCTTGAGACTTGACCACTACACTAAGTGGATTACTTGTTGTAGAGAGCACATGAACCTATGCTTACATATTATCCACCATTGGGAAAGATTTTCGTCCTAAAAAATAAAGCAATATATACAAACTATAGGGATACCCTAGAGCTTCATGTTCTAACCTAGAAGAACATGTTTCATTTATGGTGGGATTCACCTCACTCTAAAAGAATAGAGGAGAATCTACTTGTTGATCCCTTCTGAAATAATTCAAAACACCATCTAGATTTGCCCATTAAAAATTAAATTGCATGAAAAGTAGGGAGTGAATAATAAGTGTAGATCAAACGACAACCCTGGTGCATTCACTATTTTCACTATGTGCTATCTAGGCACTAACATATAAAATGAATAGATAGAAAATAAAAGTCCATTTTCGGCATCACTAGTGCATGGAATTGATAATTCAGGTAGGATTGCTATCTTTATCAAGAGCTTGAGAACTCTTGTTTTTCTTGAATTTGATTTGGAAATCAAACTAGAAGTATGGTTGACCAAAACATCTAGCTTAGATGTTTGTGCTATGCTTCACTTCAAACCAATATTTACTTGATTTATTACCAAATGAGTGAGCTACTTTGTCCTATTACGCTTGAAAAATCTAACTTAGATGTTTGTGCTATGCTTCACTTCAAACAAATATTTACTTGATTTATTGCCAACTTAGTGGACTACTTTGTCCTATTACGCTTGAAAATCCTAAAATATAGAAGAAAGTGCGCCATTTAATTTTGATCAACCTTTCTTTAACTTGGAGTCAAATCCAAAATGAACTTTGTCCAACTAAGGATATATTTCTTAAAGACTTTTTAACTTCTTGGGAATCATAAATCTTATGAACAATACCTAACTTTTCTTATCAAGATTTTACTAAACTGTATGAAATTAGTTGAAGTTACGATACTTAGAACAAAATCAAATGAATAAGTGAACTTGTACTCAGCATCTCATATATAATATCTATCTAGGATGTTTGATTTAGTTACATTATCCAACCATCTACCCTTGGTGTTTCTTAAAAGGAATCAGATACTCTATTTTATAAAGATCCAAAAAATTTGGAAATTAGAAGGAAACAACTAGAACGATATCAAACCAATTAAAACTTATATGATACTTGAAACTTATTAGAGACACACTCTATGTGACTGGAGACTTTCACTATTCCAAGACTTATTTCAACAAGGTATTGAGTAAATGTATTCATTAAGTAAAATGGATTCTCAAAAACAATTCTTGGAGTAAAACTAGGTATCATCATCCAACCACAAGATACTAGTGTGCTAAAAGAGACATTAGTATATCAATCCATCGAGGTTCTATTGATATTTTTACTTAAAATACTAATGCTTCACTTCTAATTAGGTTAGTCTTTCCTTTACTCCATCTCTTTATGACTTCCCTTCTTGAAATGCAATTCTTATGCATTATTTTCAGTCAAGAGATTGACAGTTTGCAAAGTTACACTAGGAGCTTGGTGCTCAACTATCTAACCTTAAATGAAAGATTCCTTAGACTTTGAACCTACGATTCAGAAATTTATCTTTGTGAAGCTTTTATAGACTTCACTTTTGATCTCAATGGATTTTGGAATCAAAGCACATCACTCCAAATACTATCCTCATTTAAAAAGTGTACTTTGGGAATGAACGAGAAGCAATCAAAGAGAAGAAATATGCCAAATCATTGCTCCTTTTGATGAATAGTTAGTAAAATGCACCTCTTTCTGATCATGAATGTTAAGGATCTTATGGAGCTACTTTTGCATCAAAAGTACCATTCAATAGTTATTTATGTAGAAAATTAGAGAAATCCTGTCTAGGGATTCTAAGAAAAAAATCCTCAAAATCAGATTAAAGGCTTAGAAAATATGTCCTTGTCTCAACTTCAAATATCAAAGAATTCATATGAGACTATAAATTTCACAAAGCACAAGGTAGGAGAAACAAGAGATTTAAAATTAAAATGCATAAACCAAAGTCATATCCAATATCCAAGTATCAAAATGCACATATTAAGGTCACTTGTAAAAAATCAAAGCACAACAACCAAAACACTAATATTCAAAAAACAAAAGTTCAAAAAAAGGTTAGTTAAAAGCTTATGATAAAGTTTACATTATGATGTGCTTAACCAAAAGAATACAAAAGATACGAGCTCGGGAGTTTTATTTCTTCCTAAAAAAAAGATAATTACGAGCTTATCAAAATGATGTTACTAAACTTATGATGAACTTATGATTTTTCATTCTTTCACAATTAGGAAGAAATCTAGTATGATGAACAATTATGAAGAACAGTATTATAATGAAATGATGAATATTTTGATCAGAATGATTTTGAAAAGATAATTACGAATTCATGCTACGGGAGTTGTATCTCTCCCTCATCAAAAGATACGAGCACGGGAGTTTTATCTCTCCCTAAACAAAAGATAATTACGAGCACGAGCATGAGAGTTGTATCTCTCCCTCATCAAAAGATACGAGCACGGGAGTTTTATCTCTCCCTAAACAAAAGATAATTACGAGCACGAGCACAGGAGTTTTATCTCTCCCTCATCAAAAGATACAAGAATGGGAGTTATAACCTACTTCCTCATCAAAAAGGTATTTATATAAGATTTGTTTTACTTTCTTTCTTATTAAAAAAGAAAAATTATGAAATTTCATTAATGGTGCAAATATTTCTTTTTTTAATCAACGTTTTGAGTGGTGTAATGCAGGTCAAGCAAGAAAAGACGATTTGATGAAAGCTACAAAATTTGACTTAATATTACTCTGGTTTTTACAGATTGGTTATCCAGAAGAATTATCTTGAATTGATATATTTGGTTTAAATTGGCTAATAGTTATGTTTTTCACGAGTTTTTTCAAGATGAATTATTTGTTCACGTTCAAGATAAAGAATGGGAGTTTATTGACAACCAAGTTTTTCTTCAAGAGTACAATATGAAAAACCTTTTACTTCTAGTTTTGCACCATTTTGTTTCACTTTGCATTTAAACTAGTTTCACTTTGCATTTAAAGTACGCATCAAATTATGTACAAACACATGTTGATTTTTCCCTTAGATGCACGTCCATTTGCACCAATCTCGATTGTAAAATGCATTATGAAATCTGTCAGCAAATTCTAAATATAGGAGATAGAAACCTCTTCATCAAAATCTCTTATCCCTTATGCACCATAATTTTGAAAATGCACATAAAAGTATGCATGTGGTAGGGTCACACTACATGAACATGCATCTAGGCACGATCTGATCTATACCCATGCACATATGAGAGATTGTAAGGATGAATGTATAATCACATTGCTATGTATGTGAGTGAGTGCACCAACCTCACCATCAAAAGCCATTTTCTTTATTTATTGCACCATATTTGTTCTCTATGCATTTTAAAGTATGCATTTATAGGGCTAATTACACAGCCCTGCATAAGGTACTTTATTTTTTTACCCATGCACTTGAAGATTCTGTGACAAAAATGTTATATAAATATAGTTTATGATATGAAGAAAGCAGGTTCCCAAGTTGGTGCATCCAACGGATGCACAGGTTTGGTGGGGGAGAATGTCGTAGAGATATTCATCTCTACTTTCATGACTTGATCAAATGATTTTTCTTGAGGTATCAATCGACGGCTGATAGTTTCTTTATCTAAGGCGAAGGCCTATCCAGAGGTCGGTGATTTGGAAATGCTATGAATGACAGAGAGATTCGGTTGAAGTTTGAAACATCAATAATAGGGTTGCCTCACGTTTATACAGCAAAGCTAGCAAATTGTATTGCAAAATTGATAATTAGCTAAAGCAGATCGTGGATTAAATTCCTTTGGTGGAGTTCTTCTTTTTTTTGGAAAGTAATGGTAAAGTGAAACTTTGGGCACGCATGATTGTTTTCATGCAAAAAGAAAGGGTGATGCATGGAAGACAAAAACGGAAGTTAGAGTTGATGTGATGGAGGCAAAAAAAAAGGAAGGGATAAACATGCAGAGGACGACGGGAGCGCTATTGAAGAGCGTTGTTGAAAAACAAGGTGGACCATTCGGAGAAGACGAGAATATGAAGAGCGTTGCTGAAAAACAAGGCGGACCATTCGGAGAAGACGAGAATAGGAAGAGATTCATTGGGAAGAAAGGAGAGGAAACAAATATCAGAAAGAGGAGGGCTACGTGCGCAGGAGGGATCATGGAGATTCTCTCGGAGTCTTAGCAGAGTGGTTCACCTCTATCGCATGGAGGTTCGCATGGAGGATATCAGAGGGAAAGAAAAGAAACAATCGGAGAAGAGGGGAACATAATTCATGGAGAAAGGGGCAGCGCTGACACACTACTGACGAATGAAGATGACAAAAATTGATTTAAGAGAGACTTGATCGCTTTTGCTGGAAGAGAGTTGCTGAGCCTCCCTATGTAAAAAAGGAGTCTTCCACGACTTACAGTGTGCCCACACGACAGAGGATTTGGGAATGAGCGCTGATCTCGATTACAGAGCGTTGTGTGAGAAAAGACGTGGAGAATTCGAATAGAAATCATCACTTGGATCTCATCGTTATTCACCTGTTCAACATCCGGAATATATTGTAATGGTACAATGTTTCTGATTTCATGCCGTATTGCTATATAATTGCAGCTTGAAGCTCATTTATTGTTGCGCGTATACTTGCGATGTGAAGCTCTTTATTTGTTCCGCATATTCCTTTTGGTCATATATTCATATCGCTTATAGCTAATAATTTGTGCACTATTTAATGATTGTAATGATTGTAATGATGGACGTTTAAGCAGTCTTTGCTGATATGTGCACAATGGACTTTGCTGAAAATCAATTATAGTGAACTTCATCAAAAGCACGAGCGTGCAGTAAAACTAAGTCCATTAAGGAGAGCATTGAACACATTTGTTTGGCACCTGTTCATTCTGACCACGCTCAGATGTATCATTCTTTGAACGAGCGAATAATTCTGCTTGCTGTCCTATCTGCTCTACAACTGATTCCTATAAGTTTGTAAGAACTATGATTTACTGTTTGATTATTTTTTTGGATTATGCGCAGAAGTCCTGGTTTTTCTCATCATTGTTTCTGTTAGAGAAAATATATGGTCATCTATTGGTAATCATATCTGATTGTTATACTTGCGTTATGATATTTCGCATCACCTTAGATTCTTTCATTTATATGTGACTGATAAAGCCATTTTGTTTGTTGGACAATCATGTCTTACAATATTGGCATTACCAAGAGGTCATATGCAACTGATGGAAGGTCAAATCATGTTTAATGGGCATGTTGCAAAAATAGGAAAGAAATAACTTTCTGGTTGCGCAATCATCTTATGGGAAAAATATTCAGTTGATGAGAAGAAGTCTGACGAATCTTTGTCCTATTTTATGCTGCCTGTGATTTGAATCTTTCTTCTGCCTTCTCTAGAAAGAACAAAGGACCTTTTTCCACTCTTCAAGATTTACGTTCTGTAAGTTGATGATTCTAAAACTTTATTTGTTTAAAGTATTTCTTTTTTTTTGTGCAAAACGCGGCTCTTTGTCTGTATTTATCTCGCATCTTTTAACAAGAAAGAACTTTATTTGTTTCTTTTATACTTTGATCAGTTTTATTACTGCAAGAACTTTACGTGAAACATCTCAGATTGAGAGTTGACGCCATTAGAAGAAAGAGTTTTGTCTATTTTTTATAGACAAACCCATTTGATGTATATCGCTGTTCTTCTTTCACATAATTAAGAACTATTTCGATCTTGTAAGTATGAATCAAAAAGAAAATTCCACGACTATTTGCGTTTACAAGAGTCCATATTTCATCTGAGTTTATATTGTGAATTCGAGATTGAGCGCATTAAGGCTAACTTAATGTTTGAAGTATCGCTTGTCTATTTTTAAGCTTCTGAGTGCACAAAGGAAAAGATTTTACTTATGATATTATCATTTACACTACATGACTATATGTTTTGAAAACTTGGAACAATGTTTTTTATCAAGTGAGATGAAATCCGAAAACTTCCTAAGTTAATGCCAAAGGGAACCTTAATACATTGTGTAGTGTCGTTTTCAAAAGAAGTTAGATATTGTTTAGTGAGTGAACTAAACAATTTGTCTTTGAGTGTCCACAATACTTGAGTTTGCTCCAAGCACCCGGCGTATCCTTAGAAAATAGTTTTTTTCTTAGAAAGAAGCTCATTGGATTTTTTCTTGGAAAGAAGCTCATTGGATTTTGTGTTAGTTAAGATCTAATATTGTTGGAATAATTGATCATTAGTTGCTCTTTGCTCGAATTGTGGCTGAAGGTTTTGCTCAATAGGAAGGCAAAGAATTTGATGAAAGGTTTGCTCCAATGTTTCATTATAGAAATTATTTACTAGAAACTTAGAAACTCATAATTCTTGGAGTAAATCAATTGCACATTGAAATTGTATTTTATACGTACTATTTGTATAATTAGGTATACGTATTAGCAATTTAAGTCCAAGAAATGAGGGCTAAGGCAAGTATCAAATGTATGTTTTGAGATAAATATTGAAAATGCTTCATTTTCTTTGGAAATATAATGATTAAAGAATCCAAAAAAAATTATGGAGCGTAATGCCTCTACATTTTGGTATAATACGATATTCAAATTTCTATGCAAATATTCAATAATGTCTTCTTATCAAACTTCGATAAAAACTTACGAAGAAGAATTTTGTTGCCTGAGGTATGCACATGTGGACTTGAAAATCTACCACAATAAAAGAAAGGGAGTGTAGCAAAATAAAAAAAATAGTAAAAATATCTTTGGGAACTTCTCTTTATATAAAAATACAAAACAGTCCAATTTGGAAACATTAAAAAATAATGGTTTGCCTTTTTGCAAAGATAGGATAAAAGCTTTCACATATGAAAAATATATATGATACTGGTTATGTGCATGTATATGCATTTTCTTGTGTATTTTTATGCACTAACCCATTGTTTTGTATTCACTTAGTTATTAAAAAACAAATAATATCATGAGAAAAACACAAATATCATACCATTAACACTCAAATTTCAAATCTCCATCCATTGAAGCTTTTGTTAGGAATCTGCTAAACTTAAGTCAACACACTTACCTCCTCAGAAGATTTATTGTAAAGATATTGAAGAGCATTTTTACTATCAAAATACATAGCGATCGGTTCACATGAATTCGCTTCACTGTGGTTGGCAATGTGCAATAATCTCACAAGTCCGTTGGAGACCAATTCTTGTAGTAACTGCCACAGAAAAAGAACTCATTCATTATTCAAGTCTTTGTCTCAATAATACTAATGAAAAAAAATTAACAACATAAGGAAGCAACATTCCCTTTTCGTTCTACGTCATTTTACCATTTTACATTAGAACTACAATGACTTCTTTTTCTCCAATTTATGTAGATAACATCATCCTTTTCCCAGACAACATGTTCCACTTTGGTCACTTAATGTCAAATAACACTCATTTACATCATCCCTATTTCTTTGGGACATATATCAATTGAGCTTTTATGTGGAAAAGTTTAAAGATTCGCGAAAATTATATCATAATCAAAAGACAATGTAGGTGTCGTTTCAATTACACCCCTTCATTGAACACATTTACATACCTCAATCAAGCGCCTTAAAATGTATATCTATACATACATACACACATTATATATATATATATATATATATATATATATATATATATATATATATATATATATATATATATATATGTGTGTGTGTGTGTGTGTGTGTGTGTGTGTGTGTGTGTATGTACGTGTGAGCGTATGTGTATGGGTATCATAATCATGCATCTATACTTTTATTACCTTTAAGATAATGCTGAAGTAAAGCGTCAGTGGATGCATAAAGGCAAAGATATTAAAGACAAAGCCGAACGATGCACAAAAATCCATTCATTGCTGCACTCTCTCTCTCTCATATATATATATATATATATATATATATATATATATATATATATATATATATATATATATTTATTTATTTATTTATTTATTTATTTATTTATTTATTATACACAGTGATACTTATACACACATACATATATAGGATTATTTCATACGCATATATGTTTGTATAATATACGTGGGCATACATATAGTCACACACATACACAGATACAAAAGTTCTCATACATATATACACACAATACATATACACATGTTTGTGTAATTCACGCGGGCATACATATACACATAGATATACGTAAGAAATCAATGACGTGTTTCATGTAATTATGTGGAGAAACATCTCTCTCCACATTTATGTAGGTCTATGTATACACAGTGACATACACATACCCACACACATACATATACATACACATATATATATATATATATATATATATATATATATATATATATATATATATATATATATATATATAACACTTACACACACATATATATATATATATATATATATAACACTTACACACACATACATATATATATATATATATATATATATATATATATATATATATATATATATATATATAGAAAAAGTCTTGTGCAAGCCTGAAGCGCTCTCTCTCTCTCTCTCTCTCTCTCTCTCTCTCTCTCTCTCTCTCTCTCTCTCTCTCTCTCTCTCTCTCTCTCAAGCGTGCTTTGGGACTGGGGTTCCACTGACCTGATGATCAAGAACAGAATGAACAAGAAAATTCATCAAGGGAGAGAGACATATTCAGCAACGAGAAAAGATCAGTGTGAACGAGAGAGAGAGAGAGAGAGAGTATTAAGAGAGAGAGAGAGAGAGAGTATTAAGAGAGAGAGAGAGAGTATTGGATAAAATATCAGTGTCAACGACATTGATTTGCTTCAAATAAAGAATAGTCTATGTGAGGTTGTTTTTGCTAATATGAAAAGTATCGATGTAGTACATTTGTTCAAGTCTCATAGATATAACATGCAAACGCAACTAAAGCGATTTAGAAAGGAAAACATAAAGAGTGAGTTTAAATATAATGGCATGATGAACTTGATTGGATATAAACATACCTGAGGGTCAACAAAATAATCTCCAGATCGAGGCATAAAAGCAGATATAAAGATAGCTTTGGAAATTTTTTCTGGATATGCCTCCATTGCATACGATATGGCACATCCACCCAAGCTATGCCCAACCAAGACTACCTGTGGAAGACATTTATTTGCAAGCTCAACATAAAAAAAGAGATGTCATTTATCATCTACAGAAATAAGAATCCTCTGAGAACTTGGTGAGAACTACAGTACAACAATCCTCCATCACTGTAAATCTGGATAATAAAAGCAATCAATGTATGGATGAAATTTGGACACATACACACACATGCACACAGAAAACCACCTCCGTGCTATCTCATGGTCCCTTCCTCTCCCGAAAAATTGAACAAGCTGGAGGTGGGATTATGTGTCTTGTCTGTACTCCAAAGTTTTGCAACAGAGAAAAAGACTTGTGCAAGCCTGAAACTCTCTCTCTCTCTCTCTCTCTCTCTCTCTCTCTCTCTCTCTCTCTCTCTCTCTCTCTCTCTCTCTCTCTCTCTCTCTCTCTCTCTCTCTCTCTCTCTCTCAATCAATCAATCAATCAATACCAAGCGTGTTTTGGGAGTGCGGTTCTTCTGACCTGATGATCGAGAACAGAATGAGCAAGAAAATTCATCAAGGGAGAGACATATTCAGCAACGGAGCCTATGGAGCCCGCGTCAGACTTGTGGATCCCCGAAGAGGCGAGATCAAGGGCAGTAACGGTATGGCCTGCGCCTTCGAGGCGGGCGATGACCTTGTACCAGCACCAGGCGCCATGCCCCGACCCATGCACCAGCACAAAGTGGAACTTGTCCCTGCGAGGATGAAGACGGTCCATCTCGCTGTCTCTCTCTCTCTCTGTGTCTCGCAGCACTGTGATAATGAAAAGACATAAAATCCATGCGGCTTCTTAGTGAGAATATAGTATATTTAGAATATAGTATATTGAGAAGAGTGTGTCACTCTGTGTGCGCACATAATATCATTGTGTGACTCGTTAGTGAGAGTAGAGTGTGTCACTCTGTGTGCCCAATATCACTGAGTGTGCCTCATGCCTGGTCATACGGTGAAAAAACACTTGGCTTGCGCTTGAAAAACGTAGGGACTTTGCAAAAAGTACTGTAATTTGTTAAAGTCTTTCAAAAACATACAAAACTTCTCTCCTTCATACTAGTTGATGATGGAGGTGCATGCCAGAACCGTATTCTTGTTAGAAAAACAAAATTCTGTCCTTCATAGAAGTTGATGATGGAGGTGCATGTCACATGTTATAAAGAGTGCACAAATCTTTTTAAAGGCACTTCAGCCGAGCTCTATTCTCCCTTGCATGGGATCCTTGTATTCTACAAGATAGGGGAAGGATCACACGAATGCACTAAGATTTAGCAGAAATTTCCGAGTATGTTTATAATATTTTCATCATTCTTATGGGCAGTCCATTTACTTTTGATCTTGTTATTTTTTATGATGAAAATTCTATGGTTTCTGAAAGAAGAGGACTTTTACAATTGTAGATTCTGCTCCCAAGTAGGGCAAGGGACTTAACAATCGGCTATTGTTTTGGATGTTTATAGAAATTTGCTACATAAATATCTTTTCAAATCTTCCATAGAACTTCCCTTCTGATGGTGTTCAACTTCCCTTCTGATGGTGTTCCACAAGGTAGATGAACAAAAAATCGCTTCGTCCAATAACGCTTGGTTGACCTAGTATAGCTTGCTTCCAACTCATTTGAATTTGAAGCTTCAAAACACCGGCAAGATGTTGCCATACCGAGTGGCTCTTGGAGCACAAAAGGAAAAGTGCACCGAAATCTTATCATTGCTTATATACACTCAATTTAGTAATGCAGAAAGTAGATGGAATGTGAATAAGGGCTAGGCATGTTAGACAACAATACAAGGTTTTTATACGGCCATAAGGCCTATCAATTGATCTTTCCAATGTAGACACAACAATGAAGAATATAGGACAAAGTTTGCATTATAGTTACAATCATACTCTCTCTCTTTGCACAAAAAAAGTATTAAATAAAATCTATGCACATCAGCCCTGTTGGTTGGGCCTTTTGCCTCTCAATGCTAGGGGCAAGGTTTCAATCTCTTTGGGCTGAAATCACATACCCATCACCATTTTAGTGACAGTTTTTAGAATCAGCCCCTTCAAAGAAACATTAAGCCTTTCAGCTATCATATTTCATATAAATCATCTCATGTGGCTTTAAGGCTATCCCTTCTTAATATATACCTCAAGAAGCTTACGAGCTCTGTACTTGCTAGGTATCGAACTTGTACTTGGTGGAATTAAGTGATCCTATGAGTGCTATGCCTGCCTTTCATTGTACTTTCAAAAAATTCAATGTAATTGAAAAGAGTAGATGTCAGTGATCGAACATCTTTAAAGAATAAATCTCAATGATCGAACTTATTAAAAAAAATATTAAAATAAGATACAACTCCTCTCCTCTCTCTTCAAGGCACAACTTCGCAAACTACATGTCTATTGTTTTATCACATGCATGTGATATAGTATCTTGTCATGCCAGCACACACTATTTAAAGGGCTCCATGTTAGTTTTCTTTGTTTCATAGCATCACGTGTGTTTCATACATTAGTTTAATTCGTAATATGTCAATGTTACCTTTGCTTTTCCGCATCTTGTTTTTTATATTCCGTACATTAATTGAGTAATATGTCAAATCAAAGTATTCAGAGTGCATTGTACGAAATCAATTCTTAAAATAAAGCTGATTTGAAATTGGAAAAGTTGGACGGAACCGGATGCAACTTGTTTTTCAAAGAGTGAAATTGATGTCAACTTCAAAAAAGAATCGTCCTCAAATTTTTACTCACATGTGATTGAAATGGCTTAAGAGATCTCTAAAACAATCGCATAGGCAATATACAAGCGTATATTGATTGCCAATTATGGAAAAAGATTGACTATGTATAGAAAAAAACTTATGAACTCGAGTATGCACGAGAAGATGGAGCATAATACGTTCTTAGACGAATAACTTAAGCAATCCAAAACCCTTGAAGGTCAAGAAAAATGCACGAGAAAATGGAAAATAAAACGTTTGTACATAAAAACTCTCACTCATTACAACCAACCCAAAAATACCGGAAGTCTCCTACAAGTGAGGGGGATGGTTTTCTTTATTGTGCCATTCTCTTACATGAAAAGATACATATATTGGACCAAGAGAGCTTCTTGTCCTATAAGAAAGTGGGTGCAATTAAGCATGGTCTTGTTGTTAGGGGAGCATTAAATTTGCCCTCTCAATAGATTGGTGATCAAGACTCCTTGAGCTCCCAAGACAACTCTCAAGACAGGCATTTGCAAGAGGAAGTATGTATGTGCCTAATAGTCGTATAATTTTGTTTTGTTGCCATCAATTGCAGAATTGCATACGCAATGGACAGCTCTGGTTTTCCTGTCCCATATGCTGTGAAAGTGTGCATTCAATCGCATAATTGCAGGCATTTGCATGAACATGCAACCGCTTATTCTAAACAAGTTTATTCAAAATAGGTGCTAAGCACAAACATTGTTTAAGGTCTACAAATGGTCTTTCGCATTTGAAATCCATTAAGAGACCATAAAGACGTTTATATATGATCCCACACATGTAAGAAACCAATGGTAAAACCCACAATGGTCTATAATGGCTTGTAATTCCATTGATGCTATTTGATTGTGATAACTTAACTATAGCTCTAATCTTATCTCATCTACTATTTCTTAGGATTGAAGCATACATAAAATTTTCTACATTTATCGAACATTTCTTTTAATTTCAAAATATGTGACTTTGATTTTTTGGATGTATGTACACATCATCCACGTGTACTTCTTATGCCTTGCAAAGGAACCCTTCATATTCATGGCACATCAACCATTAGTTGTGGTACATGCATTGTTGAATTCAATAGCAAAGGCCACCTTGCTAGTTTTCCAATGTAATGGATACTTCATTGTAACTTGAAACTCCACCAAGGAAACTATACACTTCCTTTTTTGTTACCCATTCTAGCACGTGTTTACTGATGAGAAATCGGTAGCTATTCCTGATGGTGGTACCATTAAGTCTTTTCATGTTGATGCACACATGCAACTTACTATTTTCTTCAAAACAACCACTATGGGACATACCCATTTAGTATGTTTGATATCTTCTTCAAGTTTGGAAGCATAGGTTCATTATACATGCATGGTCCCTATTTCCTTTGTTAAGCATCAAAGTTTATGGGCATTCAATGGGCACATATCACGATTTCTACCCCTCTAAAATCTTCATATCACCATGCAAACACATCTTCATATTATCATAGTGGAACTACTAATTCCTGCTCCTCCTCTTCTTCAATTAGGGGAAGAACTGAATACTCCCTGAGCCTTTTAGATTATGAGGTGATTAGTGATGGACCAAATGCGAAGAGGGTAGCGGCCACACTCTACTATGTCAATCACCAAATCTAGGCATACACTTCCTTGTTTTCTTTGGGTTCAAAGGAAGTATGTATGATAGAAAACCATAAGTTCTTATATAAAAGTGGTCTGATAGGCATAGAGTTTCAACCATAGCCATTGGATGACCTCAAAGATCCAAAGGATACTTTAGATGTCAAAAAAAAATAATTTTGAACACGATTGGGTCCATTGGATGTGGAAAACATCTAATGGTGTAGCTTAAAATGCAAGAGAAAATGAGCCTGCATATCTATTCCATAGCAAAAAGGAATGGGTGAGAATTATTGTTTTGGATTTTGGACCTCTTTCAATTGCATCCATTGGATCTTTTCTTTATCTAATGTTCTTGAATCCTTATTCTCGAGAGGATCCCAAGGTTATTGTTTAGCCATTCAATGATTGGTCCATTAGATAGAGCAAAATTCATCCTGCCACAGAACCGTGCAATTTTTTTTTGCCTTTTTGTGCAAGTGCACACACTCCCTCACCTCATTCAATGTTTCTCATTTTCTCCTTTTGTGATAGGTGTACTCTCCTCAATCTTGGTTGCCCGTGAGCATCTCATCTCATGGACAAGAATGCCCACGATTGCTTATATTCTAGAGGAACGTTTGTCTTATTTTGATAGACACACCAAAGTTAATTGTAATTCTCGGCGACCCCATTTGGGTTGAGCGTGTAGTTTAGAAAAAAAATATTTCATTATAAAAACCATCAATGATCCTTTTTGTGGCCTTAATCCTCCATTTTGTTAATTGTGAATCCCTTTTAGGGATCCTTACAAGGCTATGGAAGGTTCCTTTTTCTTCTTAATGCTAAACGAAGGCCATCTCCTATGAAAACGCATCATTTCTCTTGATCTTTCCAAATGTAGAAACAACAATGAAGAATATAGGACTAAGTTTGAATTATAGTTACAATCATACTCTCTCTCTTTGCACACAAAAAATATTAAATAAAATCTATGCACATCAGCCCTGTTGGTTGGGGCTTTTGCCTCTCAAGGCTAGGGGCAAGGTTTCAACCTCTTTGGGCTGAAATCACATACCCATCACCATTTTAGTGACAGTTTTTAGAATCAGCCCTTTCAGAGAAACATTGAGCCTTTCAGCTAGCATATTTCATACAAATCATCTCATGTAGCCTTAAGGCCATCCCTTCTTAATATCTACCTTAAGAAGCTTATGAGCTCTATATCTTAGTACTTGCTAGGTATCAAACCTATCCTTTGTGGAATTCAATGATCCTATGAGTGCTATGCCTGTCTTTCATTGTAGATTCAAAAAAATCAATGTAATTCAAAAGAGTAGATCTCAGTGATCGAACTTCTTTAATGAATAAATCTCAATGATCGAACTTATTAAAAAAAATGTTAAATTAAGATACAACTCGTTTCCTCTGCACAACTTCGCAAACTACATGTCTATTGTTTTATCACATGCATGTGATATATGACTTCGATGTATAATGTCTTGTCATGCCAGCATACATGATTTAAAGGGCCACATGTTAGTTTTCTTTGTTTCAGCCAGCATCACGTGTGTTTCATACATTAGTTTAATTCCTAATGCATGCCAAACAACACATGTTGAGTAATATGTCAATGTTACCTTTCCTTTTCCGCATCTTGTTTTTTATATTCCGTACATTAATTGAGTAATATGCCAATACTACCTTTCCTTTTCCGCATCCGTTTTTTATGTATCAAATCAAAGTATTCAGAGTGCATTGTACGAAATCAATTCTTAAAATAAAGCTGATTTGAAATTGGAAAAATTGGACGGAAGCGGATGCAACTTGTTTTTCAAATCGTGAAATTGATGCCAACTTCAAAAAAGAATGGTCCTCAAATTTATACTCACATGTGATTGAAATGGCTTAGGAGATCTCTAAAACAATCGCATAGGCAATTTACAAACGAACATTGATTGTCAAATAATCCAAACAATTATGGAAAAGATTGACTATGTATAGGAAATATCTTATGAAATCGAGTATGCACGAGAAGATGGAACATAAAACGTTTGTAGAAGAATAACTTATGCAATCCAAAACCCATGAAGCTCATGAAAAATGCACGAGAAAATGGAAAATAAAACGTTTGTAGATAAAAACTCTCACTCATTACAACCAACCCAAAAGTACCTGAAATCTCCTATAAGTGAGGGGGATGGTTCTTTTTATTGTGCCATTCTCTTACATGAAAAGATAAATATGTTGGACCAAGAGAGATTCTTGTCCTATAAGAAAGTGGGTGCAATTAAGCATGGTCTTGATGCTAGGGGAGCATTAAAATTTTCCCTCTCACTAGATTGGTGATGACGACTCCTTGAGCTCCCAAGACAACTCTCAAGACTGGCATTTGCAAGAGGGAGTATGTATGTGCCCAAACCCTCCTTTTTTATAAATTGATGGTGTCATCGATGATGCCATCAACTCCAAACAGAACTAATGGTCGTATAATTTTTTTTTTGTTGCCATCAATTGCAAAATTGCATATGCAATGGACAACTCTAGGTTTCCGTGTCCATATGTTGTGAAAGCGTGCATTCAATCACATAATTGGAGGCATCTGCATGAACATGCAACCGCTTATTCTAAACAAGTTTATTCAAAATGGGTGCTAAGCACAAACATTGTTTAAGGCCTACAAAGGATCTTTCGCATTTGAAATCCATTAAGAGACGATAAAGACGTTTATCTATGATCCCACACATGTAAAAAACCAATGGTACGTCCTTTGATGTTATTTGATTGTGATAACTTAACTATAGCTCTAATCTTATCTCATCTACTTTGAAGCATACATAATATTTTCTACATTTATCGAACATTTCTCTTAATTTCAAAATATGTGACTTCGATTTTTTGGATGCATGTAGACATCATCCACGTGTACTTCTTATGCCTTGCAAAGGAACCCTTCAGATTCATGGCACATCAACCATTAGTTGTGGTACATGCATTGTTGAATTCAATAGCAAAGGCCATCTTGCTAGTTTTCCAATGTAACTTGAAACTCCACCAAGGAAACTATACACTTCCTTTTTTGGTACCCATTCTAGCACGTGTTTAGTGATGCGAAATCGGTAGCTATCCCTGATGGTGGTACCATTAAGTCTTTTCATGTTGATGCACACATGCAACTTACTATTTTCTTCAAAACAACCACTATGGGACATACCCATTTAGTATGTTTGATATCATAGATAAATCCAACTCCCTTCAAGTTATTGATCTCTTCTTCAAGTTTGGAAGCATAAGTTCATTATACATGCATGGTCCCTGTTTCCTTTGTTAAGCATCAAAGTTTATGGGCATTCAATGGGCACATATCACGATTTCTACCCCTCTAAAATCTGTATATCACCATGCAAACACATCTTCATTTATCATAGTGGAACTACTAACTCTTCCTCCTCTTCTTCTTCAATTAGGGGAAGAACTGAATACTCCCTGAGCCTTTTAGATTATGCGATGATTAATGATGGACCAAATGAGAAGAGGGTAGCGGCCACACTCTACTATGTTAATCACCAAGTCTAGGCATACACTTCCTTTTTTTCTTTAGGTTCAAAGGTAGTATGTATGATAAAAAACCATAAGTTCTTATATGAAAGTGGTTTGATAGACATAGAGTTTCAACCATAGCCATTGGATGAACTCAAAGATCCAAAGGATGCTTTAGATGTCAATAAAAAAAAACTCTGAACACGATTGGGTCCATTGGATGTGGAAAACATCTAACGGTGTAGCTTAAGATGCAAGAGAAAATGAGCCTGGATATCTATTCCATAGCAAAAAGGAATGGGTGAGAATTATTGTTTTGGATTTTGGACCTCTTTCAATTGCATCCATTAGATCTTTTCTTTATCGAATGTTCTTGCATCCTTATTCTCGAGAGGATCCGAAGGTTACGGTTTAGCCATTCAATGATTGGCCCATTGGATAGAGCAAAATCCATCCTGCCAAAGAACCGTGCAAAGTTTTTTGCCTTTTTGTGCAAGTGCACACACTCCCTCACCTCATTCAATGTTTCTCATTTTTTTTCCTTTGTGATAGGTGTACTCTCCTCAATCTTGGTTGCCCGTGAGCATCTCATCTAATGCACAAGAATGCCCACGATTGCTTATATTCTAGAGGAACTTTTGTCTTATTTTGATAGATACACCAAAGTTAATGGTAATTCTCAACGACCCCATTTGGGTTGAGAGTGTAGTTTAGAAAAAAAATATTTCATTACAAAAACCATCAATGGTCCTTTTTGTGGCCTTAATCCTCCATTTTGTTAGTTGTGAATCCCTAAACATTACGGAACCTTACAAGGCTATGGAAGGTTCCTTTTTCTTCTTAATGTTAAACTAAGGCCATCTTCTATAAAAACGCATTATTTCTCTTGATCTTCAATGATTACTACTTCTTTATGTTTTCCTTATTATCATAACCTTCTTTTGCTAAAAGCTTGTTGCTTGGCAATTCTCACTAGGAACTTTCTATTGTCAATCTCGTATTTCTTGAATTTTTCTCGCCACTTTTCTCGGCACTTCAAAGAGGGATTCAATTTAGGGAAGGACAAAAACCTCATGTGGGTCTGTCGATTTCTCTTTATGGGTTTGAAGGCCTAATACCCATGGATCCTGTGGATTTTCGCAAGGTGGATGCCTTCTAAATAGGGAAAATCTTCTCTCCTTTCTAAGTATGAAAAGGTTGCACAAGCTCCGTAACGTGGTAGAAATGATCCGATTTTTGGTCTAACTAAGAAATTTTACCCAGAGCTTCACATTCCTCGTACTCATTCTTCAATAGCTCTATCTGCACTAACTCAATATCTCAATTTTCTTGCGGATGTTCAGAAGGAGATGTGATGCATAATAGTATTGATTTTCCATGAGGAGTTCCAATAATAGGATTTTCCTCTTGCTTCTCTCTTAACTATATCTCTAGGACCTCTATCAAAAATTTTGGTTTGCTTCAGGTAACTAGTGACAACATACATAGTTTCTTGTTTGTCTATGTAAGATGCTTCCTCGAATTTAACCATTGAGTGATCAATGCCAAATGGATTTTAAGGGTTTTAAGTTGCACTACAGATCTTATACCATCTTCATATATGTGTTCATCTAACAAGTTCGCTTTGATATACTCCGAATGAGTCTTAAGGGTCCTCCAAGTGTCTCTAAGTAAACTAGCGTATATCTACCTTACTATCTCCCCATACTATAGATATTATGTTACCCGCTTGTCCCTAAGCCCAAACTTGAGAAATGTGAACCCTATCGCTTAGATCAACACATGCTAGTGCACTTGACACTAGGCTTACATGACCTAATGTTTTTTTTATCTCTTCTGCAAAGGTACTTGCCTGATTGCAACTTCATGAATTGATCACCTTTGCCTAAGCGTTTTGTTGATTTCCACATCTCTAATTCTTTTTCAAGTCTCTTGAACTATATTTTATGTTCCTATTTGAGTGCTCTATTTCAAGACGTGCCAAGAATATGACTTCATTTTTTGGAGTTTCTGTGTGATTGTACTTATGATTTAGTACCTTAGGTTTTCTTAAGAAGTTGGATTCCCCTTGTACCCTCAAAGTCGTATTAAAGCATCCCTCTTAGCGTATGCTAGAATTGACAATGGGAGTTCAGGTGGCTCCAACCTCATACTTAGAGCCTCAAGAGAATCACCCTACTTCTTTCCACAAGTAGTAGAAGATCTTAAATCACCAAGTTCCTACCAAAGTCACATTCTTAGGAGCCTATTGACTTGTACATGCATTTCTTGCTTTTCGAGATTCCCAAAAGAACTCAAAATCATTGGAACAAAATAAAAAACTGAAAAACGTCCCCCTTAAAATATAAATATCTGTTTTTCATGATGGTTTTGGAGTATTGAAATACCTCATGATTCACAATAGCGTAGTGTATTGAAATAGAGGGATCTATCAAGATAGTAAGTGTTGCAAATGCATTTTAAAAATAAACATGAGTTTTAACTCCATCATGATAGACCGGTTTGATCGTGATAGTCCGGATCGGGATAAACCCAAACTATCTTGATAGACCACCTTTATGTGAAAAAATTAAACCATGACGATTTTTTTTTATCTCCACAATGCTTTACCGCATCAGAATGCTTTATGTTTTATCCCATCATAATTATTTATGCTTTATCCAACAAAGTAGGGAAAGAACATACAAAGTTAGAGGCTTTACAAAGGAGGTTGATAACCCTCGCATCCCCTTCATGTAGGGCCCACTTGGATTTAAGTTTGTTGTTCTCGAGGAAAAACACTCTATGATGTCTAAAAGCTGGGGACTTCTTATAATTGGAAATTCTTCTACCTAGGAGGAAAAGGGATTTCTTGATAGATCATTTTTTAGAAGGGTCTCCAAAATTGGCAGCACACCTCTCTCTCCAAATCTTCTAGAGAGTCCCATGGGTGCTAGTCCCGTTCACGTATACAATTGTTTCCTTTTTATTTAATTAAAGTTTGGGAGAGTAGGGTATTGGAAAACTTCCTTTTATGAAAAAAAAAGCTTTATGCTTTATTCCATCTAATTGCAGTGGACTAGTCCATGTCAGTGGTCCACCCTCCATCATGATAGACTCACATATCCACCCTAGACCATCCTCACATATCCACCCCAGTGCATCCTCACATGAGAAACACCATCGCAATTGAGCAATTAAAAGGGATTGTCATACACTTCTTTCTATGCTTAAATGGCTATTCTTTTTTAATAAAAGGAAGTTTCTTCGTGGCCTACTCTCTCGGGTATTAATTAAAAAGGAAGAAAATGATACAAGTGAATGGGACTAGTGCCCTTGGGACCCCCAAATCCCACAAAGCAAGGGTAGAACTTGAAGATCTAGAGTGTGTTGCAAAGGAGGTTAATAACCCTCTTGTCCCCTCATGTGGGGCCCACTTGGCTTTGCTCCTGTGGTTATCGATGAAAAGCACTTTATGATGCATAAAGGGTGGGACCTCTTGTAGTTGAAGATTCTTTTTCCAAGGAGGAGTAGAGACTTCTTGATCGACCACTCTTTAGGAGGGTGTCCAAAATTGAAGGCACACATGTTGATATATTTAGATAGTGATGTGTGTGAACACACTAGGACTGCTAGGGGAACTTTTTTCCCTCTTTAGGCATTTTTTTCCCCAGTTTGTATATATGCCTATTGCCCTAATGGGTTACTTCTCTTTGTACATTCTAGTGATAATACATTCAGTATTGTGTGTTGTGCTCCAAGATTCTTCTTTTTCCTTGTGTTATTCACGTGCTTCCATAGACTTCAATCTCAAACAATTGGTATCACAGCAGGTTGCCGCTTCATCTAGGGCATCGTAAACACCTCTCCGATCACAGTCTCAAAATCGCACAAAATTTGGTGTGCATAGTCAAGGTGATTAGGAGACCAAAACATCTTTGCTTTGTGGTGCTGAAATTGCAATCGCAGCTTGTTTTGACCTCCGAATGCACTATCCAAGTGCTTATTTAGACAATTTTGTCTTTTTGTGCCAAAGATATATATAGGTTTCGGTTTGCCTATATAAGTGTCTCAAAGTCTGCTACAAGTTTAGCAGAACTCATCACGATAATTTTGTTCAAATTTTTAAGATACAGTCATTTTTCTACATCAGGGTGTTGTAGTTAGTGGCCATGGTTGAAACTAGTGATGTACTTCATATGTTGGTTGTTGAGGGTAAGTTGGATGGTAGGAATTAACCATTATGGGCTTATATGATACATCATGTATTGGTCATAAAAGGACTATGGATTATCGTGCAGGGTGTTGAAAACGTCCTATTACACTTGCAAATACAAGTACTAAAGCTTATGCAGATGGTGTCAAAGATGATGATATTCTATAGATTCCTCTTTGTGTTGTGGTTCTTGTTGCACGTACTGGAGAGAAAATTTGTTGGGATTGTAGAGATGCCCATTCACATGCATTGATAGATTTGTCTATCACACATGCCATTATTCCTCACATTTTCTCTTGCAGAGCAGCTAAGGATGCTTGGGATACACTTACCACTTTATACTAGGCAAGGAATGAGGCTCGTATTGCTTACTTCTAAAAATAGTTGGATAGTGAGCACATGAATGAAGGTGATTCCATGGATAGTTTTCTAACAAAGATCAAAGATTTGAAAGAATAGTTGATTTCTCCTCATGAAGTCTTACCTCACAATTCACTTGTGCAAACTATTTTGAATGGTCCTCTAGATTCATATGAGAGTTTTTATTCCACTCTTCCTTTAATGATGAAAGGCAATCCAAATGCCTTAACATTTGAGGAGTTAGTCTTTGTTCTGTTGTAGGAACATAAGTCTAGGCAGAACAGGTCCATTATGTGTGTTGTAGGTCAAGCTTTCTTGCCTAGTCAAAAAGGCAAAGGTAAATGGAGCTCTTTTACTAGTAAGCAGAAATCTGCTAATTTTGCACAATCAAAGAAGGATGACAGAGATGAGAAGAAAATAGAAAAGCAAAAATTGTTTTGCAAATATTGTAAAGCAATGATCATGTCATAAAGAGTTTTCCAAAACTGATTGCTAAAGAGGCAAAGGAAAAAGAGGCTGGAATGGTTGTTCTAGAGGAATTTATATTGAAAACAAAGTCTACTAATCTAGTGCAGAATGAAGAATGGGCATTTACTATTGTTTGTAGTTTTGACCCATCTTCTCCTGAACAATGTATGTCTACAATAGACTCAGATGTTTGGTACCTTGATAGTAGGACAACCAAACATATTCCCTCGTAGTGTAGTTTCTTCACTTCACTCAAGCGTGCCCCTATAGGGAATATTGTCACATGTGCCAACAACTCCTCTTATCCTCTCATGGGAGTTGGTAAGATCATTCTCTACTATTGATGGTAGTTCCTTTACATTGACAAATGCTTTATTTATGCCACAGATCAAGAAGAATCTGTTATGAGTTTCAAATTTAGCCAAGATTGGCTTGGTTGTGAAATTTTTTGATGATAGATGTATAGTTCATTATTTGTCAAATGGTGACATGATTATTGCTTTTGGCATTTTATGTCGTGGGCTTTATAAGCTCATATACTGTGAAAAATCTATGAATGATTTTGCATGTGGAGTACATGATTCTTAGTCTATGTCAGATGCAAAGCTTTGACATGCATGTTTTGTTCATCTAAATTTCTCCAGTTTGCTATGCCTCTAGAAATCAAAAATGTTATCCTCTCTGTCCAAACCTGAGACACTTGATAATCATGTATGTGAAGGCTATATTTTGGGCAAAAAGTAGCATTCCTCCTTCCCAAAAGATGGTTCAGTTCGAGCTACTCAAAAATTATAGCTTGTTCACAATGATGTCTCTGATCCTATGTAGACACCTTCTTTCGAGAACTATCTTTACTTTGTGACTTTCATCAATGCTTTTTCCAGGCATGCATGGGTATATCCATTGAAATCAAAGTCCAAAGTTTTTATGTGCTTCAAATAGTTTTTGGTTTTGGCTGAATATCTATTAGCATGTAAAACGGGCACCCTCCATTCTGATCGAGGGGGGGAACATATGTATTCTAACTTTAATGCATTTCTCACTGAACTAGGGATAAAACATTAGTCTACAATGCCATATACACCTCCACAGAATGGAGTTGTTGAACAGAATAGTAGATCACTCATGGAGAAGGTGAGGTGTATGGTCAAGAGTGAGGCTTTACCACATAGTTTCTGGCTTGAGGTTTTCATGTGTGCAAAATATGTACTAAATAGGTGTCCCACTAAAGCATTATATTCTATTACTCTGTATGAGGCTTGGCATGGTCATAAGACATTTGTTGCTCACCTGTGTGTTTTTGGTTGTCTCGTGTATGCATTAGTGCCCGAACAACAGCGCATAAAATTGGATGTTAAATTAGTGAAATGTATTTTTGTTAGGTACAGTTCTGAAAGCAAAGGCTAGCATGTATATCATCCATAGACTAAACACATTTTGGTTAGCCATGATGTTGTTTCAATGGAACATGCTATTCATCCATTTCTTTCATGTACCAAGGAGACATCTGTTAGCTCCAAAGACATGTATGATACTTTGCTGCCTCTTTTTATAGGTGGACAGTCTAGTGCTGGTCCTAAAGAGGCAACTTCAGAGCCTTTGCAGGATTCATATGATGATGTAGATCATTCCATTTCTGATGCAGATTTGCATGATGCACTTGTTGATGAGAGAGTTGATATTGAGGAGGCAAAAACTATGCCAAGATGGCCCATGCAGGCTTTGTGTGACAGCAAATTAGTTGCACTTCTATTATAGCATACTTGCTCAGGCTCTCATAGTGCCTCTTTTGCATCGGATTGCTATGCTATGGCTACCTCTAGTCTCTATGATGAGAATGAGCCTCTTTTGTTTGATGAAGCACAAAATTCAAAAATTCAGATGGCTACTATGGAATCTAAATATGATGCTATAATAAAAAATGGTACCTGGTCTTTAAGGACTTCTTCATGACCTGCATGATTATTGATTGTACCTGCATACCAAGTACCTTGATCATCAAATGTAAAATCCTTTGAAACAAGGAATTGCTTTTTAGATGGACTCTACAACTATATCCCATTTGCTTATCATCATATCCAATGAACACATACTTTTCAGCTTTAGGTTCCAATTTATGCCTCAACTGAGAGGGCACATATGCATAAGACAAACATCCAAATACTTTGCAATGATCTAAGATAGGTCTCTTACCCTACCAAGCTTCATATGGTATCATACCCTGCAAAGCTTTACATGGTAGCCTATTAACCAAGTATGTGGCTGTATTTGCAGCCTTATCCCACAAATAAGTTGGACAATTTTTCTCTTTTATGATTGACCTTGAAAAGGCTCAACAATAGTTCTATTTATCCTTTCTGCTACACCATTTTGTTGAGGAGAGTACCTGCAAGTAACTTCCCTTTTTATACCTGCATTCCATAAGTAACCACTAAAATCATTAGAGAAATACTCTCCCCCTCCATCTGACCTTAGACTCTTCAACTTTTGACCTGTGATTCTATTTGCATACACATGATAATGTTTAAATGTATTCAATACCTCTTATTTATCTTTGATCACATATATAGTGATCCACCTGGTAGCATCATCAACACAAATCACATAATATCTTGAACCATTTATGCTAAAGTCTTTTGATGGTCCCCACACATCTGTGTACCAATTCACGCTTCTCTAAAAACATAAATCCATGCTTATTGTATAATTGCTTATGAGCCTTACCTAATTCATTAGGAAAAAAATGAACCTTGGATGGGCCTTTTGGATTAAGGAGTGATTAGCCATGGACCAATAAGAAGAGAGTGGTGGACATAGTCTAGTCCCTTAATCACATAGGCTAGGCATAGGCTTCCCTTGTTTCTGGGTGGTCAAAGACAACAAAACCATCTAAAACTGGTGGGTTTCTTTAGAGAATGGTTTTCAAAAAGTCGAAATTGTTTTAGAACCACCTTTGGATCTATCCAAGATCCAATGGATTAGATTCATCCCACACAAGGCAAAGGCACCTTTTAAAGGCAACCATCAGATCTTGTTCACATCCTACGGCCGTAATGCATCTGAAAAAGCAAATCAGCCCCATTCGCGCTCATCCATCGGACCAGATTTGATCTAATGGCCAAGATTTCTGCAGAGAGTATGAGCATTCTTGTCCTCATTCCCACGAATTTGAATGCATTCTCTCTCTAGAATCTCAAGAGATCTAATGTAAACCAACGATTTGAACAATCCAACGGCTCAGGTATGCTCACGGATGAGAGACCAAACAAATAATATGATATACATTATTTTATTCCAAATACCACTAGTGGTTTTATGTGGCTCCTTAAACTCATAGATTAGGCTTTTTAATCCCTAAAAATTAGGGATCCTGACAAGGCCCATGCAAGGCTCACTTTTTTCCCTAATGTGACATGCCTCACATCTGTATGTCATATGTTGACGTGCAACATTAGGTAATCCAAGCACCGAACCATTGTTTACCATATCCTTGATAACTCTTTCATTGAAAAGTCTTAGATCTAACTCGGAGATCTTATGTCCTCCATAAGTAAACAAGGCATGACCGAAATTGCCTTGAATCTTTAGTGTCAAGAGTCTTTCTTCTTTCTTCCTTGAAACAATTTGTTTATAGCCATTGCTAGGGTCTTCCACAAAAACTCCATCATTAGTGAGCCTTACTTCATAACCTTTTTGAACAATTTGCCCTACACTTATCAGATTCTTTGGAATTGTAGGAACATAAAAAACCTTACTCAGAAGAGTGCTCCCATCCTTGGCCTTCACTGATCCAATTGACCTCAGATTATGCTTTGTATTATCACCTGTTTGAACTACATGATTAGTTAATTTATTCTCCAAATTTGTCATCAAGGCTGTGTTACCACTTAGGTGATTGCTACACCCTAAGTCAATGTAGAAGACTCTTTGATGTCCACTTTGTCTTTGACAAGGTGCATTCATAATCAAGGTTGAATCATCCTTCTAATCTGAAGCATAATTGTAGTAGGTATTGCTGTAGGATTGACTTTGGAAACCTCTACATGCATTTCTTCCAAAGTAACCTCTACATCTGAAATTACCTCTTTGGTTTCTACCACCTCTTCCTCTTGAATTAAAGTTCTGACTATATCCTCCATTATTCTGATTATTATGCCAACAATCATGAGCTAAATGATTTGTCTTACCACAAATCCAGCAAGCTTTGGCTCCATCTTTATTGCTTGTACCTCTATCTCTACCTTTGCCACCTCCTCTTCCTCTTAGGAAGTTGGCTTGGCTAGTTGTACCTTCTTCTTCATTTAATTGTTGCTTGCCTTTTCTATTCTTCTTCTTGTCCTTTGAATACATTGCTTGACATGTACTCTTATGAACATCACCTTTGACATCTTGCTCAAAGGTTAGCATATATCCTAGCAATGGATTCAAGTCAGAAGTGAAATGATCTAGTGATAATTCAGTAGACAAAATGAATGGCTTCCATTTCTCATCTCCTCGCAAATGTGTAAGGATTTTCCTTACCAATTTATCCTCTTCAATATCTTCATCAACTGCTCCTACTGCATATGCAATGTCCTTCATCCTTGTTACATAATTAGAAATGGATTGACAAGTCTTCTTCTTGAATGTGCTAAACTCTGCCCACAAAGATTGTCAGCCGACGGATTGGATTTCTATGTAATTTTATTTTCTATATTCGCATGCACTGAAAAGGCATGGCGAAAAGATGTAACCCTCTTTTGAGTAATGAAAAGCAAGCACAGTATTCTTCGGGCGAGAGAGGAATCGCCAGACTGTCTGTCTGGGCGATAGTGCTGGAGATGATGTGTTGCATATTTTTGAAGAAGTCTGAGTACTGTGTTGGATTATTAAGTTTAGTAATTAGTCGTTAATTACCGTAACATTATGATTAATCTTAACAGTTCTGCGCGAATCCGTAAGTGCTTGATACGTATGGTAAACGCATTGTGCAATGATAAGTGTTGAATCGGAAGTAGTTAGTTGTTAATTGAATGTTGAATTGGGAAAATTAAAAAGGGCCTCTATACTACCAGACCCCTGTCCATCCCAAGAACCCCGAACAAGATTAAAAGGGCTTAACCGAAAGCACTTTTAACACTGGCGCCGTCCGTGGGAATTGGAGTAGTTGTTTGCATAGAAGATAAAAGATTCACAAAGAATTCTTTGATATATGCGGGTAACACGCTCCAATGAATCATACCCCAAATACCGCAGAGACCAACATCCCTCGGCAGTTCCAAACTTATTAGGAACACCCCCTGGTGGTAGAAGTACAGGACAATTAAGTCTAGTTGCAGAGGGATCGGAGCCAGGCAGTAGTGATTCCGGTTCTAGTTCGGTAGCACATGATGAGCATTCGGTGAATTCCGGTGTGAGTTCGATACCGTTTAGAGAAAGTACGGTGATTTTTGGTTGTACAGAGACGCACTGCGCAGATAGTTCCACACTATCTAGTCAGAATTCGGTCACTATCGGTGACAGGTTTACGTTATCTAGCGAGAACGTTTTCGGTGATAGTGTAGCCTGGTCCGGTGAGACTTCGGTGAGTTCCGGTGGAAGGTCGGTATTACTCGGTGGCAATTTGAAGTTTTTCGGTGACATTGCGGTGCTGGCTGGTGGACAATTACTACGTTCACCACTTTTCGGTGCAAGTCTACCTAATTTCGACTCCAAAGTTGAGGAAAGGCCACTATACTTGGAGTTCAGCAATCAGTTCAACGACATTTTTGGACCGGAAAGTGAGCAGGTTGACCCTCCAGTCCAGGAAGCTCACGAGAAAGCTCCCCAAAATTCAGGGAACAACAACGCCAGCAACAATAACACCATGAATGGCTCACAACAATAGCAACAAACACCGCCACAGCCACAACCGCAATTTCAGCAGCAACAACAGCAGCAGCTACAGCCAGTCGTTCCACCTCGACCGATCCCAACCGGAGTGACCTATACGAAATTCGGTGGATTTCCGGGGGATGATCCCGACGAACATGTTCGCACATTCGAAATCAGTTATGTAGTGTTGAACCACCCACCAGATCCGGCGTATAAGGCCATCGTGTTTCAGGCCACACTAGTTAATGAAGCAACAAGGTGGCTGACAGAATACGATATTAATCATTTTGGTAATTATGACGATGTGAAAGATGCGTTCCTATAGAGGTTTCGCTTGAAGAAGAACCCTGCAAAAAATTTTGACTATTTGCAAAACAATCAGCAGAAACCACACCAGAGTGTCGAAGAGTATGCGACACTATTCAGAACTCACTTGCGGCAGCTGCCACCGGTGCATGCCATCCTGCCAGACGATGTCATAACACAATGGTTTATCAACGGATTGAATCCACAGCTAAAACAGATCATGATCATTCGATGTGTGGGCGGAATGACATTGGATGTTGTCATTGCAATGGCCTTACCATTGGAGCACAAATTTGGAGCGTTTACAGAGGATTTGAAATGGTTGAAAGCAAGTAAGAACGTGAGCAAGGATCCGTCCAAACAAGTGTATTGTACTAAGTGTAAGAATCCCGGTCACACTAGTTCCACATGTGCTCTCAATCAAATGTATTGTGCAATTTGTAACACGTCAGGGCACTCAACAGAAACCTATGCATACAATGCAAAGGTGCAGGGTACAGCGGCAGTGAACACCATAATACAGGAGCAGGGGTAGCCATCCAGCCATTATGTATTGCCACAGTTGCGGACCAACCAGCAACAGGGATACAGGACTTATCGGGGTCCACGAAGTAACAATTTCAATCAAAATCGATGGCAGGCGGCTACATCGGTTGAAGGTACCTCTCTCCAACCCCCTCGATATCATTTCTGCGGCAAGGTTGGGCATATTCGTAGATTTTGTAAAGAAGCCGTAGAGTAGGACAAAAGAAAAAAAGAAAGACAAAATCCGATGACAAATATGGTTTATTTTTCCCCGGTGGATTCACAAGCAGCCGTAGTAGAGACAAGATCCGGAAAACAGTTGCAACCACTAGCTGAAGTTTTCGAGCCCGGAATTTGTGAGCAACAGTGGATTTTTACAAAGGCCAGTCAATGGACAACTAAGGAGCCGACTATGTTCTTCGACCCAGTTCCGGTAACTCAGCCTCCTCTGCCAAACGCAAGGCCAAATGCACAGAATTCTGCCCCGACAACATCAGAATCACAACCAGAGTCGGTGATGACCACAGTGCAAATAGAGAGGTATGGGACGTTCTATCTAAGGCTTCAATCACGCTTCCTCTGGGACAGTTGCTCGCCCTAGTTCCTAGTGTACCATAGCAATTCCAATAGCAGGTCAGCCCCGGACCTTCATGTACTCTAGCCACTGTGACCATATAACCTGAGATGGATCATACGGTACTGCTGATCACTTTTTGGTATAAAAACCAGAGGAGCTCACAAGTTTTAATTGATGGAGGGTCTGGAGTGAATATTGCAACAGCTGCACTCTGTAAGAAACTGGGTTGGACCCAAATTGAACCAGTGCAGTTCTTTGTGCGAATGGCGGACCAATCCAGAGTCCATCCGGTTGGACTAGTGCATAATATTCCTATAACCCTGTAGGGAACTACATTTAAAATGACTTTTGTAGTCCTGGAATTACCCGAATCTAGCCTTGACTACAACTTACTCTTCGGTCAACAATGGCTAAAGCAAGCCAAGGTCGTGCAGGATTGGTCAGCTCAAGAGTTAATTTTTAAAAATAATCACCAGAAATATGTCATTACGTTAGATGCTATGCAACCTTGTGATCTACATACACGCCCATATGTAGCAGAGCCAGTCAATATGTTGGATAGGCTATCTGATGATGAGGAGGAGGATTTCCTCAGGACAAATAAGAACCTCATTGCATTAGGTACTGTAGAATTATAGTCGGTAGCAGATAATTGGAGTCCAGTAGCTTGTACGGTCATAACATTGATCGAAGAAGCAGAAGCAGATGTCAACATAACTATGGATGAATCGACATTGCAACAACTGTTGCAGCCAGCTGATGACTTGGCAAAGCCTCGATAGTTCTATGTACCGGAGGATCAGCTGGTAACGTACAATTTAGGTGACACGGTCAACCCGAGACCAGTAAAGATTAAGGCAGGATTAGCAGACAAATTCCAAGATGATTTGGTGCAACTCCTGCGCGAATTCTCAGATTTCTTCCCTTGGGATTACAGAGACATGAAGGGTCTTGACCCACGAATTTATCAACATAGAGTGGTGCTGAAACCGGATGCGAGACCTATCAAACAACCTAGTTACAGGATGAATCCTAACTATGCGGCACACGTTAAGGCCGAACTTAATCGTTTGTTGAAGGTGGGATTTATTATGCCAATTGAGCATGCCGAGTGCATCTCGCCAATAGTAATAGTGCCTAAGAAAAATAAACAGTTACGTAATTGTGTCGACTACCGGAAGCTTAACACAGCCACCGTACCAGATCCATTCCCTCTCCCTTTTCTAGATACGATGCTCGATGAGGTAGCTGGTCACGAAATGTATTTGTTCCTGGATGGCTACAGTGGATACAATCAAGTGAGGATGGCAAAACAGGATATACCGAAGACGGCATTCATCACCAATTGGGGCGTCTATGCATGCACTGTAATGTGGTTCGAATTGCGGAACGCCCCGAGTACATTCCAGAGATGTATGTAGGAAATGTTCTCACCTTACCTGACAACGTTTATGCAAGTCTATTTGGATGATTTTTCACTATTTGGCGATACTTCGGTGCACCTGTATCATTTACAGTGCTGTTTTGAAAAGTACCGGGAGTATCGATTATGTTTGAATCCTACCAAATCGGTCTTTGCGGTCTCCTATGGGAAGCTGCTCAATCATATCATCTCCAAACAAGGAATACAGGTAGACCCTAATAAGGTAGCAGCTGTGTTGGGGGCACCGATCCCACAAACACCCAAAGAAGTTATGCGGTTTCTTGGCCAAATTAGGTGGCATGGCAGACACTTATGGTGGTTGGCTCATCTGGCAATGCCACTCAACCGACTTATGACCAGCACCCCGCTTTAGTACAAATGGACTAATGAGTGTCAAAGAGCATTTGATCGTTTGAAGGTCCTACTAACGAAGGCTCCGATCCTGCAACCGCCTGATTGGGAACGTCCATTCCACGTATTTGTGGATACGTCGGACATAGTGATTGGCAGTGTGCTGATGCAACAAACCGACAAATGGTTTCGACCACTGTACTATGCGAGCCGCAGATTAGCTCCTGCAGAGAGAAATTACTCCGTGACCGAACGAGAGTGTCTTGATCTAGTATACTCTATTAAGAAATTGCGGCATTACTTGTTGGGATGAAGATTCACTTTCCATTTGGATCATGCCGCACTGGTGTATTTGGTTCGCCAACAATACTTAGGCGGTAGACTGGCAAGATGGGTTTTATTATTACAGGAGTTTGATTATGAAGTTCTTCACCGACCAGGTACGGCACATGTCTTGGCGGACTTTTTATCTGGTCTGGATTTCGGTGAGTCTCCGGTAGGTGTCGATGACACGACGTCGGCTATTTACGTCACTGAGGCCGCTCCTGAAGAATCTGCAGAACTTCCTGTTGCACCAGCATACTATGATACATTAATGACTTTCCTTAGTGATGGTTGTCTCCTTCCTAATACTCCCGCTACTTTACGTCAAAAAATTACAGTCTACAGTCGACGAATCCGATTGATTGTGGGTCAACTATATTACATAGATCAGATTGCTGTCCTGCTCAGATATATACCTTCCCATGAATCGGCATCCGTTATTGCCATGGCTCACTCATCGCCTACTGGAGGACACTGGGCAGCTGATCTTACTCATCGCAAAATCTTGCAAAGTGGACTATGGTGGCCTACAATGTATAGAGATGTTGTTAAATTTGTGCAGCAGTGTGATATTTGTCAACGGTATGGACAGCCCTTGCAGCGACATTTCTTTCCTCTCCAACCTGTCCTGCCTCTTGAACCCTTTCAGAAGTGGGGTTTAGATTTCATTGGCCCAATTACACCCCCAGCAACCCTTACCAACAACCGATATATTTTGACTTGTACAGACTGTGCCACTAGGTGGGCGGAAGCTTGGGCTCTACGTTCTGCCACAGCTATTTCAGTGGCCAAATGTTTAATGAAGGATGTCTTCCCTCGATATGGATTACCTCTGGAGATAGTGACGGACCAGGGTACACATTATGCACATACCTTAATGCACGTACTGACTCAAACTTTCCAGATTGTGCATAAATTCAACTCACCTAACTATCCACGTGCGAATGGTCTTGTTGAGAGCACTAATAAGACTCTGCTGAATATTCTCTGGAAACTGATTTTGGAGTGTCCTGAACGATGGGACCAGCTCTTACCTACTGTTTTGTGGCCTTACCGGACCACGTATAAAGTGGCTACTGGAACGACTCCGTTTAAACTTGCTTATGGACTGGAAGCTATTGCACGAATGGAAGTGGTGGTGCCGAGCCTGCGTGTAGCCTTATCCCAGAAATTGATGCCGGAAGAATCTTTTCCGTTCCGGTTAGATGTTCTCAGATCATTGGATGAACAACGCTTGGAAAGTTTCATGATTCTTCAAGAAGTTCAGCTACGCCAAGCCCGTACTCATGATCACTTTTTAAAAACCCCTGTATTTATGATTGACCAACTTGTTTTATTCTATAATGCTAAAGCCAATAGATCTGCCAAAAAATTTAAGCTACGGTGGTTCGGTCCATACTGGATTGCTGAACAAGTGGGACCCGTAACTTTTTGGTTGGCAACCTTAACCGGTGTCCTTCTTCCAAAAGTGATAAATGGTTCGAAGCTTCGCCCCTATCAACCACCGTCTACCAACTCATGAGGTTCCTTCGATATTTTTATTCTTTTTTGCTTGTCCCTTGATTTTCTTTTCTACCCCCTGTGTTTCGGTTGACCAACTGCCATAATCCTTCCATTTTGCTGATCTAATCATGATTAATAGCCATCTCTATGTCGTTGCTTCTGTTAATGCATGCATGTCACCATTCTGTCGGTCCGTTTCCACTACTACATTATGATTTAAGTTTTTGCCGCCTAATTTTTCCCGTGCTCTTACTTAGTCTGGTATCTTTCATTGATAATAGATATTGTGTTTTTGTGTGCTTGTGCCCTGTGTGTATTTTGTGTCTTTGTTGCTCTCTCTGTGCGCCATGGAAGCTCTGGCTAACATAGCAACCTTCTGTGTGGGTCTCACTCCAGATGTGAGTGAGTACTTGCGTGCTCGGGGATTGTTAGCCTTCGCTGAATTGCCTTGGCATTCAGTGGAGTGTCACCCCTTCCATGCGCAGATCATCTCTACCATTTCCGCCACGCCTGCTCAAGAGTAGTGCTCGCCATTAACATGTTTAAACCCCCATAACGTCGTTACTCTCAACACGGTCAGTGAGGGATTCCGCCTCCCTCAGGAAGGGCTGGAGAATGGACCGATCCTTCCTCTCGCTACCATGAAGGAATTGTTTCCCCTGCACTCATCCAATGAGTTTGCCATTCTTTGCCGACTAGAACCAGAGCGTACCGCTCTGCAATTCCTTATCGCAGCGTTAAACGTGCAAAAATGCACATACAGTATTTCTTGACCTTTTTACTCCATGATCGATACTGCCTCCCGTGAACCTGTCAATTTCACTTCCTTTTTCTTTAGGTGCATTCACCGTGAATGTGTAACGGTTACAAAACAGTTAGCCAAGCATGAAATTCCTCGCACTCGTTTACCCCATCTCCTTACCCTTCTCCTTCCGGTGATACAAGCCGCGCAACCCCCACCCAATACTATTCTGTTGCATGAAGACTCTACACGGATGGTCAAAGACGACGATGATGAAGGCCTGCTTCATTTTTTTCATCGCAAACGCAGATGCGTTAGTCCATCTGAAAGCCAGGTACAGGGCTCCAATGCGGGTCAAGAAGCTGAAGTCTTCCATGACACCGCCACCTCCTTACAGGTAGAGTCCTCTATCCCATCTTCTTCTCTCAAGTAGCCGGACCAAGGTGCGATCATGGCAGATGTAGCTGAAGTCTCCTCGTGGGATGAATCTCATCAACCGGATGCTGAGGCTGTGAAGGAGATCGTGGAAGCTACTGGGGGTACGGATTGTCAATCTCCTACATCACCAACCGTTGACGTCCAAGCAGATGAAGTCATGATCCAAGCAGATGCAATCATGGTCCAAGCCGATGCAGTCATGCATCTGACTGGAAATGCAGCGACAGTGACAGAAATTGCTTCATAAGTACCTTCGATTGAGACCGGAATAGTTTTGGTGTCGACGACCCTTCTCGCTCTCCCTCCTCCACATACCATTCCTGATACTGCTACAGTTCTTCATGATGCACCTTCAGTTGCCATTCGTGAGGCATCAACTCATCTGTTAACCTCTCCAGATTATTCTCCACCCTCCTCCCCTCATCTGATCGCTGCCTCATCCTTATCGCCCCCTCCTGCTCTTCCACCCCCAACAGTAATGTTCACAGAATTGGCATCTATGGGCCAACTTCTTATTCAATTTTCCAAGAAATTGCCTCTCCAGATGAAGATAGCAACTCAGAACATTCAGCAGGAGTTGCAGAGTAAGGTGGATTTGCTCGAAGCACATATTGCTCCGCTCCAAGAAGAAGCACTGGCGGTCAAAGCCTAGAATCACGCACTGCAGATTCAGCTCCAGCAACTTCAAGAACAATTAGCCAAAAGGGACAATCTGATTGCTCAATGGGACAGCGCGCTTGCTGAATTGTAGGAAAAGATTGATCTTCTTGCTGCTCGCGAGGAAGAGATTGTTCAATTAAAACAATTGGTGACTGACAAAGAAGATGCTCATATTCGCTGGGAAATGTGCTGGAAGAAACTCGTGCAGATCTTGTTGTGGTAGAACACAAAGGACAAGAAATGGCAGACTTTGCTATGCAGAATACTGAAGATTTAAAGAAAGTGTTTGCAAAACTTTTTCAGAAAATTCGTGATCTGGAAGTAGAGTATGGCCGGACTATACAGCTAGAGAAAGAGATAGAAGCTATTATGAAAGAACGAGATGCTTATTATAAAACTATCCAGTATGAAGCTTAGGAGCTGGACAGACGAGAAAAACAGTTGGGATTTTAGGTAGAGAGATTGTCTCGTATTAATGCTTAGATAGCTGACATGAAGGTGCGGAGAGATGCTGCCATCCCCAATGAATTCTATCTTCAGGAAGCATTTTTGCAGACACAAACGGAATCACTAATGACCAAGTCATCGCTGCCAGTTCGGTTGGAACTGATGCCCAACTTATCGAGCCTACCATTCTGAAAGATATGTTAGATTCTCTAAAACAGAAGATTACCCAAACCTTTAAATTAGCCAGAACTTTGTATATCTAGGGCATCATTGATGAGCCTTAAACTGTAATTTTCATTTTGGGTTCGAGTCCACCGTGCGTTCCAGTGTCAGCCGCCGGATTGGATTTCTATGTAATTTTATTTTCTATATTCGCACGCACTGAAAAGGTGTGGCGAAAAGATGTAACCCTCTTTTGAGTAATTAAAAGGCAAGCACAGTATTCTTCGGGCGAGAGAGGAATCCCCATACTGTCTATCTGCGCGATCGCGTTGGAGATGTTGTGTTGCAGATTTTTGAAGAACTCTGAGTACTGTGTTGGCTTATTAAGTTCAGTAATTAATCATTAATTACCGTAACATTATGATTAATCTTAACAATTCTGCACGAATCCGCAAGTGCTTGATACGTATGGTAAACGCATTACACAGTGATAAGTGTTGAATCGGAAGTAGTTAGTTGTTAATTGAATGTTGAATTGGGAAAATTAAAAAGGACCTCTGTACTATCAGACTCCTGTCCATCCCAAGAACCCCAAACAAGATTAAAAGGGCTTAACCGAAAGCACTTTTAACAAGATGCCTTCCTTGACTTTCTAGTATTTTGGAAATGCTCCTCCGAAGCATTCCATATGTCACTTGCACTTTCAAGTCCTCTAATATGAGGTAGCAAGTAGTCATTAACTCCCATGTAGATAATGCTCCTTGCTTCAGAATCCTTCTTTAGCCATGTCTTCAAATGTGAGAGTTCATCCCTAGTTGGAACACTACGATCTCTCAATTCTGGTTTTTCTTCACCTGTAATATAAGCTATGAGGTCTTTGCTCATAAGATGAGCGTCCATCCTCATTGACAAAGCTGGATAGTTTCCTCTATCCAATTTCTCTATCTGAAGAGAATCTCCCATCCTTTCTTTACCTCTGTATTAAATTCCTCAAAATTTATGAGGAATAAGTGTACCTTTACTTCGAATGTAGTTCCCTTTGAAATTCTTGATAGCTTTTGGCCTCCTTCTCTAGCTTTTACTTCAAACTTTCACCTTTTGAATCTTTAAAGGTTTGATATCTGTATAACTGCAACAATCGGGGTCCTCCTTTCTTCAATTTTGATGATTCCTACTCTGATACCACTAATGGAGAGTGTTAATCTCCAAAATAACAATCTATCCTTGATGTTATAGCACCTATATATCAAGAATAGCTCAAAACCTCTACCAATTTGGAGGACCAATACCACATTATCAAAATTGTGAACTAATTGTGAACAAACTCAACACACATAAAGTCTGCTTCACTTTATCTACTCATAGACTGACCAAACATGTAAAGTTTTCAATGCAACTTTGGATGAACTGTCCTCTAGTGTCTATGCACCTCCTCTAAGTTAAATCTTTGCAAAGGGTTCAGTAGATCTTGAGATATGATCCAAACAGTTCACATATGTCTAAAATGGTGCTTCTCTATAGTCAACTTTGACACCTACAACTTCTAATGCATAGTTCTAACAAAGTATAACACTTTTTTCTTAAATGCTTTTAGCCATAGGTAGCTTACCTTCCAACTTAAAGAATGAGTGCTTTTTTGCTCAAAATTTTACATTGTGGAAGAAGACCCAAAACATTAGCATTGAATTTGTGTCTGCTACAAACTTCACTTCTTCACATTTACACATGTAAATGTTCCTACTCTCAATTCTCTCAACTTGATCACAATTAGAATATGAAAACTTGTACCAAGGTCACTCTACTATAGACTTAGACTTGTACGAAAGCGTTTCACAAAAGATTAAACACAAAAGGAGTACTCAACAAAATATCGGGCGCAACTTTTCCTTGTACTCAGAAAACTTTACATCTAGTTGATGAGAGAGTTCTTCTTCACTTCTAAAGTATCTAATGACTCTTACAATAGGTCGTTGATCATCTCATGCTCTCTCATGTATGCCCCGACTTTCTACTTGTATATGTAGGCATATATGTACAAGCTCATGACCATAACAAAAGTATAAGTGAGCTAACCCCCCTCGACGATTTAACACTAGTATCCAGAATTCTTCAAATATATCAGACTTTATGAAATCTGGAACGTCTTCCTTCATAAATCTGATCTTTAGTGATCAATACCTGTATCTGAAAAAAATCTTTGAACCCTGTTTATTAGCACTGCACTTGCCAATAGCTTTCACTGTAACTCTTCAGCTTCCCATATTGTAGAATAAGGTTAGTTGAACCTAAAATAACAAAACCTTGCTAAAAGCTTTATAGGATTCATAACCTTCTGCAACATAACAAGTATCTTCTTCTATCTCTCTGCAACACAAATTTGATAGAACCTGAATCTTTGACTTACTTCTTCCAATGCTAGGAACATTACACAAACAAAGGATAGAGAACCGACTCATAAATACTCAAGATCTTTCATGATCATTCAAGATCATCCAAGATCATACTAGATCATACAAGATCATCCAAGATCAATGATCTCTCCTGTGTAGAATCTGCCCTCATCAAACCTTCATGACTGAATGTTTGATTTGCTACCTGAATGTCTCCAAGTGTCCATGCTTTTTACAAATTTGTAAAACTTTTCTTCAAACAAATCCTTCCCAAGAATCTGCAACTCCTCACTTGAAACATAAGTGGACAAACTTCTCATCTTGAGAACTTCAAAAAGCTGCAAGTTGATACTTCATCTTTTCATATTCTACCCGGGTGAATTGTGATAGTATCTGCTTGTCTTTCTTTTGGCTAACTTTTCAATAAAGTGCTAGGATTTGATGGAACACCTTTTCGAATACAAGCATGTATCCAAAAATCTAGACAATCGTAGAAAGTAGATTCTCTAACTGACTGGTACATCAAAAATCTGAATTTTTTGAAGTTTTCAATGCAAACTGAATATGAGGTAACCTTTCCAAACACAAAACCTCAACCCGAGTCTTCAACATCTGCTACAAATACTCTTTTACCTTAAGAGTTAGATAGAGAAGAAATATATTTCTTTGCAACTTGTCATATACCAAGTAGTTCTAAATTGACACTCCAAGAATTCTTTGAGGGAACATATAAGTTGCCTGCTCAAAAGCTTCAATTTTCTTTTCTTTCTTTGAAATGATGGACTTTCTTTTTTTGCATCTTTCTTCCACCTGATGATGATGTTGACATCTTCAAACTTCTCTTCCATACCTTTTGTTCTCTTCATTTTAAAGTAGCAAGCACTCTTAACTTCTTCAAATGAACTCTTTCTCTTCCTCTAATGCTAAGAGTAAGAGACAAAACAAACATGGTATACAAATCAAAGTGAACATAGAATCATGTTTTATCATCTCCTCATATCTCTGAATCAAAACTCTGCTTCAAATGACTGATATGACTGAATTCACCAACCTTTTGCCTGAATGATGAATTACCTTTCTAGAGTTACATCTCTAGATCAAATTTTGTACCTGGATATCCAGCCAACTTACAATCGAAAATTGGATGAACACAAAACTCATCCCATCTCCAAATTTATCTTCTTAGATGAGCTTTCTTGTCATGAAAGAGATCTCTCAAAACTCTCTAGAAAAACCTCTAGATACCTGTATTTATGTAGCCTTTATCTTTCAAATAATGAAAGTGTATAAAAGCATTCCTTGAATCCTTCAAATCTCTTCATAATTGCTCTTCTAAGACATGACTTGCAAATGATAATCTGATAGTAGAAACTGATGTCTATGATTTGATGTTCATATGATTCCTTCATCTTCTCCAAACCATTGTTCTTCCTTGAATTTGAAGTAGCCTTCTCTTCATCAAGTCTTGGTATTCAAACAATACTTTTGTAAAGTATTTGCATACTCTTTCAAAAATATTTGGCTGCTAACAAATCATCAACTACATACTCCACACTGATGAATACACATGTGACTGAATTGTCTAATTCTCAAATCTCTACTCATCTAGATTAAGTGTGTATGTCAAATGTCAAATGTTAGAAGATGCCCTTAAATCATATGTCGTAAACCTTTAAAACCTGGGAATCTGAATGAGTCTGAATGCACTGATGCCAAAGCCCTAAAGCTCTGATACCAAATGTTGGAAATGAGGTAGGCATATACCTCATATCACAAGTCCATGGGGTTCCATAGGTTCAGCATATACAACATAGAATCTAACAATCGTCCAATAGGACAAAACATTAACATACCACACTTGATTATACAAATGATGAGACAAAGAGAAAGATTAGACAACATGTGTAAAGTGTTACGTAAGCCACCGCTTACTCATATTATCTTATGTACCAATGTTCAATGTACAATGTGGGAGCCAAAATTCTCAACCACTCTATGTGAATAGAAATAGATGGATGAGTGAATGTATAAATGTAACAAACATATTCAGATGTATGGACAGAAATCTAAATATACATGAGATGTGACCTAATAGGTTGTAGAAGAGTGAATATGAGTGACGAAAAGAGGAAGGATCAGTCTAAAAGTGATAATTAGCAAACCCTCATTTGAACTTAGGCTATGGAAGACCCTAAGTCAGAAACGTGTGTGAAAGCTCACATACTTACAAAAGCAGCAATGAATGCTAACAAGTTTGTTGTCATAAATCCTCAAACTCATATGAGCATATCTTCTCTAACACCTCATCCAAATATGCATAAAGCATAACCGTACTGATTCTCTTGTACCTATGTCGAATAGGACTCCTACTGATATGGATGTTACTGCCTCCATAAGATCCAAGTAGTACCTGTGTGCATAAAGAGAATATGTACCTGAATTCTTAACATAAGATGCAAATCTTATGTTAAGCACCATCCAATGTCTTTGAAGTAACCCGAAATCTTCATGTAGAAGATAATCTTCAAATACATCATGTGAATGGCCGATCCACACCACCAAGCTGCTAATAGCTTCTCTAAAAGCAAGAGTGTGAGCACACTCTTCTTCTTCTTCAAGAAGAACTACACAGCCGCTCCAACATGTGCTATCCCATGCTTCAACAAAGCACCATGGCTGCCCCATGTGCTAAAAGCACTATCTCAAAGAGGTACCAAGCTTCCAAAGCTTGTGTTATAATAGATGATGGATGAAAAGATAATGAGCCAATGGAATCTTATATAGTATTGTATAGATCTTGAAAAGCACCATCAAAAGCACAATAAAGCACTAGCAATCTACGATCGCTTAATTAAAAACACAAGATCTATGAGAAGTTCGGTCGCGCAGCCTTGTAGGAGAACTACACAAGAATATACTCATGTT
>CM035412.1:40184605-40187105 GCA_020310875.1 Ceratopteris richardii | reverse complement strand
GATTACAAAGATTCTCTCAAGTCAAATGAATGACTTTTACAAATGTAAAGGATAAATTTTCACTAGCAATGGTTTCTATGGAACTTCATATCTTTATGATCTTCAAGTGAAATATGTGAGCTTGGACTTTGTACCAACAACTCCCCCTCAAGCCAAACATTTTGGCTTCGTCTTCATCTTCAATCTTCATGAATATCCTGCAATCCAATCATTGATTTGAACCTGCAAAGTTTTGTACCATCTAATGTGTTAGTCAACAAGTCTGCACATTGCATATTAGTTGATACATATGCCAATTGAATATCCTTGCTCAATAGCTTCTCTCTCACATAATGAAAGTGGACCTCCATATGCTTGGTGTTAGCATGGTAAATAGGATTAGCAACAAGGTGTAATGAACTTGTATTATCTCCAAAAATCATTGGAGATGTTGTGTGTAAACCTAAATCTGTATACAATAACTTGATCCACATAGCCTCTTGAGTAGCATTGTTCAATCCTCTATACTCTGCCTCTGTAGAAGATAAAACAACAGTAGGTTGCTTCTTTGATGACCATGATATTGGTTTATCACCTTCAAATGATAAGTATCCTCAGGTACTCCTCCTATCATCTTTGCATCCTGCCCAATCTCCATCTGAATAAATGTTAATGTCCAAGTTTGATGTATAAGGGAAATACAAACCATGATGTTGAGTACCCTTAAGGTACTTCAAGTTCCTTCTGGCAACCTCCAAGTGAGGTGCCCTAGGCTTATGCATAAACTGACTTAGCACACTTACTCCATAAACAATGTCTATGCTTGTCAAGGTATCATAGTTCAAGCTTCCCACTATGCTTTGATAACTTGCGATGTCCTCAAGCACATCACCTTCATGAGCACTTAATTTTAGGTTTACCTCCATTCGAGTACTTGCAACTTTGGCATCCTACAAATGAAACTTCTTCAACATATCCTATATATACTTTCTCTGAGTAATGTAAATTCTAGAGTTAGTATAGACTAACTCAAGTCCAAGAAAATATTTTAGTGATCCAAGGTCACTAATTTTGAATTCCTTCATCATCTGATTTTTTATCTGCTTGATGCCATTAGCATCATTACGTATAAGTATGATATCATCAACATATACACATAGGTATATTACCTCTGAATTACTTCTCTTGATGAATAGAGAAGTATATGCTTTACTCATGACAAAACCTTGGTCTTGAAGGTATGTAGTCAAACTATGGTTCCATGCCCTAGGTGCCTGCTTCAATCCATAAAGAGCTTTGTTCAATTTACATACATATGTTACCTTGTTTGGGTCCTCATAGCCAGGAGGTTGAGACATGTACACCTCCTCTGAAATCCAGCCATTTAGAAATGCATTTTTTACATCCAACTGATACATGTTCCAATTCTTGGATGTAGCCACACTTACCAATACCCTGATGGTTGGCATTTTGGCCACAGGTGAGAAGGTTTATTCATAATCAATTCCTTGGGTTTGT
The DNA here is from genome assembly GCA_020310875.1 of Ceratopteris richardii. Lineage (NCBI taxonomy): Eukaryota > Viridiplantae > Streptophyta > Polypodiopsida > Polypodiales > Pteridaceae > Ceratopteris > Ceratopteris richardii. The sequence goes on along the minus strand of CM035412.1, from coordinate 40,185,608 downwards.
GCAAAATCCTTGGATACAAGTCTAGCTTTGTACCTCTTTATTGTTCCATCAGAATTCCTTTTGATCTTATAGATTCACCTAGAACAAATTACCTTCTTAGACTCCTTCTTTGGTACTAATTCCCAAGTATCATTCTCCTTGAGTGCTTCAATCTCCTCATCCATAGCTTCTTTCCATTTCTGTCTTGGCCTTTGCCTCCTCATATGATGTTGGTTCTTCAATTGACAAATCTTTTGCAAGATAAACATAGTGTTTAGTCACTAGGGAAGTGTCATACCCATATCTGATTGTCTTCTTGCTCTCTCATTGTGATCTTCTAATTGCTTGGTTAGATGATTCATGTATGTCCTCCAATTTCTTCATCTTGACTTTGCCTTTGGACTTCCATGCCTTGAACTCTTCAAGGTTGATGATGTCCTCATCATCTGAATTGGTGTCTTCATTCTCAGTAGGCTCCTCCTTAGTGAGGCTTCGAAACTCCTATTCCAAGTCATAAGGTAGTTTTATCTTCCTACATTCACTATCAAACCAAGAGTCATTCTCATCAAAGACAACATCTCTACTGACCATGAATCCCTTGTTTGAAGGGTTGTAGAACTTGTATCCTTTCTGATTTAGATCATACCCTATGAAGATACACTTCTCTGCCTTAGGGTCTAGCTTACCTCTTATGTAAGAAGGGATATGCACATATGCTACACATCCAAATATCTTGCAATGATCAAGTGAGGATCTTCTACCATGCCATGCTTCATATGGGGTCATCCCATCAAGAGATTTTGATGGCAACATGTTTACAAGATAAGTGACAATAGATACACTCTCCGCCCACAAGTAGTTAGGTAATTTTTTCTCATTTAACATTGACCTAGTTGTTTCAACAATTAATCTATTTCTTCTTTCTGCTACCCCATTTTGCTCAGGGGTATACCTTGTGGTAATTTCTCTCTTGATTCCTTTGTCCTACAAGACCATATCAAACTCATTTAAGAAGTACTCACCT
>CM035412.1:40172105-40174605 GCA_020310875.1 Ceratopteris richardii | reverse complement strand
CACACATACAAATATACATACATGCATACATACACACACACATGCATACACATATATATACATACACATATATACACATATGCATACATACACATACACACATACATGCACACACATACATACACACACATACACATACACACATGCATGCATACATACACACACATACACATATACACACATGCATACATACAAATAGCAAAATAGAGCATACATACACACACAAACACACACACACATCTACACATTTACACATGCATACATACACACATACATGTACACACATGCATGCTTACATACACACACATATACACACATGCATGCTTACATACATACATATACACACATGCATGCATACACACACATACAAATATACATACATGCATACATACACACATACATACACACATATATATACACATATGCATACATTCACATACACACACACAATGTACACACATACATGCACACACATACATACACACATATACACACATGCATGTAGACATACACACACATACAAATATACACACATGCATACATACACATAGCAAAATAGAGCATACATACACACATACACACATGCATGCATAAACACACATACAAATATACATATATGCATACATACACACACATGCATACACACATACATACACACAGATATATACACATATGCATACATACACATACATACATACACACATACATGCACACACATACATACACACACATATACACACATGCATGCATACATACACACACATACACATATACACACATGCATACATACACATAGCAAAATAGAGCATACATCCATACACACATACACACACACACACATCTACACATTTACACATTTAGATTTTTATAGGTGTTTAAGTATTTAGGTTTTAGTATTTTAGGTTTAAGTCTAAGTCTTTCTGATAAAGGTTTTAAGGTTTTAACACCTACATAACATATATACACACATACACATACACATGCATATAATACATACATAAAAAGTACTAGTGTTTTAAATAAATTAATTAAATATATAAAAATAGAATTAATTAAGAAAAAATCTGAATATATAAATAAATATATATATATATAAAATAGGGTTTTAGGTTTTTAGGATTAGGATTAGGGTTTTAGGTTTTTAGGATTAGGATTAAGGTTTTAGGGATTTTGGGTTTAAGAAAAAAATCTGAATATATATATATATATATATATATATATATATAATAATAGGATTTTAGGTTTTTAGGATCAAAATTAGGGTTTTAGGGTTTTAAGGTTTAAGAAAAAAATCTGAATAAATAAATAAATATATATATAAAATAGGTTTTTAGGATTAGTATTAGGGTTTTAAGATTTAAAGAAAAAATCTAAATAAATAAATATATATATATATAATAGGATAATTATATAGATACATAAATATAAAAAGTATTAGTGTTTTAAATAATTTAATTAAATATATATAATTAAATACATATAATTAAATATATAAAAATAGAATTAATTAAGAAAAAATCTGAATATATAAATAAATATATAGAAAAAATAGGATTTTAGGTTTTTAGGATTAGGATTAAGGTTTTAGGATTAGGCTTTTAGGTTTTTAGGATTAGGATTAGGGTTTTAGGGTTTAAGGAGAAAATATGAATAGATAAATATATATATATATAAAAAAGGGTTTTAGGTTTTTAGGATTAGGATTGGGGTTTTAGGGTTTTAAGATTTAAGGAAAAAATCTAAATTAATAAATTAATATATATAAAATAGGATAATTATATAGATAAACAAATGTAAAAAGTATTAGTATTTTAAATAATTTAATTAACTATATATAATAAATTAAGAAAAAATAGGATTAATATATATAAAAATAGGATTAATTAAGAAAAAATCTGAATATATACATAAATATATATATATAATAGGATTTTAGGTTTTTAGGATTAGGATTAGGGTTTTAGGATTAGGGTTTTATGTTTTTAGGATTAGGATTAGGGTTTTAGGGTTTAAGGAAAAAATCTGAATAAATAAATAAATAAATATATAAAATAGGGTTTTAGGTTTTTAGGATTAGAATTAGGGTTTTAGGGTTTTAAGATCTAAGGAAAAAATAAATAAATAAATATATATATATATATATATATATAATAGGATAATTATATAGATAAATAAATATAAAAAGTATTAGTGTTTTGAATTATATATATATATATATATATATATATATATATATATATATATATATATATATATATATATATATATATATATATATATATATATATATATATACATATATATATATATATAAAATAGGGTTTTAGGTTTTTAGGATTAGGATTAGAGTTTTAGGATTAGGGTTTTAGGTTTTGAAGATTTAGGATTAGGGTTTTAGCGTTTAGGGTTTAAGGAGAGAATCTGAAAAAATAAATAAATATATATATAAAATAAGATTTTAGGTTTTTAGGATTAAGATTAGGGTTTTAGGGTTTTACGA
>CM035412.1:40162105-40167105 GCA_020310875.1 Ceratopteris richardii | reverse complement strand
AGCTACTCGACTCAACAAGGACCGCAAATGTAACTAAATTCAATAGGTGCATGTGCGATATCTACTACTCCTTTAGTACCTTCCACTAAATTCCACTTGTGGTAGATGTTCTCGTAACTCAAGTTAAGTCTCTTTGGACTCAAGGTAACTCATATTGACTTGATTTAGAAGGCTCTGGAGCTCTTTGGGTAAAACTCTCTCCCCATGCTATCCATGGGGATTGAACAAAAGACCTCCTCCTTCCCAACCTTGAGATTGCACCACTCGATGAAGTGGATTACTTGTTTTAGAGAGCACATGAACCTATGCTTAAGTTTAATATGCAGATCTTTGGCAAGATCATAGACTTTAGCTTATAACATCTATGCTCACCAAATATTTTTTCCAATAACTACTTTTTAACCCTTCAGCTCTTTTGCATGTCCCAAGCACAAGGATCTATACTATAGTTCTCAATGCAAACAAGGACATAGAGGTTGATTTCCTTATGCTTTGAAGAGGCCATCTCTATATTTTTTTGGGTAGCTTTTGGAGCCTTCATTCAATCTTCATGATTCCATGTTAAGGGTATTTTTCCTTACTAATCTCAATACAAACGTGGCAAGGAGAGGAGACATATGGTGCAAAATCTACTTCTCAAGGGAGGTCTCACATAACTTGGAACTCATAATGCTTAATTTACTCCAGAATCTCTCAATTTGGCCTCACATCATAGAAAATGAAAAGAATAAATTTTAGCTCCATAAAACATTGATTTTTTATGCACTAACAGGCTTCCATTTTGTAGAATATATATTTAAATATAAATGTCTTGCAAACATGAGATGTTTGGCCCTTCAATAGTAAGTGATTTATTTGTGCAAGCAAGGATGGTAGCTCCAAGCATTATTTTCATAGTTAAAATCGAGATGATTGGATATGCTAGAGGTCATGAAGGATTCGATGATGGTCATGACGACCATGAGAGCACTATGAATCACTTTCTTGTTGAAATGGATGGATTTGGGACCACTACAGGTAACGTGGTGCTTGGTGGCACAAACAGACCAGACATCTTGGACAAAGCATTTCTTAGACCAGGATAATTTGATAAGAAAACTACTATTGATAATCCAAACATAAAAGGAAACGAGCAAATATCTCAAAGTTATTTGAACAAGCAAAAATTGGACAAGCCAATGACTGATTATTCTAAACAATTAGTAGCATGTGCACCTACACGTGGATTTGTTGCGACTAACATCCCTAATGTATGCAATGAAGCAAATCTCTTTGTAGCAAGAGGTGAATGCACCCATATCTATATGGAACATTTTGAGGGTGTAATTGATAGGATCATTGATGGATTTGAGAAAGGAATAAGAAGAGTCAAAATAAGAGGATCAAATAGGACATCAACTTTCAATAATTTAAAACCAAATATCCTGAGATAGGATTAGGTTATCATACCAAAGATGTGGTTGAATTGAAGCTTCAAGAGGCATAGGAAGCTTTGGCGCATTGATCCTTATTCCTACATGCGAGTGGGTTTTTGTAAATGGGCATGGATGTCAATAGGATTTGCTATGAAGGATTCCAGCCTTGCTACTAATTGATGGATGTTTTTACCTCACGCACGGAGAATGCAAAGTGGACTAGGCATTGGTGGGAATGTTGGTGGCCTTGGTGGTGCATGTGGATCTTTTAATGTTGGAAAGGCCCCCAGCAACAAGGCTAAATAAAATTTCCAAAGATAAAGTAACAAATAAAGATTTTTCTCGATGTAATGAGGCTAAACAAGAAATCATGGAGTTCGTACACTTTATTTGAAAGAAAAAAGATCCTCCGAGAAATATCCGAACCTTGGTGCAAAGATTCCAAAAAGGGAGCTCCGTGATCTTGTTGTTAGAGAAAAAGTTAATTGTGTCAAAGAGAGAGAGTGGGGAAGTGTGTGTGTGGGGGGCCCGGGGGGGGGGGGGATCAAGCCCCCTCCACACTTACTCTCTCCTTCCCTCTCCAACATGCTTCCTCTCTTGCGGGCGGATCGAAAAATTGTCGGAGGGCGCACAACTGAATCGGGGGAAGAAGCGAGTTGAGGAACTCTGTGTAGGTACAAGTGAAATTTTGAGTACGCACAGCAAGGGAGAAATAGGGAGGCAGTTAATCTGAGGAGGCTAATGTCATGTCACAGGAAAAAGAGAAGGGAGCTTGTTGTTGAAGAGGGAAGGGTGGAGCTTTGCACTCTTAGTGGAAGATAGGAAGTTGAACAAGATTAGGAGGTCACGAAGGGAAGTAGAGTGGGTTCTAGGCGCATGGAAAATAAAAGGCCAAAAAAGGAAACAACAGCGATGGAGATCTTCTTCCTTGCATTCAATACAGAGAATCAGAGGTGGACTGGAAACGTTTTGCAATGCGAAGGAAACAAGCGAGAGATTTTCTTCTTGTTTCTTCGTTCAGAGTTGTGTCCTCATTCAGGGAGGAAGGTCAAAGACACAAGCGAGCAGAGGGAAACACATCACGAAATAGGGACAAAGATGCGCAAAGAGAGAGAGAGAGATTGGAAATGGCCTTCCTCAATGCACGCACAGGGTAACGCAAGTGTGGCCTCAATGGTTTTTGTCGATTTCCACGCTTTCTTGGATCACATGAAAAATCTAGTTTTCTTATTAAAATGGAGGTTCAGCTCTACTCCCTCAAATTTTTAACTTTGAAATTACAACTATACAAACTATACAATGAAGAGGCATAGTATCGATGGGATCTCCATATCCCATAAAGCAAGGGTTAGACTGCCCAAAGGTGACACAAGAGAGAACTGATTTCAAAAAAAATATCACGGTTTTACATTGGCCGTAGGCTCACACTGCAATTAGTGGGGATTAAACCCTCGCCTCCGCTTTAAAAGGCGAAACGTCTAGCCAACCCAACTAACCATACAAATATGAGCAATCTAATTCTAGCAGACCTTGTGCGGTCCATTAAAACATTCCTTGCAGAACTTCAATGCCTGGAAGCTTCCGTTTGAATGGAACATATTTCCAAGTCAATGAGGCATTTGCAGACCTTTCAAGTAGTTTGTGTCTGGTTCAAGTTCCTCAATCCCTTATTCGGAGTTTACGAAGACATTTTGTTTACTTTGAAACATCTATAATATATACCAAATATTTTCAAAGCTCTTTCCTTGCTACAAGAAAAATCAAAGACTGTTTCTGGTGAGGTCATGTCTGTGTAAGAGGATTTGATTGCAAAGCACGGGCTCCTAAGACAATGGTGTTTAGATTGCACTTTCCTATAAGGAAACAGCCCCGAGGGGGCATGTAAAGCCCATGGGAGAAAGAAGGAAGAAGCAACTCGGCTCTCACTAGAATCATTGAGGAATTAGTGTTCGACAAAACAACTTGATTTCCTTGAATTTGAAAGGGCAAACGCAACGTTTTGAGCTCGAATAGGAAACAGATGCCTGACAGCTTTGTTACCTGCATGGTCATATCAAAGTGAATCTCTTGGACTTATAATATTCTTGACAACAAGGAGATTTCTGTAGAGCATTTCTGAGAGGTAAGGTCAAGCAACTTGCTATGCAGGTGCGCATGGAGGGCATGGTCTGAAATTCAGGGGATGCGGCCCACGTGATTTTGTTTCTTACTCGGTGGTCGATTCCACAAAAGGGGAAACAAGGAAGTTTCAGAAAGAAGATTCTCAATGGCAGCCAAAGGCGATTTGCTTTTGAGGATTCTTTCTGGCGGGAGGAGTCAGAGTGCTGGTTTTTTTGGAAACAAGGAAGTAGAGGAGATGAGCAGCTGAAGCATATCAAAGGATACAAATTTAGAGATTTACATATACGCAGATGAGAGAGATTATCATAAGGACATCATGAAGCCAAAGGCAGATTGAAGAGGAATTTCCCAAGATGGGTGTCCATGAGTTCCTCAAGATAGGTGCCTCTAGCTTACCAAGTCGGGGTGTGTGTGTCTTTCCAATTCGTTGTACTCTCTCAAAAAAAAAGGCAGATTGATGAGAGAAGATCCGATTTTATTGAAGGGAGGAAAAGTTGCTCCTCACGATCGAGGGAGAAAGCTTCTATATATGACATATACTTGTCTGCTACAAAAGTTCCGGACTTCAAGATAATAAATCTTTTGTAGAGACGGTAAATCTTGACAAAGATGGAAGCCGCACTTGGATGGTATTTTTTTTTTGGCTTTTTGTTGTTGTCTACGTTTTCTACTATCTACATTAACAAAATCTGAGGGTTCAGCTGTGTACAAGGAACGGGTAATGCGATTTATCACGCCTTCAAAGTGCATGGTGTACAAAAATGAAGGAACTAACATGACGCAGAAGGAGAGGGAGTTTCTTTCATCCACAAGGGAATGTGAATTCTCGCTTTGTCTCGTATATTCCATCTTCTAGTTCAAAGCGTCACGTGGTGATTTATGCTAAAAAATATAACTCTACCGTAAAAAGAAACCCTTCAATCTCATCAATCTAAACGCTCACTTGAAGCCACTGCTAATGACATCAAAAAGGTTTTCTGTCGTGGTGCACCGTTTCGATGCATCTGTCTCTTTCGCTAAAAAGGAGAGGGAGTTTCTTTCGCTCTGTCTCGTATTGCCATGGATGCCATATATTCCATCTTCTAGTTCAAAGCGTCACGTGATGATTTATGCTAAAATATAAATTTGCAAGTCAAAGTTTGGAATAAAAACCAATCGTGGCAGCTAGGAAGTGAAGTGCCACTAGGAAGTGAAGTTGATTTACATGTGAAGGGAAGTGAAGTGCCACTAGCAGCATCGGTGGATAACACATATCTGCCGTAAAAAGAAACCCTTCAATCTCATCAATCTAAACACTCACTTGAAGCCACTGCTAATGACAATTTCGATGCATCTGGTGATCTTAGGCTGAAGGCTGCCAGGCAGAAAGGATCTATGTTCTTCGACAATTATAATAAACTAGTCACCTTATAATGCTCTTTAGTTTTCAGGTTCTTATGGTCAGTATGAAGTGTGATTTTGGCG
>CM035412.1:40007105-40157105 GCA_020310875.1 Ceratopteris richardii | reverse complement strand
AAAGACAGGTATGTGGCCAACTTTGGAGGACCCCCTAAAGAACGATCGACCGAAAAATCTCTTTTTCTTTCAGGCAAAAGAATTTCCAATTGTAAGAAGCCCTCGCCCTTTAGACATCATAGAGTGTTCTTCCTATCACATGTGGGGGAGGAGTGTTGATATATTTAGGTAGTGATGTGTGTGAACACTCTAGGACCATCGGGGCACTTTTTTCCCTCTTTAGGAGTTTTTTTTCCCCCGGCTTGTATATACGCCTATTGCCCTAATGGGCTACTTATCTTTGTACATTCTCTAGTAATACATTCAGTATTGTGTGTTGTGCTCCAAGCTTCTTCTTCTTCCTTGTGTTGTTCACGTGCCTCCGCAGATGTCTAACTCCAACAATTGGTATCAGAGGAGGTCGTCGCTTCATCTAGGGCACCATCGACACTCCTCCGGTTGCAGTCTCAGAATCGCACGAATTTTGTTGAGCATACTCAATGTGTTTTTGAGATCAAAATAGCTTTGTTGTGTGGTGTCAAAATTGGGATCTAAGCTCGTTTCAGCCTCCGAACGCACTATTGCAACGCTTATGCAGGCTATTTCGTCTTTCTGTGCCAAAGTATATACCTGTTTCGGTTCTCCAATATAAGTGTCTCGAAGTCTGCTACAGGTTTAGCAGAACTTGTCTGGGCAGTTCCGTTCAACTTTTTGAGATACAATCAATTTTCTACATCAAGGTATTTTAGTCACGAGCCATGGCTGAAAGCAGTGATGTATTCTGTATGTTGGCTGTTGAGGATAAGTTGGATAGTACCAACTACCCATTATGGCCTTATATGATGCGACATATGTTGGTTGCAAAAGGACTGTGGAACATTGTGCAAGGTGTCGAAAAACTTCTTATCACACCTACAACTGTTACAACTACAGGTACTAAAGCTGATGCACAAGGTGTCGAAGATGATGATATTCTGCATATTCTTGTTCGTGCCGCGGTTTTTGCTGCACCTACTGCAAAGCGGATTCATTGGGATGGCAGAGATGCCCAGGCACATGCATTGATAGCTTTGTCTGTCAAACGTGCCATTATTCCTCATATTCGCTCTTGCAGAATAGCTAAGGATGCTTGGGATACACTTACCACATTGTACCAAGCTAGGAATGAAGCTAGGAGAGTGAGCACATGAATGAAGGTGATTCTATGGACAGTTTCATAACGAAGATCAAAGACTTGAAGGAACAGTTGATTTCTGTTGATGAGGTTATACAGGATAGCTCACTTGTGCCGACCGTTCTAAATGGTCTTCCTGATTCATATCAGAGTTTTGTTTCTACTCTTGGGTTGATGATGAAAGGCAATCCAAATGCCTTATCATTTGAGGAGTTAGTCTTCGTTCTGTTGCAGGAAGATCAATCCATGCAAAACAGGTCCATTATGCGAGTTATAGATCAAGCTTTCCTAGCTAATCACAAGGGCAAAGGAAAATGGAGCTCTTCAACTAGTAAGCAGAAATCTACTAATTCTGCATATTTGAAGAAGGAAGAAAAAGATGAGAAGGAATCAGAAAAGCAGAAATTGTTCTGTAAGTATTGTAAAGGGAATGATCATATCATAAAGAACTATCCAAAACTGGCTGCTAAAGAGGCAAAGAAGAAAGAGACTGGAATGGTTGTTGTAGAGACCTCTACACCAAAAATAGAGTCTGTAAAGTCCGAAGTGTTCATGTGCTTCAAATAGTTTTTGGTTTTGGCTAAAAATCTGTCAGCATGTAAAATGGGCACCCTCCGTTCTGATCGAGGGGGGGAATATATGTCTTCTGATTTTAATGCATTTCTAGTTGAACGTGGGATAAAACACCAGTGTAGAGTGCCATATACACCTCAATAAAATGGAGTTGCTAAACGAAAGAGCAGGTCTCTCATGGAGATGGCGAGGTGTATGGTCAAGAGTCAAGCTTTACCACATAGTTTCTGGCTTGAGGCTGTCATGTGTGCAGCATATGTACTGAACAAGTGTCCCACTAAAGCGCTCCACTCTATCACTCCATATGAGTCTTGGCATGATCGCAAGCCATCTGTTGCTCATCTGCATGTTTTTGGTTGTTTGGCATATGCATTAGTTCCCGAACAACATCGCAGAAAATTGGATGATAAAGCAGTAAAATGTATTTTTGTTGGGTACAGTTCTAAAACTAAATGCTATCGTATGTATCATCCACAGACTAAACGCATTCTGGTTAGCCGTGATGTTGTTTTTGTGGAGGATGCTATTCAGCCATTGCTTTCATGTACTAAGGAGATATATGTTAGCTCCAAAGACATGTATGATACTTTGATGCCTCTTTTTACAGGTGGAAAATCTAGTGCTGGTCCTAATGAGGCAACGTCTGAACCTTTGCAGGTTTCATGTGATGATGCAGATCATTCCATTTATTGTTAGAGTATGATCAATGTCTACCCCTCATGATTGTATGCACATTTTGTAAGGCCCCCTTTATGAGGAGAAGCCAAGCGTGCATTACCCAATTGATGGGAATCCCAACTTGAATGTTGGATGAAGGTCATATTGGACCATGTAAGATATTATAAGGAAAGGGAGTTACCAGGGTCCCCAATTGTGGGGTCCGGGGCAGCGGTGAGCAGCCCCGGCTGGGGGGTCCAAGGGGGCCAGCGGGCCCCCTGGCTGGGGGGTCCCAGGGGGCCAGCGGGCCCCCTGGTGGGGGTCCGGGGGCAGCGCCCCCGACGCGACGGTAAAGGGAATATTCCATGGAATATTCCCTGTCGGAGTCAGAAATCATTTATATTTGTTAGGTCGGTTCAACCAGTCTAAGCCGTGTATGGCAATTACGCGGGCGGTGGCCGCCCACGCCCTACCGCCCATGTATAGCCGTCCATGGCAGGCCACCCATGATCCTATATATACATGACTTCTGCACTACCTAAGACACCGAGTTGAGCCAGCATACCTCTACCTTGTATCTCCCTATCTAGAGTTGTCTAGATCACCATTTAAGCTCTACCTTGAGAGCGCACGGGTGGACAACGCCATCATCTTTGTACTTGCTGCTAGTAGAAAATTGTTGAGATTCTCCTATATCTGTTATCTTCTCTGCTATTGCTCCTGTGTTATATTGCGTAACTATTGTCTTACATGGTATCAGAGCTGTAAGGTTTGAATAGCTTGAGAAGTATCATTATTTTAGCCTACTAGCAGACTAGAATATCAGTAGATTATTCGAGTGATTACATGATGGCTTCATCGTCGAACACTAGTCTTGGTGCTTCACCTAATGTTAATGCTGCACCTATTCGAATTCGTCCACCTGCATTCACTGAAGGGAAGCTGGATGGAACCAACTATACACTCTGGAAGTTCAAAATTTCTGCAATTTTGGACTCCTATGAATTACTTGACACTGTCATGGGACCGATGGGATTGGATCCAGAGCCTATACCAGTTGAAGATCCAACAAATTCAAGATTGATGATTCAGCCAGATCCAGATCTTCTACGAGCTTGGAAGAGGCGGAATGCTGATGCATTATGTGCGATTGTCACTAGTGTAAGTGATTCTGTGCTTACTTTAGTTCAACATACTACTAAAGCACATGAGGCTTGGGGCATATTGGCTCGACAATATGAGACCAAGAACCACACTAGGATACAGAATTTAGAAAATCAGTTGGCAAATGAAAAGCATTCTGATTCTGAAAAGGCTGAAGATTTTATCAAACGGATAAAGCATCTTCAAGATCAATTGGCTGCAGTTGGTGTTGTTATAACACCAGAAGAGCTAGCTCGAAGATCTGTACGTGTTCTTCCAGCAAAGTATGATGGATTAGTAACAGCCCTTAACACTCAGGTAAGGCCAACTCCTCTTACATTTGAAGAGTTTTGTGCCATGCTTTTAGAAGAAGAGATGCGGCTGAAGAATCGGCAAAGTACAACTGATGCTGCATTCTCAGCAAATGCAAAAGGTAAAGGCTCTTCAGAGGGATCAAAGAAGAAGCCAAAGAAGAAAAAGTTCACAGGAAGTTGCTTCTATTGTGAAAAGAAAGGCCATGCCATCAAGGATTGCAGAAAGAAGCAAGCTGATGAACGGAATGGGACTGTAAAATCATCATGGAAGAACAAAGAGTCTGCAAACAACACAGAGCTGGAACTTTGGGTAGCTATTGAAGAGGTATGTTCATCTGCTCAAGCTCGTGTTGATGAGCCATGGATTTTAGATAGTGGAGCTTCTCGCCATATGACTAGTAAAAAGGACTGGTATAGTTCCCTAGTGCCTCTGCGGGAATCCATCAATGTAGTGGTGGGAAACGACTCCAAGTGTCCAGCTGAAGGAACTAGAACCATCTCTTTTATCACTTCTCCAGGTGTTGAGAAAAAGTTATCCGATGTTCTCTATGTACCTACACTCAAAAGAAATTTGTTGTCAGTTTCTGCAATAACAGATCGTGGACTCGAAGTTCACTGCAATAAGAGTGGTGCGGAAATCATGGATTCATCAGGTAATGTTGTAGGTAAAGGCACACGACGGGATAACTTGTATGAGTTAAGTGCTTTAACTGCTACAGAAGATAAAGATGTAAGCAGGTTATGGCACCAACGATTTGGGCATCTCGGATTTGCAGTTTTGAAGGAGATGCAACGAACAGGGATGGTTGCTCATTTGCCTGCATTTTCAGAGTTGCAGGAACCTTGTGAAGCTTGTATGATGGGCAAGCAACAACGAAAGGCATTTCCAAGAGAGACCAGCAATCGATTTCAAGCTCCTCTAGAGTTGGTACATGCTGATCTCTGCGGTAAAATGTCTACACCTGCTTTAGGAGGATCTTTCTACTTCTTGCTGTTAGTCGACGATTATAGTAGAAAGATGTGGGTTTATTTCATTCGAGAGAAGGCTGATGCTTTTGAAAAATTTAAAGCGTGGCATAAGTATGTAGAAAGTGAATCAGGAAGGAAACTGAAGAAATTTAGAACAGATAGAGGAGGTGAATTCTTGTCAACAGAATTCAACAATTACTGTAAGGAGCATGGTGTGAAAAGGCAACTTACCACAGCTCATACACCTCAACAAAATGGCGTTGTTGAGCGCAGGAACAGGACAGTAGTTGAAATGGCTCGTTGTATGTTAAAGGCTCAAGACATGCCTGATTCATTCTGGGCAGAAGCAGTCAATACAGCAGTCTACATCCTCAATCGAAGCTACACAAAAGCTCTGAAGGGGATGACTCCTCAAGAAGCATATTCTGGTAAAAAGCCTTCAGTTTTGCATTTCAGAATTTTTGGTTGTTTCTGTTATGCACATATTCCTGATTCAACAAGATCAAAGTTGGATTCAAAAAGCAAAAAGTGTGTCTTCCTAGGATATAGTGAAGAGTCTAAAGCATACAGGTTATGGGATCCTGAGGCAAGGAAGATTTTTGTCAGCCGAGATGTGGTGTTTGATGAACGACCACACTTAGTAGAAGATAAAGGTAAATCTACTATCTCATCAAACGGAGAAATATCTCACCTTGTGCCTATCAAAAGACAGGTTAAAGTTGAGGAGGAGGAAACATCTGATGGAGAAATTTCCTCAATAAAAAGCCAACCAATTGTAGCTGCACAGCGTAAGCCACTACCGAAGTGGGCACAACAGCTCTTTGATGATCACAATCCACATGTAGATGCACCAGAATCATCATCGGATGGATTACGAAGATCAAAGAGAATAGAGGAGCAAAGAAGAGCCTCAGAACACATTGTTAACATGGCTCTAATGGCAGATATCATGGGTTCGATAAAGGAACCTACCACCATTGAAGAAGCCATTGATGATCCAGATTGGAGAGCGGCAATGCAGTCTGAGTATGATAGTATACTCAAAAATGATACATGGGATCTAGTCGACTTGCCGCCAAAGAAGAAGGTAATAGGTACTAAATGGATTTGGAAAGCTAAGTATAAAGCTGATGGAACATTAGAAAAGTATAAGGCACGATTAGTTGCACAGGGTTTTTCACAGATTGAAGGATTTGATGTTCAAGAAACTTTTGCACCAACAGCACGCATGACAACTATTCGGACGGTACTTGCAGTAGCTGCACAAAAGTCTTGGCCTATTTTCCAGATGGATGTCAAATCTGCATTTTTGAATGGTCACCTCAAGGAGGAGGTATATGTATCTCAACCACCAGGTTTTGAGGTGCCCAATTCAGAAAATAAAGTTTGCAGGTTGAAGAAAGCTTTGTATGGACTTAAGCAAGCTCCACGGGCTTGGTACCAACGAATAGATCATTTTTTCAAAAATATGGGTTTTGAAAGAAGTACTTCTGATGCTAACTTGTATGTAACGAAAAGGGATAGCAAGCTAGTTGTTGTCATTGTATATGTAGATGATTTGATCATTACAGGAGATCATCAGGAACTCATCAATCAAACTCGGATCAGCTTGGGAACTGAGTTTGAAATGACAGACTTAGGTCTACTCCATTTTTGTCTGGGAATTGAAGTATGGCAAAGGAAGGATGGCATTTTCATCTCACAACAAAAATATTCCAAAGAAATTCTCAAGGCATTTGGAATGATGGATTGCAAACCAACTAGCACACCTATGGAGGTAAACCATAAGCTATCTATGGATGATAACATGCCTGATGTAGATGCTAAGAAGTATAGGAAGCTCGTTGGAAGTCTTATTTTTCTGTGCAACACTAGACCAGACATTTGCTATGCTGTTGGAGTGTTAAGCAGGTTTTCCAACAAACCTAAGGAAAGTCACTGGAATGCTGGAATGCGAATTCTAAGGTACATTGCAGGAACCTTGGATTTTGGTATTTTGTATACCACAGGTGATACACTCCAAGGATATTGTGATTCAGATTGGGCTGGAGATTGTGATTCTAGAAAATCAGTTTCTGGATATTGTTTCTCACTTGGTTCAGGAATATTTTCTTGGGTAAGTAGGAAGCAACCAACTCTCGCACTCTCCTCCACTGAAGCAGAGTACAAAGCAGCTTGTTTTGCTTCTTGTGAGGCAGTCTGGTTAAGGAGAATTCTTGCAGATCTTGGCTTTCCATCAAATATGCCAACTGTACTCAAGTGTGATAATCAAAGTTGTATGGCTATTGCAAAGAACCCAGTATTTCATGCTCGCACCAAGCACATAGAAGTACAGTACCATTACATTCGTGAGCTAATTGAAGATGAAATTGTGGAGCTAGAATATTGCCCAACAGAGGCAAATTGTGCTGACATATTCACTAAAGCACTTGGAAGAGAGCAGCTCAACAAGCATCTTCAACAGATGGGCATAGGACCGAGACCTACTTGATTTATCATCGGTAAACATTGAGGGGGGGTGTTAGAGTATGATCAATGTCTACCCCTCATGATTGTATGCACATTTTGTAAGGCCCCCTTTATGAGGAGAAGCCAAGCGTGCATTACCCAATTGATGGGAATCCCAACTTGAATGTTGGATGAAGGTCATATTGGACCATGTAAGATATTATAAGGAAAGGGAGTTACCAGGGTCCCCAATTGTGGGGTCCGGGGCAGCGGTGAGCAGCCCCGGTTGGGGGGTCCAAGGGGGCCAGCGGGCCCCCTGGCTGGGGGGTCCCAGGGGGCCAGCGGGCCCCCTGGTGGGGGTCCGGGGGCAGCGCCCCCGGCGCGACGGTAAAGGGAATATTCCATGGAATATTCCCTGTCGGAGTCAGAAATCATTTATATTTGTTAGGTCGGTTCAACCAGTCTAAGCCGTGTATGGCAATTACGCGGGCGGTGGCCGCCCACGCCCTACCGCCCATGTATAGCCGTCCATGGCAGGCCACCCATGATCCTATATATACATGACTTCTGCACTACCTAAGACACCGAGTTGAGCCAGCATACCTCTACCTTGTATCTCCCTATCTAGAGTTGTCTAGATCACCATTTAAGCTCTACCTTGAGAGCGCACGGGTGGACAACGCCATCATCTTTGTACTTGCTGCTAGTAGAAAATTGTTGAGATTCTCCTATATCTGTTATCTTCTCTGCTATTGCTCCTGTGTTATATTGCGTAACTATTGTCTTACATTTATGATGTAGATTTACATGATGCACTTATTGATGAGAGAGCTGATATTGAGCAGGCAAGAACTGTGCCGAAATGGCTGGTGCAAACCTTGCGTGACAGCAAATTAGATGCACCTCTGACATATCGTACTCAATCAGGCTCTCATATTGCCTCTTTTGTATCAGATTCTTATGCTATGGCTGCATCTAGTCTCTGTGATGAGACTGAGCCTGTTTGGTTTGATGAAGCACAAATTAAAAAAATTGGATGGATGCTATGCAATCTGAATATGATGCAATAATGAAGAATGGTACTTGGTCATTATGTGACTTGCCTCCTGGCAAGAAGGCCATTGGCACTAGTGGATATACAAGCTGAAGCGTAAACCTGATGGTACAGTTGACAGGTATAAGGCTAGGCTTGTTGCAAAGGGTTATGCACAGGAAAGAGGCATTGATTTTGATGAGACCTTTGCACCTACATGCCGTATGACTTCTGTTCGGAGCATCTGTGCACTTGCAGCCCATCATGCTTGGAATGTATATCAGTTGGACATTAAAATTGCATTTCTGAATGGTGACTTGCATGAAGAAGTGTATGTTTTTTAGCCCTGTGGCTTTGTGCAGAAAGGGCATGAGAACCAGGTGTGCAGGTTTAAGAAGGCATTATATGGTTTAAAGCAAGCACCACGTGCTTGGTATAAAAAGATACATGCCTATCTGATTGCACATGGTTTTGAGAACAGTCCAACTGAAAGCACCTTATATGTTAAGCGTGCTAATGATGTACTTCTAATCATTGTGGTTTATGTTGATGACATGCTGCTCACTGGTCCTCATGAGAGGCATATTGCTGATTTTAAGGCTGATTTGCATGCCTCATTTGAGATGTCTGATTTGGGGCATTTCCATCATTATTTGGGCATTCCGTTTATGCACGTTGATGGTGGAATGGCTTTGTGTCAAACGAAATATATTGACACAGTATTGCAGCATTTGGCCTTGAAGACTCTAAGCCTATTTCCACTCCTACGGAGATAGGTTTACGATTGAGTCTTCATGATGTTGGAGATGCATTTGATGTTGTTCTCTATCAGCAGGCTGTTGGATGCTAGAATTACTTATGCATTACTTGCTAAATATTCAGTTTGTCGTCTCACAGATGAGCAAGTTTATGCATTGCCCAGGAGTCAAGCATTGGCAGGCGGTTAAGCATATCTTTACTACTTTAGTGGTACTCAGCTACTTGGGTTGTTTTATCCCAAGGGGGGATCACTACCACTAGATTTGCATGCTTTTGCTGACTCTGATTGGGCTGGTTGCTATGACACTCATGTGTCCACTAGTGGCTTTTTCTTCATGTGTAGTAGCTCATGTATATCTTAGTTGAGCACGAAGCAGCCTACTGTGGCCACTTCTAGTTGTGAGGCTGAGTATAGGGTAGCTTTCACAGCTACTATTGAGTGTGTGTGGCTCAGACGCCTTATGGCTGATTTGGGTGTTGGTCAGTCTTCTGCCACCACCATCTTCACTGACAGTCAGAGCGCATTGGAAGTTGCGAGGAACCCTGTGTTCCATGCTCGCACTAAGCACATTGAGGTGCATTATCATTATGTCAGGGAGAGGTTTTCTGCTGGGGAGATCAGCTTGGCATATGTGCCCACGCAGGAGAACATTGCAGACCTTTTCATGAAGGCTCTGCCTAGGGAGAAGTTTGAAGCTTTTTGCAAAGCTTTGGGCTTAGTTCCTTTTGTGGAGTGATTTCGACATAGCTTGGCACTTCCTTATACATGGGTGCCAGCTACTTGTTCCCCACATCACTCCCAGGGAGGATTTGTTGATATATTTAGGTAGTGATGTGTGTGAACACTCTAGGACCGTCGGGGCACTTTTTTCCCTCTTGAGGAGGTTTTTTTCGCCCAGCTTGTATATACGCCTATTGCCCTAATGGGCTACTTATCTTTGTACATTCTCTAGTAATACATTCAGTATTGTGTATTGTGCTGCAAGCTTCTTCTTCTTCCTTGTGTTGTTCACGTGCTTCCGTAGACGTTTAACTCCAACAATGAGAAGGTTATCAACCTTCTTTGCAAAAATCTCTAGTAATCTATAGACAACCCCTCCTTTGTGGGATATGGAGGGTCCCATGGGTGTTAGGCCCATTCCGTTGTACAATTGTAACTTCTATAAGTTAAAGTTTGGAAGAGTAGGCTCTGTTGAATGTTAACCTTTACTCCTTATCTCACCTTGTCGGATAGGACTAGGGTAGATAGGATAGGTTTTTAGGGTTCTTCGGGTGGTAGAATCCTATAAATAGGATCCTTGTTATTTTTCCTACTTCTCCTATTAAATTAATGTGTTAACCTATCACACAGAGTTTCGGTACAAAGTTTGGTGCTACTTAATGCGGTAGATTCGTTAATCCTCACATAGTATGCAATAGGTAACTTCCGAAAGTAGTAACTCACTTAGAGTTAAATCTTCATATAGAATCCAACTTAATTTGACAAATGAATAATAAGAACACATGAGAACAACTTAATTTAGCAGAAAAAGGGTCTTTTTCCTGCACGATAGAAAACAGTCCAGTCACTAGAGGTGTCTAGCTTCGTGGCCTCACGTCGGCAGCACAGCCTCTATTCTCTCTCGCTACATGATTCGACCAAATTCATTAATGCAAAAAGTTATAACTATTGTGTCTGCCTTTTTGGCAAGACTTTTCAGTATACATATGTGCTCAATATCTAAAAGAATATGTCTAGTGGCTATTTACCAGAAAGGTTTCCGGCGGCACTAACACTCATACCCTTGGAGGGCCTGAACCAAAAAATGTTAGAGTAAGAGGTCTGCGAAAGCATGCGAGCAACAAAAGCAAGAGGAAGAAGCTTGGAGCACAATACGCAATACTGAATGTATTACCCATAGAATGTACAAAGATAAGTAATCCATTAAGACAATAGGCATGTATACAAGCTGGGGGAAAAACCTCCTAAAGAGGGAAAAAAATGCCCTAGTGTTCCTAATGTGTTCACACACATCACTACCTAAATATATCAACAAATCCCTCCTAGGAGTGATTTCGTGAACAAGAAGCTGTGACTCATGTATAATAAAGTGTCAAGCTATGTGGAATCAATCCACAAAAGGAAGTAAGCCCAAAGCTTTGCGAAAAGCTTCAAACTTCTCCCTAGGTAGAGCCTTCGTGAAAAGGTCTTCAATGTTCTCCTGTGTGGGTACATATTCCAAATTGATCTCTCTAGCAAAGAACCTCTCCTTGACATAATGATAATGCACCTCAATGTGCTTAGTGCAAGCATGGAACATAGGGTTCATCACAACTATCAATGCACTTTAACTGTCAATGAAGATGGTGGTTGTAAAAGAGTGACCAACAACCAAATCAACCATAAGGCATTTGAGCCACAGACACTCAATAGTCATTGTGAAAGTTGCCCTATACTCAGCCTCAAAATTGGAAGTGGCCATAGTGGAGTACTTCTTTTACTCAACCAAGATATGCATGAGCTACCAAGCATGAAGAAAAGACCATTGGTGGACACATGAGTGTCATAGCAACCAACCCAATTAGAGTGAGAAAAAGCATTTAAATCTGGTGCTAGTGATCCCCCCTTGGGATAAAACAATCGAAGTAGCCGGGTATCACTCAAGTAGCGAAAGATGCGCTTAATTGCCTGCCAATGCTAGATACCTCGACAACGCATAAACCTGCTCATCTATGAGACAGCAAACTGAATATCTGGCTGAGTAAACCACAAGTAAATCAAAGCATCTAATAGCAAGCTGATAGAGAACAATATCAAATGCATCTCTAGCATCATGAAGACTCAATTGTAAACCTATCTACATAGGATTGGGAATAGGTTTATAGTCTTCAAGGCCAAAATGCTGCAATAATGTGTGTGGACGAGTGAGTGTGTGTGGACGAGTGTTGTTGATGACATGTTGTGTATGTGGATGAGTGAGCAGCATGTCATCAACATACACAACAATGATCAGAAGCACATCATTAGCATGCTTAACATATAAGGTGCTTTCAATTTGACTGTTGTTTCTCAAAACCATGTGCAATCAGATAGCCATGTATCTTTTCATACCAAGCACATGGTGCTTGCTTTAAACCATATAATGCCTTCTTTAACGTGCACACCTGGTTTTCATGCCCTTTCTACACAAAGTCATGGGGCTCCAAAACATACACTCTTCATTCAAATCACCATTTAGAAATGTAGTTTTAATGTCCAACTAATGTACACTCCAAGCATGATGAGTTGCAAGTGCACAAATGCTATGAACAATAGTCATTAGGCAAGTAGGATCAAAGGTCTCATCAATATCAATGCCTCTTTCCTGAGCTTAACCCTTTGCAACAAGCCTAGCCTTATACCTGTTAACTATTCCATCAAGCTTACACTTAAGCTTGTATACCCACTTAGTGTCAATGGCCTTCTTGCTAGGAGGCAAGTCACATAAAGTCCAGGTACCATTTTCCAATATACCATCATATTCAGATTGCATAGTAGCCATCCAATTTTTAGAATTTTATGCTTCATCAAATGAAAGAGTATCATTCTCATCACAGCGACTAGAGGCAGCCATAGCATAGCAATTTGATGCAAAAGAGGCACTATGAGAGCCTAAACGAGTACGATATGATAGAGGTGCATCTAATTGCTATCATGCAAAGTCTACACTAGCCATTTTGGCATAGTTTTTGCCTCCTCAATATCAGCTCTCTCATCAACAAGTGAATCATGTAAATCTGCATAAGAAATTGAATGATCTGCATCATCACATGAATCCTATAAAGGCTAAGAAGTTGCCTCATTAGGACTGGCACTAGACTCTCTACCTATAAAAAGAGGCAACAAAGTATCATACATGTCTTTGGAGCTAAGAAACGTCTCTTTAGTACATGAAAATAGTGGCTGAATAGCATCCTCCACAAAAACAACATCACGACTAGCCAAAATTGTTGATATATTTAGGTAGTGATGTGTGTGAATAGTCTAGGACTGCTGGGGTACTTTTTTCTCTCTTTAGGAGGCTTTTTTCCCCTGGCTTGTATATATGCCTATTGCCCTAATGCGCTACTTATCTTTGTACATTCTCTAGAAATACATTCAATATTGTGTGTTGTGCTCCAAGCTTCTTCTTCTTCCTTGTGCTATTCGCATGCTTTTGTAGACTTCTAACTCCAACAATTGGTATCAGAGCAGGTTGCCACTTCATCTAGGGCATCGTCTACACCTCTCCGGTTGCAGTCTCAAATTCGCACGAAATTTGGTCGGCATACTCAGTGTTTTCGAAATCAAAACAGCTTCATTATGTGGTGCCTAGATCGCGATCTGAGCTCATTTCGGCCTCCGAACGCACTATCGTACTGCTTGTGCAGGCTATTTTGTCTTTTTGTGCCAAAGGTGTATACTAGTTTCTATTCGTTAGTATAAGTGTCTCAAAGTCTACTATAGTTTTAGCAGAACTCGTCTGGGTAGTTCCATTCAACTTTTTGAGATACAATCAATTTTCTGCATTAAGGTATTTTAGTCACAGGCCATGGCTAAAAGGAGTGATGTATTTTGTATATTGGCTATTGAGGATAAGTTGGATGGTACCAACTACCCATTGTGGGCTTATATGATGCAGCATGTATTGGTTGCAAAAAGACTGTGCAACATTGTGCAGGGTGTTGAAAAACGTCCTATCACACCTGCAACTCTTACAACTGCAGGTACCAAAGCAGAGCAGATCCTGTCGAAAATGATGATATTTTGCATATTCCTGTTCATGCTGCGGTTTCTGCTGCACCTACTATAGAGCAAATTCATTGGGATGGCAGAGATGCCCAGGCACATGCATTGATAGCTTTTTCTGTCAAACGTGCCATTATTCCTCACATTCACTCTTGCAGAACAGGTAAGGATGCTTGGGATACACTTACCACATTGTATCAAGCTAGGAATGAGGCTCATGTTGCTTACCTCCGAAAAGAGTTGGAGAGTGAGCACATGAATGAAGGTGATTCTATGGACAATTTTCTAATGAAGATCAAAGACTTGAAGGAACATTTGATTTCTGCTGATGAGGTTATACCAGATAGCTCACTTGTGCAAACCGTTTTGAATGGTCTTCCTGATTCATATCAGAGTTTTGCATCTACTCTTCGGTTGATGATGAAAGGCAATCCAAATGCCTTGTCATTTGAGGGGTTAGTTTCTGTTCTGTTGCAGGAAGGTCAGTCTAGGCAAAACAGGTCTATTATGTGTGTTGCAGATCAAGATTTCCTGGCTAGTCAAAATGGCAAAGGAAAATGGAGCTCTTCTACTAGTAAGCAGAAATCTGCAAATGCTGCACATTCGAAGAAGGAAGATAAAGATGAGAAGAAATCAGAAAAGCAGAAATTGTTTTGCAAGTACTGTAAAGGGAATGATCATATCTTAAAGAACTGTCCAAAACTGGCTGCAAAAGAGGCAAAGAAAAAGGAGGCTGGAATGGTTGTTGCAGAGGCCTCTACACCGAAAACAGAGTCTGCTAATCTTGTGTAGGATGAAGAATGTGCCTTTACTACTGTTTGCAGTTTTGACCCATCTTATCATGAGCAGTGCATGTTTGTAGTAGACTCAGATGTTTGGTACTTTGACAGTGGGGTGACCAAACATATTATCTCGCAGCGCAGTTTCTTCTCTTCACTCGAGCCTGCCCCTACAGGGAATACTGTTACATGCACCAAAAGCTCAACTTATCCTGTTATGGGAGTTGGTAAGATCATTTTGACTACTGCTGACTGTAGTTCTTTCACTTTGTAAGATGCTTTGTTTGTGCTAGGGATCAAGAAGAATCTGTTATCAGCTTTTGCATTAGCCAAGATTGGCTTGGTTATGAAATTTATTGATGACAGATGTACAGTTCATGATCTATCAAACGACGATGTTATTATTGCTTCTAGCATTTTATGTCGTGGGCTGTATAAGCTCATAGACTATGAAAGATCTGTGAACGATTTGGCATGTGCAATACATGATTCTCAGGATATATCAGATGCAAAGCTTTGGCATGCACTCTTTGGTCATCTGAATTTTGCTAGTTTGCTATGCCTACAGAAATCTGATATGGTGTCTTCTTTGCCCAAGCTTGAAGGACCTAGAAAACATGTATGTGAAGGCTATATTTTGGGCAAAATGCAGCGTTCCTCCTTTCCAAAAGATGGTTTAGTTCGGGCTACGCAAAAATTGCAGCTTGTACATAGTGATGTTTATGGTCCTATGAGACACCTTCTTTTGGAAATTACCTTTACTTCGTGACTTTCATTGATGATTTTTCCAAGCATGCATGGGTATATCCACTCAAAGAAAAGTCCGAAGTGTCTATGTGCTTCAAATAGTTTTTGGTTTTGGCTGAAAATCTGTTAGCATGTAATATGGGCACCCTCCGTTCTGATCGAGGAGGGAATACATGTCTTCTGATTTTAATGCATTTCTAGCTGAATGAGGGATAAAACACAAGTGTACAGTGCCATATACACCTCAACAGAATGAGTTGTTGAACGAAAGAATAGGTCACTCATGGAGATGGCGAGGTGTATGGTCAAGAGTCAAGCTTTACCACATAGTTTCTGGCTTGAGGCTATCATGTGTGCACCATATGTACTTAACAGGTGTCCCACTAAAGCGTTGTAGTCTATCACTCCATATGAGGCTTGGCATGATCGCAAGCCATCTATTGCCTATCTGCATGTTTTTGCTTGTCTAGCATATGCATTAGTGCCTGAACAACATCGCAGAAAATTGGATGATAAAGTAGTAAAATGTATTTTTGTTGGGTATAGTTCTGAAAGTAAAGGTTATCGTTTGTATCATCCACAAACTAAATGCATTCTGGTTAGTTGTGATGTTGTTTTTGTGGAAGATGCTATTCAGCCATTGCTTTCATGTACTAAGGAGACATCTGTTAGCTCAAAAGACATGTATGATACTTTGCTGCCTCTTTTTATAGGTGGATAATCAAGTGCTGGTCATAATGAGGGAGCTTCTCAGCCTTTGCAGGTTTCATGTGATGATGCAGATCATTCCATTTCTGATGTAGACTTACATGATGCACTTGTTGATGAGAGAGCTGATATTGAGCACGCAAAAACTATGCCAAAATGGCAGGTGCAGACTTTGCGTGGCAGCAAATTAGATGCACCTCTGTCATATCGTACTCGTTCAGGCTCTCATATTGCATCTTCTGCATCAGATTGCTATGCTTTGGTTGCATCTAATATCTGTGATGAGAATGAGCCTGTTTCATTTGATGAAGCACAAAATTCAAAAAAATGGATGGCTAATATGCAATATGAATATGATGCTATAATGACGAATGGTA
This sequence comes from Ceratopteris richardii, assembly GCA_020310875.1. Classification (NCBI taxonomy): domain Eukaryota; kingdom Viridiplantae; phylum Streptophyta; class Polypodiopsida; order Polypodiales; family Pteridaceae; genus Ceratopteris; species Ceratopteris richardii. The sequence continues at coordinate 40,140,698 of CM035412.1, read as the reverse complement.
CTTGGTCTTTATATGGATTGCCTCCTGGCAAGAAGGCCATTGGTACTAAGTGGGTATACAAGCTGAAGCATAAGCCTGATGGTACAGTTGACAGGTTTAAGGCTAGGCTTGTTGCAAAGGGTTTTGCACAGGAAAAAGGCATTGATTTTGATGAAACCTTTGCTCCTACTTGTCGTATGACTATTGTTCGTAGCATCTGTGAATTTGCAGCCCATCATGGTTGGAATGTACATCAGTTGGACATTAAAACATCATTTCTGAATGGCGACTTGCATGAAGAAGTGTATGTTTTTCAGCCCCGTGGCTTTGTGCAAAAAGGGCATTGAAACCAGGTGTGCAGGTTAAAGAAGGCATTATATGGTTTAAAGCAAGCACCACGTGCTTGGTATGAGAAGATACATGCCTATCTTATTGCACATGGCTTTGAGAACATTCCAACTGAAAGCACCTTATATGTTCAGTGTGCTAATAATGTACTTTTGATCATTGTGGTTTATGTTGATGACATGCTGCTCACTGGTTCTCATGAGAGGCATATTTCTTATTTTAAGGCTGATTTGCATGCCTCATTTGAGATGTCTGATTTGGGGCATTTGCATCACTATTTGGGCATTCAATTTATGCAAGTTGATGGTGGAATGGCTTTGTGTCAAACAAAATATATTGACACACTATTGCAGCATTTTGGCCTTGAAGACTCTAAGCCTATTGCCACTCCTATGGAGACAGGTTTACGATTGAGTCTTCATGATGCTGGAGATGCATTTGATGTTGTCCTCTATCAGCAGGCTGTTGGATGCTTGATTTACCTATGCATGTTTTGGCTAGATATTCAGTTTGCTATCTCAGAGATGAGCAAGTTTATGCATTGCCTAGGAGTCAAGCATTGGTAGGCGCTTATGCGCATCTTTTGCTATTTGAGTGGTACTCAGTTACTTGGGTTGTTTTATCCCAAGGGGGATCACTACCGCCAGATTTGCATGCTTTTTTTGACTCAGATTGGGCTGGTTGCTATGACACTCGTGTGTCCACTAGTGGCTTTTGCTTCATGCTTGGTAGCTCATGTACATCTTGGTTGAGAAAGAAGCATCCTACTGTGGCCACTTCCAGTTGTGAGGCTGAGTATAGGGAAGCTTTCATAGCGACTGTTGAGTGTGTATGGCTCATATGCCTTATGGCTGATTTGGGCGTTGGTCAATCTTCTGGCACCACCATCTTCACTGACAGTCAGAGGGCATTGGCAGTTGCAAGGAACCCTGTGTTCCATGCTCGCACTAAGTACATTGAGGTGCGTTATCACTATGTCAGGGAGAGGTTCTCTCCTGGGGAGATAAGCTTGGCATATGTGCCCACACAGGAGAACATTGCAGACCTTTTCACGAAGGCTCTACCTAGGGAGAAGTTTGAAGCTTTCCGCAAAGCTTTGGGCTTACTTCCTTTTGTGGAGTGATTTCCACATAGCTTGGCACTTCCTTATACATGAGTGCCAGCCACTTGTTCACCGCATCACTCCTAGGGGGCATTTATTGATATATTTAGGTAGTGATGTGTGTGAACACTCTAGGACCGTTGGGGCACTTTTTTCCCTCTTTAGGAGGTTTTTTCCCCTTGCTTGTATATATGCCTATTGCCCTCATGGACTACTTATCTTTGTACATCCTCTAGTAATACATTTAGTATTGTGTGTTGTGCTCCAAGCTTCTTCTTCTTCCTTGTGTTGTTCGTGTGCTTCCATAGACGTCTAACTCCAAAAATAATGCATTTAGTATGTGGATGATACAGATGATAGCCTTTGCTTTCAGAACTGTACCTAACAAAAATACATTTCACTGTTTTATCATCCAATCTTTGGCATTGTTAATGCATATTCCATTTAACCAAAAACATGTAGATGAGCAACAGATGGCTGACCATGCCAAGCCTCATATGGAGTAATAGACTAAAGTGCTTTAGTGGGACACCTGTTAGCTACATATGCTGCACACATAATAGCCTCAAGATAGAAACTATGTGCTAAAGCCTGAATCTTGACCATACACCTCGCCATCTCCATGAGTGAACTGTTCTTCCATTGAGCAAGTCCATTCTATTGAGGTGTATATGACATTGTATGCTGATGTTTTATCCAACATTTAGCTAGAAATGCATTAAAATTAGAGGACATATATCCCCCCTGTAATAAAGTGATAGGTACGAGATTGTTGAACCACACCCTTGACAAATAGGAGATGGTTGAACTACACCCTAAGAGAGAGGATTAGAAAGTGATCCTCAACCATGGCTTTTGGGACAAGTGGTTAGCCTATCACATTCCTAATCAAGAGGTTGTGAGTTCAATTCCTTACATTGGTATAAGAGCCAACAAAGATTGAGATATATCTCTCAATCCATAGGTCAGATTGACACATATGATATACCATTAGAAAGCTCTTGGAACGAGCTTCCTAAACTTAATGAGATAGCTAGGAAGTGTAAAGGCCTTGGGAAACCATGGGTGGCACTTGATTGAAGGTTCAAGATACCAAACATGGGTTAGAACAAGGTTCAAGACTAAGGTTGAGAACAAGGGTGCAAGACACCAAGGTTGCCAACAAGAAGGTTCAAGAGACAAAGGTGGAGAGCAAGGTTTCAAGAGACCAAGGTTGCGAACAAGGTTCAAGAAACTATGCGAGGTTGAGGACATCAATTCAAGGGTACTTAGGGAGTTCAAGGGGCGGATCACTAAGGCTAGAGGGATACATGAGTAGGTCATTGAGGACAATGATCAACTAAGAGGGGAAGAATGTAATAAAGTGATAGGTAGGAGATGGTTGAACCACACCCTTGAGACATAGGAGATGGTTGAACTACACCCTAAGACAGAGAATTAGGAAGTAATCCTCAACCATGGCTTTTGGGAAAAGTGGTTAGCCCATCTCATTCTTAACCAAGGGGTTGTGAGTTCAATTCATTACACCTCCCCTCAATCATAATGGAGGGTGCCCATTTCACATGTTCACAGATTTTCAGCCAAAACTAGAAATTGTTTGAAGCACATAAACACTTCAGACTTTGCCTTTAGTGGATATAACCATGCATGCCTAGAGAAATCATCGATGAACATCATGAACTAAAGATATTTTCCAAACGAGGCTGTTTGTAGAGGACCATAGACATCACTCTGAACAAGCTGCAATTTCTGAGTAGCTCGAATTGAACCATCTTTTGGAAAGGAGGAATGCTACATTTTGCTGAAAATAGAGCCTTCACATACATGTTTACCAGGTGCTTGAAGTTTGGGTAGAGAGGACACCATTTCAGATTTTTGTAGGTGTAGCAAACTAGCAAAATATAGATGAACAAAGCGTGCATCTAACGTAGCGTGAGAATCATCTACTGTACATGCTGAATCATTCACAAATTTCTCATAGCCTATGAGCTTATACAACCCATGACATAAAGTTCTAGAAGCAATAATCACATTGCCATTTGATCGATCATGAACTGTACATCTATCATCAACAAATTTCACAACCAATCCAATCTTGGCTAAAGTTGTGACTAATAACATATTCTTCTTAATCCATGGGACAAATAAAGCATATGACAATGTAAAAGAACTACCATCAGTAGTAGTCATAATGATCTCACCAACTCCCATGACAAGATAAGAGGAGTTATTGGTGCATGTGATAGTATTCCCTATAGGGGTAGGCTCGAGTGAAGTGAAGAAACTCTGATGCGAGGTAATATGTTTGGTTGCCCCACTATCAAAGTACCAAACATCTGAGTCTACTCCAAACATAGACTATTCAAGAGAGGATGGGTCAAAACTGCAAACAATTGTAAATGCCCATTCTTCATTCTACACTAGATTAGCAAACTCTGTTTTCAGTATAGAGGCCTCTGCAACAACCATTCTGGCCTCTTTTTTCTTTGCCTCTTTTGCAGTCAGTTTTGGATAACTCTTTATGACATGATAATTTGCTTTACAACATTTGCGAAATAACTTCTACTTTTCTGTTTTCTTCTTGTCTCTTTCATCCTTCTTTGATTGCATAGAATTAGCAGATTTCTGCTTACTAGTAGAAGATCTCCATTTACCTTTGCCCTTTTGACTAGCTACGAAAGCTTGATCTGCAATACACATAATGATCGTCTTCTGCCTAGATTGATCTTTCTGCAATAGAACAAAGACTAACTCCTCAAATGTCAAGGCATTTGGATTTCCTTTCATCATCAAATGAAGAGTAAAAGCAAAACTCTAGTATGAATCAGGAAGACCATTCATAACAGTCTACACAAAGCGAACTATCAAGCAAGACTTCATCAGGAGAAATCAACTGTTCCTTCAAATATTTGATCTTTGTCAGAAAATTTTCCATGGAATCACCTTCATTCCTGTGCTAAATTTGACTAAGAAAGAAAAAGATGTTCAATCAGTTTCAACCTGCTCATCATCAGAGGGCGTAAAGACATAATGTGGAATGAAGAGCGAGCTTCAGCAAAAGTAGACTAAATTTTCTTTGTTAACATTAAAATTAGTCCCTGCACTTCTACCAAAAGAAGAGTGACAACATCAATAGCCCCAGAGGTCGATGCCTGTGAGAGGATAGTGTGACTCTAAGCTTTAGCCAATTGCAAGCCAAAATCCTCTTGCAAATAAAAATCTCGCTAACTAATGTGTTGTCTTCTTTTTTACTCAACTTTAGTTTTTTGTTCAACACCCTTTTGCAAAGATCTAGCCGAATGTAATTGTTTCTTTAAATGGCTTATCTGCTCTAAAGCAGACTTCAAAGCTTCTTCCCTTGAACCGTGCTCCTCATTGATGGTCTTTTGCAATGTTGTGATCTGCTGGGTTAGTATTCAAAGGTTCAAATCTTGCTACTAAGCTTGGAGAGATAGTTGTGCATTGGTTTCTCAGAAAGCAATGATGGTCTTATGTAGTAGGTCCTGATCATCCGCTTGGGCTTTCAATTGATAATGTATCTTGTTAATGGCCGTGTCCTTCACCATCACTTCTTTATTGAGCCCTTTAATTCGATGTAGGTGTTGTTGATTTGCTTGTTCTAGATTCATAGTCTGCTTTTGATATACATGCACTTCGCGGAGAGTTTCTTCAAAAAACAACTTAGAATATTGTGCTTGCTCCATCCCCATCCATAATGCACAGGAGAGTGTTTGGACTTCAAACTACTACTGTAGGGTGGCATCTTAAGTTTGTTGTAAGTCTAGTTGAAGTGACTACTTATATGCATGGAGGTCACCACAGGTCCATTGATGTGGTCGAAGTCACGGGAAATAAAAGCCTATAGATGTAAAAAGTAGGCACTAAGCCTACTAAATTCATGCAATCTAGCAAACTCATTGATGCCAAACTTCAACTCTTGCTCATGCAGTTCAGGCAGAGGAGCTAATTCTGGAACAAACGCATCATCAGCTACAATACAGGGTACTTTATTCCATGGGGTCATCGGGGGTGATGGGGTGGACCAACTTGACGAAGACAAGGGTGGTGAGTAGGAGGGTGAGGAGAAAAACGAAGTTGGCTTGGGGAAAGGTTGAGGATGGATAACTGGAAGGGAGACAGGTGGAGGAGACAAGGGCGGAGGAGAGGTAAGGGGTTCAGTCATGGTGACATTGGGATGGTCAATATTGGTCATTTCGACACCAACTTGAATGGGGAGAACAAGGCCTAAATTGCCCATAGGCAGAGGAGAGTGCAAAAGAGGTGGGGATGGTGGGTGTTGGTCAAGGGCGGAGGCAGTGGACGATGAAGACACTACAACTTGGAAGAATCTGGGTCGGTGCAAGAGTACATTCATACTTTCATCCTATTCTTCATCAAAAGGGATGGGTTGTTGTGCAAAGGAGCTTCGGACAAGAATAATGAGGGTGACTATAAGAAATTCCAGAGGATACAAAATGGATAACAGAAAAGGAAGACACATCTTAGGGCACTTGCCACCATCCAATTGCCACACAATCATCTGGCACTCCTTGCAAATTCTCTTGAAGAGAAAGAGCAACCAGTTGATCGGTTGTTGGGCAGTCGTAGCGATGATTGAGTAAAACTGTTAGGAGATGCCATAGGGGAAGTACTGAAGTGTCACGAGCAAGGAGATAAGGAAAAGAGATCGCACACACACACTCTCACAACAAAGAGGAGCATACACACAGATTGAGGTAAGGAAGATTGATCTTCTTCTTCTTCTTCTTCTTTTGCTTCTTCTATTACATAAAAGAAATATACAAGAATTACCTAAAATAACAGTACAAAAAGTGCAATATATAAAGAACAGTACATAAGAAAAAATCCTAATTTCTATGAATTAGTGATCTAACAAGAAACAAATATGCCATTACTCTCTCTAGATAAATCTAGCTAAGGTCAATGAAGTATTCTTGACATATACTAGTGTGACCACTATACATGTCAGAGAAATGAAAAAGTGATACGTTTCATCCTCGATCATCAAATGTTCAGCTTCATATCTCAACATGAAGGTTAAGAGCAATGACTAAAATATTTAAGATAGAGTGCTCTGGCTCTAGGTCATAGCTAATGGCATACTTGTTAGAGCCATGTCGTGGGAATAGCTATTCCATAACGGTGCAGGATAAAGCGGGGATGGAAGAGGCAACTTCAATGGGTAGGCAGAAATGCTGATCCATCTCAATTACGGTTGTTTGAGCTCTTGGTCATTCAAAACAACAATCCAATGTGCAACATTGGCAGGTTTGGTAGTGATATTGCGAATGATGCTCTCAGCACGGGGATGAGCTATAGCTGCATCTCACTATAGGAAGATAAATTTGACGAATGTCCGCAGGTTCAAAAACACATGCATCTCATCTATAATAACATCAATGAGAGGTTCGAAAGGGGCAAGGGTCTCCATGAGCACATACAATGAGCAAACACAAGCATGACACACAAACAATATGATAGTGCACATAAAAAAACATAGAGCAAATAACATTAGAATGACCAACACGGAGACTTAAAATAGGCCAATGGCATAGTAGCGTAAACATTCAGATAGATAGACGTAATGATGAATGCACATCGAGGGTGATTTGTCATAATCACCATGGAAGTCATGCAAACATGGGTGATGATCCAATGATGAGTGATGTGGAAGGGGAATGAAAGGGATGCAACTTGCATCCATTCACTAGATTTTTAATCGGTACTCCGGTGAGAGTCTCTAGCCAAAAAGTTGCGAGACCTAGTTTTGCCAAAATTTGGTACGGTCAGAACCACCAAAGTTTCAATTTTCTTGCAGCTTTGTTGCGTTTGGAATTATAAAAGAACACAAATTGTCCATCTTGAATTAGAAGGGTCCGTAGAAAATGGTCATGGGTCCAAGCCTGATGGAGTTGAACTTCATGCATCAACATGAAGCTTTTAAATCACTTTTCGTCAAGTGAATGAAAATCATCAAGTTGAGCATAAAAAGATTCCGCACGCAAAAATTTCTTATGAATGGCTACTCACAGAGTGGGCACTACCAATTCCATAGGGGCCATTGCTTATAATCCATAAGCCAACTTAAAAGGGGTATACCTAATAGATACTTTATATATCATACAATAGGCCTAGAGGACAAAATGGAGGAATTGATCCACCCTTCATGACAATCCGTATTCAATTTCTTAAGCATAGTAAGCAGAGTTTTATTTGTACTCTTGGCAAGACCATTGGTGCAAGGATAGTATGGAGTATTGAATTTATGAATGATATGGAAAGAATGTGTCAACGCCTGAATTAAGGTATTGGCAAAATGTGTGCTGTAGTCAGAAAAACTTTCCAATGATAAATCGAATCAAGGAAAAACATCACGAGTAAGGCATTCGGTGAGGATATGAGCCATAGCTGAACAAATAGCCTAGGCCCAACCCATCTAGTAGAATAATCGATACATGTTAATATATAGCAATTAGCAGTCAAAATTTTCGGTGGAGTGATAGGCCCCACGAAGTCTAACTCCCACTTTTGAAAAGGTTCAAGTGGTAATACAGGCTATAGAGGAAAGTAGTGTCGGTGCATTGGTTGTCAAATGCATAGGAAAGAATCACACTATTTGACATAAGCTTGAATATCTCTTTGCATAGTGGGCCACCATAATCCACTTTGTAAAATCTTTCTATAGGTTATATCTATAGAGAAATGACCATCCGACACTGTAGAGTGAGCCATTCCAAGCACAGATCGACCTTCATGTGTAGGGATACACCGAAGCCAAACACCCAAAGTGTCCGCATAATAGACTTGACCAACAATGATGCGAAAACATCGACTATAAATAGATAATCTTTATCGGGCCGTAGTCAAAACATAATCGAGTGGACAACTAGTGGTGAGGAAGATCATTAGCATATCATAATAGGAATCACCAATGGGCAAGGGGGCTGACAATGAACGGGGAGTTCTAGTCGTATAGATGGCAGGTGAAGAATCATCAATGCATACCGGAGCTTCATTGGAGCCCAAACAAGAGAGGAAATCTACAATAGCATGTGAGGTGCTAGGGTGATGAACAACATCATAATCAAGATCTTATAAAAGTAAGACCCAACGAGCAAAATGGCTTCCCAAATTTTGCTACCGGATTAAATATATTAAAGCAGAATTGTCCACATGATTAATAAACATATGACCCAATAGGTAGTGCTAGAGATTTTTCAAATGATCGTCATAAAGAATTGTCCAAAACTGGATGCAAAAGAGGCAAAGAAGAAAGAGGCTGGAATGGTTGATGCAGAGGTCTCTACACTGAAAACAAAGTCTCCTAATCTAGTGCAGAATGGAGAATGGACATTTACTATTGTTTGCATTTTTGACCCATCTTCTCTTGAGCAGTGTATGTGTGTAGTAGACTCACATGATTTGTACTTTGATAGAGGGGCAACCAAACATATTACCTTGCAGCGTGGTTTCTTCACTTCACATTATGCACCTTGGCATCATCATGGGATATGTTTTGCACAACTATTAGCAATAGTGCACCTCGTAGTAAACTCTTCTATGATGATAGATGTGGAGCACACTTGGGTGACAAAATTCATACAAAATCTATGGTTGGCACTTGGAGTGGAGATGTATATGATTTTCATGATTCATATGAAGGAAAGAATCAACAATGTGGCAGGAGCAAGAAGAATGAAAAGAATGGTCCATGGAACAAAGACTACAAGTAAATCAAGGAAGGGGGATATAATATTCCATTATTTTCATAAGAAAGCAAACATGCAAAAAGGTTGCTATGCATTAAAGAATGCTAAAGGTAAACATGGTGGAGTTTGAGGTTTGCGGACACACACAAACAACACAAGGAAGAAGAAGAAACTTGCAGCACAACACACAATACTGAATGTATTACCACTAAAATGTACATAGATTAGTTACCTATTAGGGTTATAGGCATATATATAAGCCCCATGAAAAAACCTACTAAAGATGGAAAAAAGTGCCCCCATGGTCCTAGTGTATTCACACACATCACTACCTAAATATATCAACAAGTCCCCCCTTGGGAGTGATGAACAAGGTGAATGCACTCATGTATAAGGAAGTGCCAAATGATGTGGAATCAATCCACAAAAAGACGTAAGCCCAAAGCTTTGCAAAAAGCTTCAAACTTCTCCCTAGGTAGATCCTTTGTGAAAAGGCCTACAATGTTCTCCCATGTAGGCACATATGCCAAACTGATCTCTCCTTGACATAATGATAGTGCACCTCAATGTGCTTAGTGCAAACATGGAATGCAGGGTTCCTCTTAACTACCAATGTGTTGTGACTGTCAGTGAATATGGTGGTGGTAGAAGAGTGACCAACACCCAAATCAGCCATAAGGCATCTAAGCCACACACACTCAAGACTTGTTGTGAAAGTTGCTCTATATGCACATACACAAATGGAAGTGGCCACAGTCGGTTGCTTCTTGCTCAACCAAGATATAAATGTGTTACCAAGCATGAAGCAAAAGCCACTAGTGGACACATGAGTGTCATAGTTACTGACCTAGTCTGAGTAAGAAAAAGCATGTAAATCTGGTGGTAGTGATCCCCCCTTGGGATAAAACAATCTTGGGTACCATTCAAGTAGCAAAAGATGTGCTTAACCGCTTGCCAATGCTTGACACCTGGGCAATGCATATACCTACTCATATGTGAGACAAAAAACTGAATACTTGGTTGAATAATCCATAAGTAAATCAAGCATCCAATAGCCTGCTGATAGAGAATAACATCAATGCATCTCCAACATCATGAAAACTCAATCGTAAACCAGTCTCCATAGGACTAGAAATAGGTTTGTAGTCTTCAAGGCCAAAACACTGCAATAATGTGTCAATATATTTTCTTTTACATAAAGCTATTCTACCATCAACTTGCATAAAGTGAATGCCCAGATAATGATGCAAATGCCCCAAATATGACCTTCTCATGAGGGCCAATGAGCAGGATGTCATCAACATAGACAATAATGATCAAAAGCACATCATTTGCATGCTTAACATATAAGATGGTTTTAGTTGATATGTTCTCAAAACCATGTGCAATCACATAGGCATATATCTTTCTATACCAAGAACGTGGTGCTTGGTTAAAACCATATAATGCCTTCTTCAACCTGCACACTTTGTTTTCATGTCCTTTTGGCACAAAGACATGGGTTTGAAAAACATACACTTCTTCATTCAAGTCACCATTCAAAAATGCAATTTTGGTCCAATTGATGTACATTCTGACCATCATGAGCTGCAAGTGCACATATGCTATGAACAACAGTAACTCAACATGTAGGATAAAAGGTCCCATCAAAATCAATGCCTCTTTCTTGATCATAACCCTTTGCAACAAGCCTGAACTTATAGCTCTCAAGTGTTCCATCAGGCTTACACTTTAGCTTGTGTACCCACTTAGTGCCAATGGCCTTCTTGCCAGGAGGCAAGTCACATAAAGACCAAGTACCATTTTTCATCATAACATCATATTATGAATGCATAATAGCCATCAAATTTTTAGAATTTTGTGCTTCATCAAATGAAATAGGCTCATTCTTGTCATAGAGACGAACGGTAGACATAGCATATCAATCTGATGCAAAAGAAGCACTCTGAGATCCTTAGTAAGTATGTAATGATAGAGGAAATACTCTCTCCCTCCATTTGATATGAGAGTCTTCATATACTTCCTTGTTTCATTTTTCACTAGGTTTTTGAACCTCTTGAAGTGGTAATACACCTATGCCTTTGACTTCATGCAATACATCTAAAGAAACCTTGAATGATCATCTATAAATGTGATAAAATATCTATTACCTCCAATGGATGACTCCCTTATAGGTCCCCATACATCTGTGTGTATGAGATTCAACACTTCATTGCTCACATGTGCTCCCTTATGGAATGGTGATCTACTTTGTTTCCCTAATTGACAAGAATGGCACAAATGCTTTAGATCTTGAGATGTAAGATTAGGTAGACCACTCATCAGTCCCTTCTTTTGCATGTCCTTCATCCTTTGTAAGTTTATTGTCCCAACTCTATTGTGCCACATGTCGATTTCTATAACGTTTTGTTTATTTCCAATTGCCAAGTAGATAGTGTGCGGGGTTGACCGCTTCACCTCCATGGTGAAGAGTCTTCCATACTTCTTTCATTTTGCTATGAGCTTGTAGTCCTGCATGGGGTGTTCAAAATAAGATCCTTGATCATTGAACCTCACCTCATAACCTCTTTCAACCATTCGACCTACTGAAACCAAGATCTTTGTGATGGTTGGCGCATGCAACACATCCTTCAACACCATGAAGCTTTGAGATCCATTCAATGCAACATCTCCCACGTGTAATCTTGTGATCAGTGTCATCCCTTGTCTCTACATGTCCTTGAGTGATGACTGAGTTTAAGTTAAAGAAATAATCTTTATTGAGACTCATTTGGTTGCTACAACCACTGTCAATGTACCATGTAAAATCAGAATTGACTCTTTCACTTCACACATACATCATACAAAAATTCTAATTTTTTGAATTTGTTGAAGGTACTAGCATAATTAACTTGGTTCCTTTTGTATCCTTAATTGCCTCCTCCTTTGGACAAACAATCTCTTGCATAATGGCCGGATTTTGCACAATTCTAGCATTCTCTATTGGATGCTTCTCTTCCATGCCATCTTCCTACTCTTCCTCTACTCCTTAATCTTCCTTTGGATCCATACCTTTGGTTGGAGCCTTCTTGGTTGCTTCAGCTTGTGTTTGACCTTCCTCTCCCTCTATCTTGGGAGTTTTGTCCACCTCTTTTGCCTTTGCCTCTACCTGCATAGAAAACTTGGGCTTGGCTGCCCTTTGATTGTGAAGCTCCTTGGTTCATCTCCTCAGTCACCATCAGTGTGACTAATTGATCAAACTCTAGTAGGGAATACCTCACATAAACTGATGTGGTTAATGCTTTCCACTTTTCATCCTCTCTCAAGCCATTAAAAGTGTGCATGACAAGATTGTCATCTTTGATTGGGCTCCACGAGTTTTCTTGATGATGCCCACTGATGTCTACAAGCCTCCAAAATGCCATGCTACCATTGATGGCGGATGATTCTAAAACCCCAATGCAACAATGGAAGATGGATGGTCTCGACTAGGCCCACAAGCAATGATATATGCTTATTGTTCTGAACTTTTCTATGCACATGTACAAACAATTATAATGGAACTTTGGAGACCCACAATAGATTCTAAGAGCTACCTAACAAGCTTTAAATCATCCCAAATGGATATTCCATCTGGGACAACCATCCTCTACAAAATAGGCTGCTTGTTTGCAACATTGTTTGCCCTATGTGCAGAGATATACCTTCACAAAGTTGGTGATTCCTTACACCTCACTGAGTTAAAGAACTTGAAACTTTGGCAAATTAAATTAAGAGCACTATATGAGAGATCAAATGAATCTTGAAATCAATGAAAATGAATATTATGCAAGAGCAAATAATGCTCTACAATCTGGTATAACTAGATTTAGAAAATCCTAACTATACCTTTAGATAGAGAGGAGCAAAGTCATGAGAAAATGAGGTAAGCAAGCAAGGGGGCTGCTTGTTGGAGTCTATGCTTCACTTAACTAAGTGGGAAACTCATGGAATGCATACAACTCAAGAAATAAAGGGGGGGATGGTGCTTATATAGATTCTTACTCTTTGTACAATCTAGCTAACCATCCACCAATCAGTGTAGGTGCACTTTTTGGTGGGTGATTGATGAGATTTGAATTTAATTGAGTTTGGTGGAGCTTTTAACTTGATTCAATGACTTTGGGTCCTCCCTTTTTATTGTTCTACTTGTAAAAATCATGGTTGAGTCCTTTTGCATGATTGAGGCTTGATTTTCAACATGTATGCATTTGTGTATATATATGTGTGTGTGTATGTGTATGTATATGTATGTATGTCAGTGTATATGTGTGTGTATCTATGTGTGTGTATGCAAATGTGTGTGTACGCATGTTTCTATGTATGTATGTATGCATATCCATGTGTGTGTATGTATGCATGTGAGTGTATGTGTGTGTGTCTATATGTGTGTATGTATCTATGTTTGTGTATGTGTGCATGTGTGTTTATGTATATGTATGTGTGTGTTCATGTGTAGGTGAGTGTATGTGTGTGTATGTGTATGTTTGGGTGTATGTATGTGTGTATGCAAATGTGTGTGTATGTATACGTGTGCGTATGAAGGGGTGTATGCATGTTTGCATATGCTTGTGTGTATACATGTACGCATGCATGCGAGTGAATCTACTTACCTTTCTCCGCTCTCTCTCTCTCTCTCTCTCTTTCTAGCTCATCCAATCCTGTCAGAAATGATCTAGGAGGACTCATATGTTTTTTTTTGTATTGCTAGTATTGCTAGTAGTATGACTAGCTTGTAATTCTCATAGTGACTCTATCTTCAAGGCATTGCATATACGATGGTAAGCATCACTTATGCAGCAATGCCCTTTTTTGGGGCAACCAAACATATGGCTTTGTATCATAGTTTCTTCCGCTCACTTGAGCCTTCCTATTGAGCTCATAAAATTCATATTGGTCAAAGTCAACTATAGTCAAAGTCAACCACTATTTAAGTCAAAAGGTCAAAGTCAAACTTGTCAAAGTCAACATGTTCAAGGTCAAAGGTCAACATGGGAAAAGTCATAGAGTTCAAAGTTCAAGTCTCAAGGTGCACAGGTAGTGCACAATTAATTGTTCACAACGGGTATAATTGCAGAAAGTTGGTTGCAGGTTGCAGAGGTATTTCTGTAATTCCCTAAGGTTCAAAGGTGTTTTTAAAGTGTTTGGAAGGTTTAGGTGAACCCTCTCTTAGGTGCACATTTGAAGAATTAAAATGCAGAGGTATTTCTGTAATTCCCTAAGGTTCAAAGGTGTTTTTAAAGTGTTTGGAAGGTTTAGGTGAACCCTCTCTTAGGTGCACATTTGAAAGGTGAGATAGTCTAAGCTAAGCAAGAGAGAGAGGTGCAACAGAAGGTGTGCATCCCTCCCCCTTATTGGAAGCTTGGTGCAAGGTGTGCACAAAGTGCAGGCTTAGAGAAGGTGGAGGTCTGGTGTAGAGAAGGCCAACAGCAACATGACCCTTGGGTATTTTGTATTTTGTGATTGTGCACTCTGTGGGATTTTGCAAAGAAGCATTGGATTGTAGTGTGCATCACCTGTAAGAAAATAACAGCACAGTGGAATAGACCTGTAGACAGAGTTGAGAGAAAAACGTAGACAAAGATAGACGTTGATTGAGAGATAGAGAACTCAATTTCTCAAATTGCCGAGCATAATGTAGTTATAATGATGTTGCTATCCACCCGTGCGCTCCCACTGTGGAGCTTAGATGGCGATCTAGACAGACTCTACATGAAGGGCTTACTAGTGCGCAATACTATGTAAAGCTCAACCCGAGCCATGCTTATATAGCTTTTACAAGGTGATTCGGTATAGATAAACGTAGTCGGGAGATACAAAATACTAGTACTACTCGGATAGTAGTCATTCTTGCACTTGGGGCAAATGATTCACAAAAGTCAATGCCTTCAACTTGTGAGTAGCCCTGTGCAACAAGTCTTGCTTTATACTTTTCTAGAGTACCATCAACCTTGTACTTTAGCTTCTAGACCCACTTGGTGCCAATGACTTTACGCTTAGGGGTTCAATCCACTAGCTCCCAAGTTCCATTCTTCACGATATTGTTGTATTCTGTTTGCATGGCAGCCCTCCAATTCAGATCATGGAGTGCCTCTTCCACATTGGTTGGTTCCTTTGCTTCTTCTTGAATGAGATCAGCCATCAAGGCTATGTTTACAATATGGGCGCTTTCCTGTCTCTATTCCTCTATTCTCTATGATCACCTCGGTCCTTCTCCAACCTGTTCTAGTGATTGTGGGATGGGGTTTGCAGAATCATAGAGTTGCATCACCCAACGTGGCAATGGCTTTTCCACTTGGGTGTCGACAGCTTGGTGACTTTCAGACTCATCATCTGAAGATAATGCTTCCTTCTCTTGTGTAGAAGGGATAGCTGTTGGGCCAGGTTCATAGTGGATTGCCCCTTTTCCTGATGATAAAGTGGAAGCTCTCTTTTCCTCCTCCACTGCATGTGGCTGCTCCTCCTTAAACACCACATCACGACTCACCATGATCTTCTTAGCCTTAGGATCATAAAGCTTATAAGCCTTCTTATCTTCGTTGTACCCTAACAAGATACATTTGATGCTTTTAGGTTGACGCTTGTTTCTCTCCCTATCTAGAACATGTACATAACATTCACTTCCAAATACTTTGAAAGGGGAAATAGAAGTCTTTTTACTAGTGTAGGCTTCTTGTGGAGTTTTTCCATCAAATGCCTTGGTGTAGCTTGAACTCAAGATGTAGATAGCAGTGTTGACAGCCTTTGCCCAAAATTGATTAGGCAAACCCTTTCCTTTCAACATGCACCTTGCCATCTCCATGATGTTTCAATTCGGACGTTCTGCAACACCGTTCTGTTGAGGACTATGTGCCACTGTGAGTTGATGCTTGATTCCCTTACTCTTGCAGAAGTCTTCAAACTCTGTTGATGTGAACTCACGACCACCGTCTGTCTTGAATTTCTTCATCTTCTTCCCTATTTCAGTTTCAACAAGCTGAAGCCATTCTTTAAACTTACCAAAAGCTTGAGCCTTATCGCGAAGGAAGTACACCCACATCTTCTTGGTATAGTCGTTGACAAGTAACATGAAGTAGGAAGATCTGCCCAATGCCTATGTAGGCATTTTTCCGCACAAGTTAGCATGCAGCAACTCTAGAGGATAGCTTGCCCTGTTCTTGCTTTCTTGTGGAAACGCCTTCCTCTGTTGCTTGCCCATCATGCAAGCTTCACATGGTTCCTTCATTTGTGCAATGGATGGTAGGTGTGCAACCATACCCCTGGGACGCATCTCTTTCAATACAGGGTATCCAATGTGGCCGAATATCTCATGCCATAGCTTACTTGTGCCCACGTTTGTAGTGGTTGTAAGAGCACACAACTCATACAGATTGTTCCTCCGTATGCTAGTCCCAACAATGTTGTTGTTACCATCCATAATCTTAGCTCTTGTCTTACTAAAAGATACTTGATGACCTTGGTTAGTTATAGAAGCTACTGAAAGTAGATTTTGCTTTATTTGTGTAACATACAACACATTTGAAAGCTTTCTGATATCGCCATTAGAGTTAATGAAAGAAACCAAACCTTCGTCTTCTACACGACATCTTGCAGTGTTCCCTACCTTTACTGTGATGGGTTCCTTTAGAGGCTGTAAGGAACTGTAAAGGTCTTTTCTACTTGTCATGTGACGAGATGCACCACTGTCCAACCCCCATGAGTCATCTATTCCTGAATCTTCAGCCAAGGAACACATCTCCTCTGTCGTAACAAATAACTCAGGCTTTGTTTCTGCTGTGTTGGCAGACTCCTTGCCCTTGTCACCTTTTAAAGAGCCACTCTTCTCTTCTGCCTTCTTGATGCTACAATCTTGGATTCTGTGTGCTTTCTTCTTGTAGTGGAAACACTATCCCTTGAACTTCTTTTTGTCGTTGTTTTTTTGAAGAGTCTATTTTGCCTCGTTTGGCATTTGCTAGGAATGCAGGATCTCCTTTGCTACCACCACTCCTTGCCTTGAGCCACAGCTCCTCCTCCATGAGTAAGGCACTGGATTCTTCAAAAGTTAATGGTTGAGGTCTGATTTGAGTGTTAAGGGCAGTTACCAAACCATCAAACTTAGGTGGACAGATTCGAAGACAACGTCGAGCTAGCTCCTCACTTGAATTTTGAACACTTGATCTCGCCATTTGATCTCGTAGATTCTTTATGCGAGTGATAAACACCTCTGAAGTCTCCCCATCGGCAAACCATTCTGCTGCAAGCTGATTCTCCAAGTTCTGAATCCGTGTCTGATTACGAGTTTCATATTGATTTCTCAATATGTTCCATGCTTCACATGCCTTTGTAGTATGCTGGATGAGAGTCAGAACACTATCAGAAGTACTTGTAAGAAGAGCACAGAGTGCATCTGCATTTCTACGTTTCCAAGCACGTAGAAGATCAGCATCAAGAGGAATCATTGGACTAGGAAGATTTGGATTAGTCCTTTCTTGGGGCTCATGATCAATCCCAAGAACAGTCTCCAAAAGCTCATAACAATCAAGAATAGAAGTGATTTTGAACTTCCACAGGGTGTAGTTTGTACCATCAAGTTTACCTTCTATGAAGGTTGGTGGCCGTATCCGCAACGTTGGGATGACCAGCATCATTGCTGCTCCTGCTTGTGCACCACATACTCCTGTTGATGAACCACCTTGACTCCTAGTCGTAGATGATGACGGGTTGCTTGACATCTTCTCCCTTTTATTGTTTAGACCTCTGCAACGTCTGCGTTTTTGCTTCTGCACCACTCAGAGCCTCCTGAGGTCTGATACCATGTAAGAAAATAACATCACAGCGGAATATACCGGTAGACAGAGTTGAGAGAACAACGCAGACAAAGATAGACACAGATTGAGAGATAGAGAACTCAAATTCTTAGATTGCCAAGCATAATGCAGTTACAATGATGATGTTGTCCACCCATGCGCTCCCACTGTGGAGCTTAGATGGCAATCTAGAGAGACTCTACATGAAGGGCTTACTAGTGCACAATACTATGTAAAGCTCAACCCGGGCTGTGCTTATATAGCTTTTACAAGTTGGTTTGGTATAGATAAACATAGTCGGGAGATACAAAATAGTCGGTAAAATATATGATCCGATAATATCTCGGCCCTAGGGGCCGGGTGGATAGGCCCCCGGACCCCATAGAAGGGGGCAAGCCCCCCTCTGCACTCCCCCCATTAAGGGTCTATGGGGAAACCGCACGATGCCACAGGGCCTTTATTTTCACCTTAAATGGCAACCCAATGCCCTCGAAGTTTATGCCCTACCTAGCCTAATGGCTAGGCTCACAAAGACCATCTATAACCATCAACGGTCACACATAGACCTCATCTAACTTCGAAGTTAGGGTTCCACAAATGTTTGGGCTCTCATAATGGCTTCTCTTCATAATGGGGGCCTTACAACTTAGAGCACCATGGATCATTTGTGGTCACATGAGGGTGGAGTATTGATCATATCTAACATCACCATTGTATTTGTCTTCTTATAATCAATAGATAGAGGCTTCCAGTGTGTATCTTTCTTATTATCTTTCCCTTTTCTCCTACAAACACTCAAATCCCTTTTTTGTACAAGAATCCCCCAACGCTTCCCCTACAAGGAATACTATCACGTGCTATCAATGCTGTTGAAGATACAACCTATATTTCTTGGATCCACTCTATTTTTCATCATCATTTGTACCTTTTTCTACCTTTCATTCAGTTAATAAAGCACTCTTGTATAGGTGTGTGTGAGTACCACACTAGATAATAAGTCGGATTCATTCTCCTTTCAGTTTAGAAATCCCACATAGCATGCTTTTTTGCCATTTTGTATATAAAGAGGTCTCCACCTCTTCTTTTGAGAGAGATTTTTTAGAAGCAATGAGATAATGTTAGTTTGTAGTTAGACTCTTGCTCTTTTGTCGTCATGATGTGCATGCGTGCTTATTCTCTTCTTGTCTAACGCTTGTGACACATTGATGTATGATTACATCACTATTATTCTTGTGATTACGATTATGTGCATCATTCGTGATGCTTATGTTGTATCTTCTTGTTAATAACGTTGTTAATCATACATTGACGAAGCGCCATTACGTCTGCTGAGTGCTTCTACGCAAACATTTGGGTCTCATGGGATGCTTCTTGGTTTGACAGGTATGAGTTGTGATGCTACAATGTCAACAACTTTTGGCGCCGTTGCCGGGGAGCGTTCTCTTGTCACTTACGTGATGGTTCATGGCATGAAAGAGACATGTATGAAAGCTTTTCATGACCATTTTTTTGAGTTCTTCATTTTATTACGCTCTTGTGAGCATTTGCGACTTGAAAGATTTACAATAACTTGTTGAGATGAGCCATTTTTGGTGTGATGAAGATCCCCTTTTTGGGTGATTAATCCACCATGTGTGGTGATTCTTCAAGTCACGAGTAGGATAGGAGTAGTTTTTAGAAATCTTTTAGTCATAATGTTGATTTTTTCTTTTAACTTTGTTGATTTTTCTCTAATCATGTGTAAATAAGTTTATATTGGGGTTCTTCTACAAAAAATAATGGAGTATTTGGCTCATCATCTTCATCAAGAAGCTTGGAAATGGAAGGTATGGTCTAGTAATTTTTTATGCACGTACACTACAAGGCTTGGAGCTTGGAAGGTTTAGGACACATTCTCTGCCCATGTGCGATTCGAAAGACTATTATGCACACATCCACCTCTTCTCTTCTTAATTGATACCCTTGAAGGAGCTCCCTAGAAGCTTGCCTATGAAGGAATAGACAATGGAGAGAAAGGAAGAAGTGACTAGAGAGGAGAAGGAACGGAATATGAGATACACTCCAACTTGCATTATTTAGGTATAGTTAAACTTCTCCTAGTTCTCAGTTCATACTCACATAATCGTTCACTTCATTGGTACACATATGAAAATAGACACATAGGCTTAGCTATTTTGTATCAAAAACATTTTCGAGGACTCATGAATATGATCCGTCTAGAGGGCAGAGAAAGTATGATGCGCATAGTCTAGGGAAGTACTAGAGTGAATTTCATGGCTATATGCATAACCAAGCAGATGAAGGTCGTAGTCAGAAAAGAGTGTGAAGATGATTCAAGTCATGGGAAGAGATGAAATGGATGTGATGTCGATGCATGGGAACCGTCCGATCTAGGCAATATGAACACCACAAAGTTAGCACAAAGATTCGTACCCTGTATAGATAGAGGAAAAGCTTAAGGTATGAAGGGTACTTATGGGGGAAGGTACGAGGGGTAGTGAGAATCTGGTGGGATTAGAGCTTGCTGAAGGTGGGAATAGGAGAAAGAATGCTTTCTACAACATGAGAAAAGCTACGAGTGTGCTCGACTTTAGGATTTAGTGATAGGCAGAAACATGTGAATATACATAACATATCAGAGAGTATATAGTGTCATGCTTGTCATTCAAAGAAAAGTTCTTGTGGTGCTAGAATAGGTGAAGGATAAGAACTGCACTATGGGATTGAACTCCCTTGCTATGAAACAACTTCAACTTGGCCGGTGTGAGCTCCAGATAATGAATGCGCGCACTTGCAGACAGTACTAGATTATAGATTATAAGAGAAGGATGAAGAAAGGAGAGAAGAACCTAACCTAGTTCTCATTATAGTCTCTCATTGTAGTCATAAGACAGAAATCTTAGAACTTTTTTGGAGCAAGTGTTGGGCATCCTTGCATAAGAGTGGTTGCAAAGATGGAGGAGCATAGCAAACTAAAAGATGCACAGAAAAGAGTTTGCAGTTCCTTTGTCTGTGGAAAAGAACTTCATGCATGCACTTGATTGGCACCACAAAAAGGTCCTATTCATTTTATTTTTTTTCTGGACGATGGATGGAATATTCAGAGATAGCGGAGGCATAGCTCTGATGCCTCAGGAAGGAGATCTGGGGAAACACTTTCACTTTCTAAAGGAGTGATGGAATGCATGTGGAGAATAGGGTCAACTGTCCACAAGTAGGTGCTGAAGAACATGAAGCTCGAGAGTTCCCGATGGATAGAAAGAGAAATGAGAGGTGCAAATGATTGTTATTCACCATATAACAGTAATGCAAAAGACAATTGATGGATCTTCTATCAAAGATTGGACAGGTGGATGAGATGCTAGATTCAACACTATTCTAAGCACAACTGGAGCTACAAAGGCAATTGGCTACTGCAAACGCTTGAGCTTAGCAGAGATTCTTGAAAACACTTCCTTGTGAAGGCAGCATTTCGGAAGACAGCTCAACTCTTGTTATTAGTAGACATAACATCACAAGAAGGGGAAAATAGAAGAGGCGCTCATGGTTTGGGTATCTTCCTTAGAGAAATGGGGTGAGAAAACTCCATGGAGATATCAATGCAGGCAAAACATGGTGGAGACTAGCTCAGGTAACAGAGGTCTACCAGGTTGATATCCCCAAAGCCAAAGAAAAGTATCAAGGGGAACGAAAAGAATAGATGACATAGAAGCAACAATAGGAAGTTGTGGATTATGATAGGCAGGAAAACAATCATTCCATGGATGCAATTGCAGCCATCTCTGAGAAATCTGAGGGAAAAGAAAAGAAAATGGGAAAGTCCAAACAGAACTAAAGCTCAACCATTGTTCGCACTACTAGCTTGCCCGACAAGTTTTCATCCAAAGCAAGTAGGCGGTTCAAAGAAAGGCTCCAGGCATTGCTGCTCGATGCAAAAATAGATGCTAATTTGGTTAATGTAGATTTGTACAAAGAGTATGGATGGTCACAAGGATGTTGCAGCTCTTTTTGTGAATGCGTACTTCAAGTTCAAAGCAGATCCGAATGCACAGGATCTCTTGAAAGAGACATCATCTATTAGGTGTTCAAGTAAAATCTAAATAAGGGTTGAGCTAGAGAAGAGGAGGTATAGCTTATGCAAAGCCTGGAGCATGATGATGTGAAGAGGGATCTAGTTGTCTACAAGCCACCTTTATGTGCTTAGAAGAGAGGAAGGTAGATGACACAAGTTTTCTTCTCCCATTATTGGCTTCACTTTTACATAAGGATAACAAATGTCACTAGGAAAGCTGAACTTCCAGAGAATGTGTAGAGGTCATGCCTGAGGATAATGTGACTACTATGGAGATGATCACTCAAGTTCCCAAAAATGCTAGATGCTTACACTCAGAGAAGGTGGCTGAATAATGGGTGCAGATGTGGTATTGTCAGCCCTTACAACAGAAATGACGAACACAATTAGCAAAAGACTAGGACCTTGGAAGGTGCTTGTTCAGGCTACAATTCTTCATGTAGAGGGGCATACGGAGGTCAAGGAATACATCCTTCAAACTCTGGGCCACTTGATAGGGCTGACCTAATGCAATGAGTAGATGTGAAAGGCAGTAGAGAGTTGGTTTTAATGGGATCTCCCCCCAAAAGTATTCAACAGCCCATCATTTCATTGGAATTCGGCGGCACGAAGCCCATTGCGATACCCTTGGGTGGCATTTACCACTGCTCATTGCTCCTATGTAATGCACTAGGTGTACCAGAACCAGGTGCCCAGTGAATCCACGAGTTTGTAAAGGCCAGTCCAAATCAATGGATAATTTCCAAGCTTGAAGGAGTTTCTAGTACAAAGCTAATGAGAAGAAGGGATATAACAACAAAGATGAGTAGCAGAGTTGAGCTTCAACTTATGCATTTCTTGGGTCTGAATTAGGTGACTGCTTCTTTAGTGAGTTTCAAATTGATCAAATAATGAATCAATCTGGTCTCAACCCTGGAACGATCAGACAAGAAGCGTGGAATGGAAGGAAAATGAAGGGGATATGTTGCTACCCGGTATGACCACATAGAAATACAATCAATCTGGCACGCTATGAAGCTATTACTTCCCACATCAAGTTTATTGTGGCCATGTCCATGCTGGCTCTTGGACATAGCGCCATTCTAGCTCAGAGCTCTTGAACTAGTTTCAAAACCATTCAGACGCTCAACCGACCTTACTCTACAGGGTTTTGGGGCTCCTTTTTCATCGCCTGGAGAACAAAAATCAAAGGCATTAAAACTTGATTAAGGCGACATTTCTGGAAGTCTAGCAATGACCGATCGATAAAATCGCCAGAAGCACTGGAGATAAGCATGATGACTAAACACGCGCAGTTCTGTTGCAGATATGATAGAGAAGAAATCGGCGCTATTGTGAGCTTTCGAGCTGACCACTTTACATCTGGCAAATATCATAAGCATGTAATGTGTAATACTTCTGCTGTAGAATGAGCTTGAACTGCTGAGTTTTTCATGAAATATCCTGCAAAATTTTAATGCTCAGACCCGCAACACATGTGCTCCATTTTGTTGCCTAGTGTATGTCTTGCTGTTCCGAATCACCATTGGCCGTAGATATCGCGCTTCTGATAGTACACAGTTATGCCCCCAATCGGCTTGGTGCATAAGCAATGCAAATTCACAATCATCCTTGGGATTTCTGGAAGTTGGTGTGCAGAAGCATGATCATAATGACATGGCACTTATAGTGGAGATGACTAATGCAGTAAGGAATCTAACGGCTAAACTTCGGGGGAAACAATTCATGCCAGGGGATGAAGCACGCGAATGATTCAGGGTAGAAGAAGAAGGCACCCAAAAATTATGGGAAACGTAGCATGCAGAACAAAGAGGCCCCCCGAAATTATGGGGACTCATCGTCATTCATCTATCGGAAGGGGTGGGTAAGATTTGACTAGTTTTTTCATATATTCCCTGCTGAATTGAAGCAGTGTCTCTCCTTGATTGTTGGAAATACATTTTGTGATTATTTGATATAACGTCTGGCACAACCACAGAATAACTAGGTCTAGAGTAGGAGGGACCACACGATCAGAATGTAAGAGAAAAAGGCATGCGATCTCTCTAGAGTCTACATCCTCACTTAAGAACAAGATTTAATAAGATGCATGCACCCAAGAAGGTAGATGCCCACGTTCTTCGTGTCAGTATATATATTTCTCTTCATTTTTTAGTGGTTTAAAAATTAAAGAGCAAGAGCAAGGGGGTTTGGTTGTGAAAGTACGCAAGGCATATAACATATCAATGATAGTAACTTCCAAGACTCGAAGGTTATCATTTTAGACTCTCCTTATTAAATCGCTGTTCTTGTTGATATTGAGGCCATTTCAAGTTGGTTGATCCTTGGAGGTTGAAGACGAGAAGTTAGTATGGTTACTTAAAAAATCAAAATGCATGATAGTACTTATGTTCCTTTAGAAGAGGATTTTTGGCAACCAAAAAAAAAAGAAGAGAGAGAAAAATCTTTAACAACTCCAATTTCAGAGAGCCTTAGGTTTTGGTTGCTATCATGAAATAGGCTAGCGGGACTATTCTATGAAACTAGTTAGAATCGATAACTTGCAATTCATGTTAATCTCATGTACATGAACTTACTTTGAGAACTCAATGGGTTCTATGTTATTCATAACATGCAAATTCCTTGTTTCAAAAGCTTCTTTTTGCACATTTTTGTATTATAATGTAAATACTCTTTTTTATTTTTGTTAGGAGAACCCCATTAGGACTTATTTTACACATAAAAAACATTCAAAACACACAAAAACCCAAAACAAATTCTAAAAACTTTCAAAATACCAAACAAATATTAAAAACATTTACAAAAACCAAAAATTATTTCAACAAAACATGGGAAAAAAGAAAGCTAGAAAGAGAATGGAAGGGGAAAAGAAGAACATGAAAATAGAGGAAAAAGAACAATTGGAAAATCATAGGGAAAACAATGAATCAAAATCAATAACCTCATAGAAATCAAATCATTTGAACTTGAAGTTGATAGAACACGACTTATATTTATGGATGCTCAACTAGGAAATTGTTCTAGAACATATTATGCCGCAACTAACCTAAAATCTGAGAGGAATTTTGTAAGTCTTGATGTGGTTCCCTTCATTAGTGAACAAATTCTTCCAACCAATTGTGATTTTGAGCATAGTTTGGGCATGATTGAAACAAGTGTGGTAGTAAATGAAGTATGTTCTAGAGAAATTTTCTATGTTTTGGATTGTATGCATGAAGATGTCATGTTAGGTTCCATTTGGTTCAAAAAGTATAGGGAAGAGGAAAGGGCCTTTATTCGGGAAAATTTTGAAATCCCCCCTACTCATGATGTATTTAATGATCCTAATATGCATCCTCATTGTAACCAATGTGGTCATGAGCATTTGTTTGTGGATTCTCCATATCATCCACATAAACACTCCCACAAAGGCAACATCCATCATGATTCTCATGTTGAAATAAATGGAAGTTGCTCATCTTACTTTGATTTACTTGAGTCACAGGAACTTTTGAAGAAGGGAGCAAAGAAGGATTTCAAGTGCTTGGAGGATGTGGAAGGGCCCTCCCTTCCTCTAAGTTTGGAATCTTCTCATGAATTTTGTATGAGTTCTATGGAAGATCAAGTGATATCTATGGTCAACCATGAAGATTCTTCACCCATTTGTATATCTAGAGATTCTATGTGTAATAAGGATAAATTCATCGTTGAATCTCTAGATCGATCTCGAACCACACAACCCTATGATCCATTGGATGAGCATGATGTATGTATAGACACTCAACCTTTGTTGAATTCCCCTTGTATAGATGAGTTATCCTTAAAGACTCACATAGAAGGCCCAAAAGACCCTTATGCCAAGAAGAAGAAATCACATTTCCCTTATAATGTCAAGCAAATTTGGGTGGCCAAGAAATTACTTAGAGCCCAACCAAATCGCACTATGATATGGGTACCAAAGCAAGCTCTAATACAAATTCAACCCTCTCATACTATACTTCATAATCTACGGTCTAGATTCACCATGCCTTATCATCAAGAACGACCACTTCCGACCAAGGGATCCAAAGCAATCAAGCCAACACTCAGGAAAGATCCAAGGAGAAACCTCAAGGCTAAGACCAATGAAGCGAAGACATATTGGCAGCCTAAAACCTCTTCGTGCAGCATCCATGGGTGTCAGACCCAACCTTGCCCAATGCACAACATATGTTTAAGATGCACACCAAGTATGCACACGAATAGGGCCTCATCCAAAGGCCAAGCATTAGGCACACTTAGTTTAACCCAGACACAAAGAGGGCACATGTATATAGATTTCAAAAATTTGTTTTTCATTTTTCTTTTTTCAGGTTGGTGGACAAAGGCATCATCCATTTCTAATGGTTGATGGAAAAGAAGCTGCTCTTGGAGTTGGACATTTGGAGAAAGCCTCATCATCACCTCACCCTTGAGCACTTTGCTCAAGACCCATCCGTCTTTGCACCATTTTTTTGTATGCATTTTTTAGAGTATGCATAAGATAGGGTCACATTACAAGACTGTGCATAGGCACTTTTTTGTTTTTCCACCCATGCACCCTTAGTCCCCACTCATGCATATGGACTAAGAAGAGATGAATTAATTTCATCTATTTTGTCTTTATCATCTACATTTTTGTCATTTCATCATCCATCCATAAAAAAAAAAAAAGAAGAGAAGAAGGCATTCTAGCATATTCTTCCTATTGACATGAGGCAAAAGACACAATTTAAAAGATAATCAACTCCAAACGAACATGCAAAAAGCAAGACCAAGAAAAGCAACAAAGCAAAGCACTCCAAACGGCGCAAGGATCATGCAAATCAAAAGGAACTCCTACACGCTCTTGCACAAAAGCTCCATACTTGCAAAAGCTTTGTCGAGGACGACAAAGCCAAGGAGGGGGGGAGTGTTGAAGATACAACATATATTTCTTGGATCCACTCCATTTTTCATCATCATTTGTACCTTTTTCTACCTTTCATTCAGTTAATAAAGCACTCTTGTATAGGTGTGTGTGAGTGCCACACTAGAGAATAAGTGGGATTCATTCTCGTTTCAGTTTAGAAATCCCACATAGCATGCTTTTTTGCCATTTTGTATATAAAGAGGTCTCCACCTCTTCTTTTGAGAGAGTTTTTTTAGAAGTAATGATATAATGTTAGTTTGTAGTTAGACTCTTGCTCTTTTGTTGTCATGATGTGCATGCATGCTTGTTCTCTTCTTGTCTAACGCTTGTGACACGTTGATGTATGATTACATTGCTATTATGCTTGTGATTACGATTATGTGCATCATTCATGATGCTTATGTTGTATCTTCTTGTTAATAACGTTGTTAATCATATGTTGACAAAGCGCCATTACGTCTGCTGAGTGCTTCTACGCAAACATTTGGGTCTCATGAGATGCTTCTTGGTTTGACAAGTATGAGTTGTGATGCTACAATGTCAACAAATGCCTACTACCTTGTAATGGTTGTTAGTAGGATCATTCTAACCAATGTTAATGGGAGATGTTTCTTATTATTCAATGCTTTATATATGCCAGGGACTAGGAAATTTTTTTAGGTCTCAACATTGGAAAATATTGATTGATTGTCGAGTTTCTTGATGACATATGTATAGTTCATGATCTCTCAAATGGAGATTTTATAATTGGATTCAACATTTTATGTCATGGGCTATAAAAGATCATAGAATATACAAAATATGTGAATGATCATGGATGCACAATTCAAGATTCTCAAGCTATCTCAAATGCAAACACTTGGCATGCATGCTTTGGTCATCTACGTTTTGCTAGTTTGCTTTGCCTATAGAAGTTTACAATGGTATCTTCTTTTCCCATACTTGAAGCACCTTGTAAACATGTACTTTGAGAAAAATGGAGTGTTCCTCTTTCCCAAAGCATGGTTTAGTTGAAGTTGCTCATAAATTGAAGCTTGTTCATAACGATGGTTGTGGTCCTATGCAAACATCTTCATTTGGTAATGAACTCTACTTTGTGAATTTTATTGATGATTTCTCCAAGCATGCATGATTTTATCCATTAGAAGAAAATTCTGAAGTCTCTAAGTGCTTTAGAGAGTTCTTTGTTATGGCCAAAAATGTTTCAACATGTAAAATGGGTGCCCTCCATTCTTATCGGGGGGAATACATAACTTCATGAGAATATGATGCGAATATGAAGAATGGTACTTGGTCTTTTTGTGATTTTCCTATAGGAAAAAAAGCCATTGGCACTAAATGGGTATATGAGCAGAAATCTAGGCCTAATGGATTAGTTCAAAGCTATAAGGTGAGGCTTATTGTGAAAGGTTATGCTCAAGAGAGAGGAGTTGATTTTGATTATACCTTTGGTCTCACATGCCGAATGACCACTGTTCATAGCAGTTTTGGACTTGTAGGTCCTCATGGTTTGAATGTACATGAGTTGAAAAATTTTGAATTTCTCAATTACAATTTGCATGAAGAAGTGTATATAGTTTAGCCCCATGATTTTCTATAGCAAGGGCATGAAAACAAACTATGTAGGTTGAAAAACACATTATATGGTTTGAAGGAAGCACCATGAGCTTGTTATGAGAAGATACATGCCTATTTTCTAGCACATTGTTTTAAGAACAATCCAACTGTGATCACCTTATTTGTTAAGCATGTCGATAATATACTAATAATCATTGTCATATATGTTGTTTATATGTTGCTCAGGTGGCCTAATGAGAAGCATATTTTTGAATAAAATGCTGATTTGCATGCCTCCTTTGAGGTGTCAGATTTGGGGCATTTGCATCATTATTTGGACATTCAATTTATGTACATTTATGGAGGAATAGCTTTGTGCCAAACAAAGTATATTGATACATTATTATTGCATTTTGACCTTGAAAATTGCAAAATTATTGCTACTCCCATGGAAACAACTTTACACTTGAGTCTTCAGATGTTTGGGATTCATTTGATGTTGTTTTCTATCAACATGTTCTTGGATGCTTGATTTAATTATGCATAGCTCGACTTGATACTCAATTTGTAATCTCTCAAATGAGAAAGTTTATGCATTGCCTAAGTGTCAGGCATTGGCAAGTGGTTAAGCATATATTTTTCTATTTCTATGCTACCTGACTACTTGGAGTGTCTTATCCCAAAGGGGGATGATTAGCACAAGCTTTACGTGCTATTCTTACTCAAACTTGGCTAGTTGCTATGACACTCATGTGCCCAATAGTGATTTTTGCTTCATTCTTGGTAGATCATGCATATCTTGGTTGAAGAAGAAGCACCCTGCTGTGGCCACATCTAGTTGTGAGGCTACGTATAGAGAAGCTTTCATAGTGACTGTTGCGTGTGTGTGGCTTAACCGCCTTTTGGTTAGTTTGGGTGTTGGTCAATCTACTTCAGTGATAGTTTGAGTGCATGAGCAATTGTGAACAACCCTATGTTCCATGCTCCCATAGAGCACATAGGCGAATGTTGTAGAACTTTTCACAAAGGCTCTATATAGGAAGAATCTTGAAGCTTTTTTAAAAGTTTTGAGATTACATCCTTTTGTGGATTGATCTCTTACCACATAGCTTGGCACTACCTTATACATTAATATCAACTTCTTGCTCACTACATCACTCCTAGGGGAGATTTCTTGATACATTTTGGTAGTGATGTGTGTTGTTAGGCCGCCGGATTGGCACATTGTAATTTTATATTCTCATATACCACACACATCGAAAGGGCGTAGCAAAGTGATGTAACCCTTTTATTCATTAATGAAGAGACATGAGGTTGTTCTCCGGTGGTAGAGGATATGGGATCGCCAGACTGTCTGTCTGGGCGATTTGCGACCTTGTGGAGACTTCGTGGTGCAGATTACAGATATTCTGAGTACTGTCACTCTGTCTTTGTTGACTCACAGTAATTCTTTATTAACAGAGTAATGTTATGTTCACGTTAATAAGTCCGTGCGACTGTGATCATTAAGTTGTGTGTTAAATACGGTGTGAGGAATAACCGAAATACGAACAGTAATACGATGTAGAAGAAGTTATACTGGATAGTAGTGTGATGCTTATTTTGATAGTTAAGTTGGGAAAATCAGTTAAAGGGCTTCTGCATGGTCAGACCCCTACCATCCCCAAGAACCCGAAAAGAGATTAAAACGCGGATGTGACGGAAGTCCCCTTTTTAACACTGGCGCCGTCTGTGGGAAGATGGCAATGGATTGAGAATAATCAGTAAAGGTAGAGCAGTGCATAAGGCAAGCGGTGCAGAGGTGATATATGGCGGTTGCTCGTTCCCACGAGTCTTATCAGAAGTATAGGAGAGACCAGCATCCCTAGGCAGTTCCAAATCTCTAAGGGACACCCCTAGGCGGTAGAAGTGCAGGCCGTTTAAGCCCAGTTGTCGAAGGATCGGAGCTAGTTCGCTGTGATTCCGATACCAGTTCGGTGACACATGATGAGATTCCCGTAGATTTTGGTGTGATTCCGGTACATTCTAAAGAAGGTCCCGTGACTTCTGAGTGTAGAGAGTCGCAATGCGTAGTTGGTTCGACACTATCTGGTCAAAATCTGACTACTTTCGGTGATAAAGTTGTGTAACCAAGTGAGACCGTTTCCGGTGAAAAGATAACCTACTGCGGTGAAAGTTTGATAACTTCCGGTGGGAGTTCAGTACCATTTAGTGGGAATTTGAAGTTTTTCGGTGATAGTGCAGTACTATCTGGTGGACCTTTATTACGTTCTCCACTGTTCGGGGCAAGCCTCTCTAGTTTTGATACCAAGGCTGAGGACAGGTTATTCGATTTGGAGATAAGTAAGAGATTCAACATCCTTTTTGAACCTAAAGGTGAGCAGTCTGACAATACAAATTTTGAAGGACAAGAGACACCTCCTCAATAGACAGATAACAACAACACTACTCATAATAGTACTATGAGTGGTTCACAATCTCAGCAGCAAACACCCCCACAGCCACAACCGCAGTTTCAGCAACAACAACAGCCGCGACCAATTATACCAGTTCGACCGGTTCTAAGAGGAGTGACTTACACCAAGTTCGGTGGATTCCCGGGTGACAACCATGATGCACATGTGCGCACCTTTGAGATAAGCTATGCAGTGCTGAACCATCCACCGGATCCGACGTACAAGGCCATCGTATTTTAGGCCACTTTAGTTAATGAAGAAGCCAGGTGGTTGACTAGGTATGATATTAATCATTTCGTTAACTATGATGCTGTGAGCGATGCGTTTTTACAGAGGTTTTGATTGAAGAAAAATCCTATCGAAATCTTCGATTATTTGCAGAACAATCGACAGAAACCGCATCAGACTGAGCAGGAATACGCAACATTGTTTTGAACTCACTTAAGGAAGCTGCCTCCGGCACATGCTAATCTACCGGACAATGTTATAACCCAATGGTTCATTAACTAACTGAGTCCGCAGCTTAAACAAATCATGATCATCCGCTGTGTGGGTGCAATGACAATGGATGTTGTTATTACAATGGCCCTACAACTAGAGCATAAAGTTGGAGGATTTACAAAAGATCTGGAATGGCTGAAGGCCAGTAAGAACGTAGTGGATGATCCGCCTAAACAAATGTATTGCACCAAGTGCGAAAATCCAGGGCACACCAGTGCTACATGTGCCCTTAACCAGATGTATTGTGCCATCTGCAACACAACAGGACACTCAACGGAAAGCTGCATGTATAATGCCAAGGTGCAGGGCAGAGCAGCTGTAAACGCCATCATACAAGAACCAGGCCAGCCGACAACCCATTATGTGCCACCACAGATGCGAACCAATGAGTCGCAAGGATACAAGAATTACCGGGGTCAGCGGAACACCAATTTTAATTCAAATCGATGGCAGGCGGGTACATCAACGGAAGGTACTTCTCTTCCACCACCTTGATGTCATTTTTGCAGCAAGATTGGCCACATCCGTAGATTTTGCAAGGATGCAGCAGAGTACAACAAAAGGAAGAAGGAGCGAGAAAATCCAATGACCAACATGGTCTATATTTCACTAGTCGAATCACAAGCAGTAGTGGTTCAGACAAGATCGGGTAAGTATTTACGACCCGCAGTTGAGGTGTTTGAGCTTGGTATCCGTGAGTAGCAGCGAATGTATACAAAGGCTAGTCAATGGACAGCTAAAGAGCCAACTATGTTTCCTGATACAATTTCGGTAACACAGGTTCCCTTGCCTAAAGCAAGATCGAATGAACAAAATTCTACCCCAGCAACAGTAGAATCATCATCAGAATCGGTGAGAAGTACGATCCAAACAGATCAGGTATGGGATATCCTATCTAAGGCTTCAATTAAACTCCCTTTGGGATAGTTGCTTGCCTTGGTGCCAGGAGTCAGGCAACAATTCCAACAATATAAGAGATTATTCTTATTGTTCTTAGTAAAAAGCTTTGTATTTCTATGCTTCCATATTGACCAGAATGTGTGAGCTCTAAGCATTTTCCATAAAACAATGTCCAATATGTTAGCTTCTCCACGAAGAAACTCTCTGAAATCAGGCAGCTTCAGTCGTGAGTTTTTGCAGAACAAATATATTCTTTGCCAATAGCTTTGAGAAATATGACATCTAAAGAATTAATGTTCCAAGTCTTTAGTAATCCCACAGTGACAATACTTCCCAGCATCAATCTTATACTCTCTTGCCTTCCTTCTAGTCCACACTCCTTTGTGTAGGATCATCCACAATAGGAAAGATTGCTTGATGGACAAGGGGAAGGACCAAGCACATTGAAATCTGTACCTCCATTGTTGAGGGTTCGAGTCAATATTCCACTTTTTGTTCAGTTTCCTAGCTAAAGTTTTGATGTTAGTGCAGGATCCTTTAAAGTTATAGTACATGTCATTGACCACTTCACTCATATCAATTTGTTTCCTCAAGAGATTGCTATTCAGCTTGTCTAAGAGCTCCCTTTTCTTGTCTCTGATCATCTGTTTACAAGGCATAGACAAAGATTCAATTTCCAAAATGTCATCATCATCTAACATTACTTCATTTCTGTAAAGGCTCCTCTAGTTATCAAAACACTGTTTCCTGCACTTATTCATTCTTATAGATAGAAGGTCATTGAGAACATAAGTAGACTAGCCCATCCGCATAGAATCTTGTAATAAAAAGGAGAATTTATTAGAATACCAGAGAGGTAAGGAGTAACATTCCTTTACTTTCATCCAAGCCTTCCAAAAATTGCACACAAGCATGGAACCTTTAGGAACAAAGTTAGCAGGAGAAATAACAATGTCCCATAACTGAAATTTATACCAACTTTTATTACTTTGGAGATAGAACTGATTTATATTCCTCTTGATCAGTCTCGCCCAATATTCCTCAGAGTGGATAGCTCTCAAGATCCATTTAACAACCAACGAGTAGCCATCCTCGAGGGGCAAATAATCCCTAGACCACCCTCTGCTTTCCTCATACAACATATCTTCCAGGTGTAAGGAATTGAACTCACAACCTCTTGGTTAGGAATGTGATGGGCTAACCACTTGCCCCAAAAGCCATGGTTGAGGATTACTTCCTAATCCTCTCTCTTAGGGTGTAGTTCAACCATCTTCCTATCTTTCAAGGTTATGGTTCAACCATCTCCTACCTATCACTTTATTACATTCTTCCCCCCTTAGTTGATCATTGTTCTCAATGATCTACTCATTATCCCTCTAGCCTCAATGATCCATTCCTGAACTCCCTTGGTACCCTTGAATTATGTTCTCAACCTCCCATAGTTTCTTGAACCTTGTTTGCAACATTGGTGTCTTGAACATTGTTCTCAACCTTAGTATCTTGAACCTTGTTCTCACCCATGTTCGATATCTTGAACACTCAATCAAGTGCCACCCAAGGTTTCCCAAGGACTTCACACTTGCAACCTAGCTCATTGGAAAGTTCGTTCTAAGAGCTTTCCAAGGGTATCTTATATGACTCGATCCGACCTACCAATTGTCCATTACCTACTTCCATCTTGCTCATAAGTCACATTTAATCCCATTGGGATGCCCAATAGCTTGAAGAGAGATCCTTCCGTAATAAGCTCACAACTTGCATGCCGAACACACTCAGGAATAAATTTATTAGTCGAGTAGAAACTAGATTTAATATGATTGACAACGGAACCACTT
This sequence comes from Ceratopteris richardii, assembly GCA_020310875.1. Taxonomy (NCBI): domain Eukaryota; kingdom Viridiplantae; phylum Streptophyta; class Polypodiopsida; order Polypodiales; family Pteridaceae; genus Ceratopteris; species Ceratopteris richardii. The sequence goes on along the minus strand of CM035412.1, from coordinate 40,106,505 downwards.
GCTTTACAAAACAAATTTAAACACTTAAGAAAATTGTCAGCAATGTGATCATCAGCTCTCACAATAACATTAGTATCACTATCAAACATTTGCAGGTAGAGGTGGGACGGGGATTCAGGGATCTCCATACTTTTTATGTCTCGATGATCAATGCAATCCTTAATTAACCAACCAAGAGTATCACTAGTAATGGCAAACAAAAGAGGGGCAAGAGGGCAGCCCTGCCTTATAGATCTACAGATTTTAAAGGGATCAGACAAATGGCCATTCATAGCAATCTTGGAATGAGAATTATGAAACAACACACTAGTATACTTTATAAACCTTTTCGAGTCCCTATGTCAGGGAGAGACTGTAAAATAAAATCCCAGTCTATATGATCATAAGCTTTATCAAAATCTACCTTGAAAAGTAGGTATCAGTGTTTATCTCTTTCGCATAGTCAAAACCTTCCCATATAGAAATGATAGCATCTAAAATATATCTACCTTTAATAAAGCCTTTTTGCTCGGGGAGAATGATACTATTCATCAAGGGGCTCAATCTTGTAGCAAGGGAGGCAGCAAAGATTTTGTACAAAGAAGTCAGACAAGAGATTGGTCTCCAATTATTAAGTTCATCCTTAGGTTCCTTTTTGTGCACAAGTTTAATCACCCCAGTGTTGATAAAGGTAGAACGAGTACCTCTTCTAATGGCGTCTTGCTAGATTAAGAGAATAATGGGCACCATAGTTTCCTTAAGCTCTTGGAAGAATTCATTGGGAATACCATCATGTCCAAGGGACTTACTAGGTTTCAATTTACTAATGGTTTCTCTAACCTCACCGGTAGAGAGGGGGAGATCCAAGAGGGAAGCAAGTCCTTGAGGAATCATTTTCTTCCTTTTAAGAGAAATAGTGGCCCTAGACCTCCAGATGTGCTCCCACCGTTGGGAGGCATAGAGAAAACATTGGTAAAGAAGCTTAAAGCCTCTTGTAAGTCCTCCTTCACACAAGTAGTATGACCACTAGAAGACTTCTTAAGTAAAGAAATCTCTAGCTTTCTTTTTCCTCATAAGAATAAACATGTGTTTATTCAGTTTATCCACTTTCCCAACCCAAAATTCTCTCGACATGACAAGGGCACCACTAGCAAGAATGTAATCTTCATATCTTAGTCTGTCCTAGAGTTCAAGGACCTTCTAACAGATATTGGAGTTACTAGAACTGGAGGACTTAACATTGTCAATATCTTTTAGAATAATCATTCTTCTATTGTTCCTAATATTTTTAGCCTTAAGCTTGAAGATAGTAAGCACCCTCTAATATCCTTGATAGCAAGCTCCCATGCGAAGAAGGGAGAGATATCCTTGGCATAGTATCTATTGAAGATGTCAATATTGACTTTTGACATACCGAATTTTACGTAAGGACAAATCAATATGAGGCTAGCCAGCTTTATAGGCAGGGTTGTTTCTATACAGCTTAACTACAAGGGGGGCATGGTCAAAAAGCTCGAGGCTTAAGTGAAGCTCATAGCTATTGTTCCAAAGCTCTTGATATCTGGAAAAATTCATATAAACCCTATCAAGTCTAATAGATAGCTTGTTGTTAGTACTCCTATTGTTCCAAGAGTGACAAGAGTTAACAAACATGTCCAATAGATTGTGAGTGTTAATCAAATTATACCACTTCTCTTTTTCTTTACAAAAAGAAAAAACATTATCTTTGTTCCCCATTCTATCAATAGAGTTGGTGACCATGTTGAAATCAACAATCAACGTGATGTCCCCATGTAACAGAGAAATCTCCTCCCAGCAATTGGACCTCTCATAAGCATTATTATCACCATAGACACAAACCACTATTAAATTTAAGGGATCTTTGCACTTCAAGGAAATCCATTGGTTAGAGTTACTAATAAGAACTTCATCAACAAGGTGATTAAGGTTACTAATAATACCAATAGCTGCACCAGCTTTTCCACTATGCTTTTTGTGGTACCAATAACAACTGCTGGAGACAATCTTCAAGTTAGCTTTCATGGAGAACCCCCCAACTTTGAGTTCCTGCAAGCAAATAAAGTCAGGAACTAGAGCAGACTCTTTCAACTAGTTGTTAATCACTTTTCCCCTAACAACATCATTGAGATCTTTAGTGTTGAGAGAAACAAATTTGACAATATCCACGAGAGAATAGTAAAAAAAAACCAAAAAAAGAAACAATTACTTCCAATGATTCTTAGGGGGCTTGATCGCAAAAAAAGAGGTTCTCACTGCATCTTTTCTTTTGGACTTCATTTTCTCCTTAGCCTATGGGATAATATTCATGTCAGTACTAATACTCTCCTCAAGATCTGATTTGGTTTCAGTTTGCATTTTAAGCATGATTTCATCATCGCTTTTATTGAGTTGTTTAGCAAATACTTCATGATCAACAGTTAGGTTATTGCTATAGTCCTCATCATGAGAAGAAATATTGGCAAGAGATTTACCTGCTTCTAATTGATCTTTTGGGAGGTTATTTTTCCCAACAACAGTCCAATCATTATTCTCCATGTGACTAAGGCTACTAGTACCATGAAGACTCTCAGATAAGCTTCCATGATCAGTGTGCTGTTCTCAAATTTTCCTGCAGGAACTTGCACCATCAACATTAGTAAAATCTTCTAGAATTCAATAAGGGTTAGATATTTCTTTGACTAGGACTTTAGGTCTATTCCCGGATTAGATAGTTTTTTCGTAGCTTTATTGATGGAGAGTGTTAATCTCCAAAAGAACAAGCTATCCTTGATGTTAGAACACCTCTATATCAAGAATAACTTTAAACTCCAACCACTTTTGGAAGACAATCACCAAACTGTTAAGAAATTAGCTAACTCTGAAGAAAGTCATTTCAGAGAAAAGTCTGCTGCACATTAATCACTCATTGATTAATCATTTGTGTAAAGTTTCTGATGAAACTTTGTAGGATGTGTTGCCTAGAGTTTGCATACCTCCTCCAAGTCAAAACACTTCAAAAGCTTCAGTAGATTATGAGAAATGCTTCAAACAATCTACCTATATCTGAAACTGCCTTCCTGTAGAGTCGATTTTGACACCTGCAACTTCTAACACATAGTTCTCCCAAACTAAAACCCGTTTAAGCAAATGCTTTTAGCCATAGATGGATTGCCTTTCAACTTAAATTTTGACTCCTCATTTATGTAAAACTTTACACTGTGCACTGAGAACTGATCATTTCTTTGACCATCGAATCTGCACCTGTTTCAGAAGACACTCAGCACTTTCTCACACATAGATGTTCCTACACAAAATTCTCTCAGCCTGTTTGAAATTGGACTCTCAAAATTTAACCATAGATAGATTAACTATGGACTTAGATGTGTACAAAAGGATTTCCGATAAAATTAAACACAGAAGGAGAACTAGAGGAAAGTTCGATGCGCAATTTTTTGAACATTCTTTTTATTCAACTCTTCATACATCTGATGGATGATACATCCAATACACATCATCTATTCATCTATGCTTCATCTCACTCTCTTCTTACGACCACCTACACGTATCTATATATACATATTAGTATTGATTTGTCATTATTTCAAGTATATTGAAGTATTTACAAAGCTAATGTACATATGTTTTAAAGAATTTTACTATCTGAATCTTCTCTTTACTCCATGAAGTTGGACTTTAATCTTTTCTTCATTTCTTCACTTCTAGGCTTTATATAATCACCAATTGTTGATTGTCCTGCACCAACAGCTCCCCCTCAATCATCAATTGTGATTACGTGCATCGTCTTTATTCCTGCAATATCTTTAAACCTCAGCAACTTTGGTCCATCCAAGCTTTTTGTCATCATATCTGCAATTTGATCTTTTGTAGGAGTATGCATAACTTCTATTTCTTTATCAACAACCTTCTCTCTCAGAAAATGATACTGAATCTCAGTATGTTTAGTTCTAGCATGGAACACAGGATTTGCTGCCAAATATAAAGAACTCATATTGTCTCCACAAATGATAGGAGTACTTTGAACAATATCAAAACTCTTCATAAGAGTCTTTAACCATATTACTTCCTTTGCAGCTTCTACCATGCCTTTGTATTCTGCTTCTGTAGATGATAAAGCAACTGTATGTTGCTTCTTGGAGCACCATGAAATTAACTTATCTCCCACATAACACAAGTATCCATGTGTTGATCTTCTATCATCAGAATTACCTGCCCAATCTGCATCACTATATATTTTGACTCTTGTATCTGAAGTAAATCCATAGTACAATCCTTCTTTAAGTGTGCCTTTGATGTACCTAAGTACTCTTTTTCCTGCAATCCAATGTTCCTTTCTAGAACAATGCATGAATTGAGATATAACTCCAACTGCATATGATAAGTCAAGTCTTGTTAATGTAGCATAAATCAAGCTACCCACCAAACTCTGATAGAGCTTCATATGTTTGAATTCCTCTCCTCCATATTTAGTCAATCTATGAATCACTTCCATTGGAGTTGGTGCTATCCAGCAATCTTCCATTTTAAATTTGGTTGGCAAATTTTTTAGATACCTTTCTTGAGTTACATATACTCCATGCTAAGTATATGAAATCTCCATTCCCAAAAAGAATGACGAATTTCCCAAATCACTGATTTTGAATTCTTTCTCCATCTGCTTCTTAATCATGTGTATACCTTTGTCATCTGTTCTTGTAAGTATTATGTCATCAACATAAATACAAACATAAATAAATCCATCCTCACTTGCTTTGACTAACAAGCTACTATCTGCCTTTGAAGCTTGAAATCCAAGTTCCTTCAAGAACTTTACAAGCCTATAATTCCATGCTCTTGGGGCCTACTTCAACCCATACAAAGCTCTCTTGAGCTTACACACATGATCTGGATACACTTGATCTTTGAAACCATCTGGTTGTTCCATGTAAACTTCATATGAAATAAAACCATTCAAAAATGCATTCTTCACATCTAATTGAGATAATTTCCAACCTTTGCAAGCGGCAATTGCTATGAGAGTTCTTATGGTTGTCATTTTTGCAACATGACTATAAGTTTCATCATAGTCCACACCATATGTCTGCGCATATCCCTTTACAACAAGCCTGGCTTTGTACCTAGATATACTTCCATCTGCAAACCTTTTTGTTTTGTAGACCCATTTACATGGAATGATCTTCTGAATATTTGGTTTAGGAACCAAATCCCAAGTCTCATTTTCCATCAATGCATCATACTCCTCTTGCATAGCTTTTTCCCAATTCTTCTTTCCTTTGGCTTCATCATATGTGGATGGATCTTCATCTGCTTTTAACATGTAAGCATCATCTTTAGTAGTCAAGAATGAAGTATCATAGCTATACCTTGTAGGCTGCCATTTGTGCCTAGATGACCTTCTGACTTCTCCACTTCTTGAAGTTTCTGGTTCATCACATTCTGGATCAAACCTTGGGACTTCTTCAACTTCAACATGTACTTCATTGTTCTCATCTTCATCAAATATCCGAGCCTTTGATTTACCTTTCTTTTGATTCACAACTTCTTCAACAATCTGCATGAACATTAAGTGTACCTGCATACCAAGTACCTCGCTCATCAAATGTAACATCCTTAGACACAAGGAATTGCTTTGTGGATGGACTCCACAACCTATAACCCATCTGCTTGTCATCATAACCAATGAATACATACTTCTCTGCTTTAGCTTCCAATTTATGCCTCAATCGTGATGGCACATATGCATATGCCAAGCATCCAAATATTTTACAATGATCCAAGGTAGGTCTCTTACCCCACCAAGCTTCATGTGGTGTCATACCCTACAAGGCTTTACATGGTAACCTATTGACCAAATATGTGGCTGTGTTCACAGCCTCAACCCACAAATAATTAGGGCAATTTTTCTCCTTCATCATTGACCTTGCAAACTCAACAAGAGTTTTGTTTCTTCTTTTTGCTACCCCATTTTGTTGAGGAGAGTACCTGCAAGTAACCTCTCTCTTTATACCTGCATTCCACAAATAATCACTGAACTCATTAGAGAAATACTCTCCCCCTCCATCTGACCTTAGTCTCTTCAACTTTTGACCTGTAAATCTTTCTGCATATGCATGATAGTGTTTAAATGTATTAAACACTTATGACTTGTCTTTGATCACATAGATTGTAATCCATGTGGTAGCATCATCAACATATATGACATAATATCTTGAACCATTTATACTAAAGTCCTTTGAAGGACCCCACACATCTGTATGTACCAATTCAAGTCTTTCTGAATACATAAAACCATGCTTATTATATGATTGCTTATGAGCCTTACCTAACTCACATGCTTCACATCTGTATGTCATGTGTTGACGTGCAACATTGGGCAATCCAAGCACTGAAACATTGTTAACCATTTCTTTGATACCTCTTTCATTAAAATGTCCAAGTGTTTTATGCCAAAGATCCAATTCAGACACCTTTTGCTCTCCATATGTAAACATAGCATGTCCAACATTACCTTGTATCTTTAATGTGAAGAGCCTTCCTTCCTTCTTTCCTGTAACAATTTGTTTATACCCTTGACTAGGGTCTTCAACATAAACTCCATCATTAGTGAACCTTACCTCATATCCTTTTCCACAATTTGTCCTACAATGATCAAGTTCTTTGGAATTGTAGGAACATATAGAACCTTACTCAAGATAGTACTTCCATCTTTGGACTTTAATTGAACCAATTGACTTTACTTTGTGCTTTGTATTGTCACCTGTTTGAACTGTGTGATTGATTGCCTTATGATCTAAATCAGTCCTCAAAGCAATATTTCCACTCAGATGATTGCTACATCCTGAGTCAATATAAAATACTCTCATGTCTTCATGTGAGGCTTCACATGTTGCATTCATAATAGGAGTCGAATCTTCTTTCTGATCTGATGCATAATTGTAGTAGGTGTTATTATAGGGTTGATTTTGAAAGTTTCTTCCTCCACCGCTTCCAAAAGAATTCCTACCACCTCTACCTCTGAAGTTTCCTCTCTGATATCTTCCACCTCTTCCTCTTTGATTAAAGTTCTGATTAAAATTACCATTTCTTTGATTATTATGCCAACAATCATGAGATAAGTGAATGGTCTTACCACATATCCAACAAACTCTGATATTATCTTTGTTATTTCTGCCTCTTCCTCTACTTCTACCACTTCCTCTTCCTCTTAGGAAGTTTGCTTGACTTGGAGTACCTTCATCTTCAACTGATTGTTGCTTTCCTTTGCTAGATTTCTTCTTGTCTTTAGAATACATTGCATGACCTGCACTCTTATCAACATCTCCTTTGATATCATTCTCAAAAGTTAGCATATGTCCTAACAATTGATTCAAATCAGGAGTGAAATGATCTAATGAAAGTTCTGTAGACGAAATAAAAGGCTTCCACTTCTCATCTCCTCTTAGTCCTGTGAGAATTTGTCTGACCAACTTATCTTCTTCAATATCTTCATCAACTGCACCTAAAGAATCAGCAATGTCTTTCATCTTTGTCACATAATCAGATATTGATTGTGAAGCCTTCTTCTTGAAGGTAGTAAACTCTACCCATAATGAAGGTTTCCTTGATTTGGTTGTATTCTGGAAATGCTCTTCCAAATCATTTCAAATGTCACTTGCACTTTCAAGTCCTCTGATATGAGTAAGCAAATAATCATTCATTGCCATGTAGATTATGCCCCTTGCTTGAGCATCCTTCTTCATCCAAACCTTTATATGTGCAAGCTCCTCCCTAGTTGGAACACTAGGATCTTTGAACTCTGGCTTTTCTTCCTCTCCTGTGATGTATCCCATCAGATCTTTGCTCATAAGATGAGCTTCCATTCTCATAGACCAAGCTGGATAGTTCTCTCTATCCAACTTCTCAATTTGGAGACTATCTCCCATCCTTTCTTCACCTGTACTATCAAATCTTCAATCTTATAAGGAATGAATGTACCTTAGCTTTGAATGTTGCTTCTTCTATTCCTTTTGATAACCTTTATGTGTCTTCCTTTAGTATTTCTTCCACACTTTATCCTTTTGAACCTTCAAGATGTGAAATTTGTATATCTGCAGTAGTTGGGGTCTTCCTTTCCTCAATTTTGATACTTCCTGCTCTGATACCACTGATGGAGAGTGTTAATCTCCAAAAGAACAAGCTATCCTTGATGTTAGACCACCTCTATATCAAGAATAACTTTAAACTCCAACCAATTTTGGAAGACAATCACCAAACTATTAAGAAATTAGCTAACTATGAAGAAAGTCATTTCACAGAAAAGTCTGTTGCACATTAATCACTCATTGATTAATCATTTGTGTAAAGTTTCTGATGAAACTTTGTAGGATGTGTTTCCTAGAGTTTGCACACCTCCTCCAAGTTAAAACACTTCAAAGTATTTAGTAGATTATGAGAAATGCTTCAAACAATCTACCTATGTCTCAAACTGCCTTCCTGTAGAGTCGATTTTGACACCTGCAACTTCTAACACATAGTTCTCCCAATTTAAAACCCGTTTAAGCAAATGCTTTTAGCCATAAATGGCTTACCTTTCAAATTTATTTTGACTCCTCATTTGTCTAAAACTTTACATTGTGCACTGAGAAATGATCATTTCTTTGACCATCGAATCTGTGCCTGTTTCAGAAGACACTCAACACTTTCTCACACATAGATGTTCCTACACAAAATTCTCTCAGCTTGTTTGCAGTTGGACTCTCAAAATTTAACAATAGATAGATCAACTATGGAGTTAGATGTGTACAAAAGGATTTCTGATAAAATTAAACACAGAAGGAGAACTAGAGGAAAGATCGATGCGCAATTTTCTGAACATTCTTTCTATTCAACTCTTCATACATGTGATGGATGATACATCCAATACACATCATCTATTCATCTATGCTTCATCTCACTCTCTTCTTACAACCATCTACACGTACCTATATATACATATTAGTATTGATTCATCATTACTTCAAGTATATTGAAGTATTTACAAAGCTAATGTACATATGTTTTAAAGAATTTTACTATCTGAATCTTCTCTTTACTCCATGAAGTTGGACTTCAATATTTTCTTCATTTCTTCACTTCTAGGCTTTATATAATCACCAATTGTTGATTGTCCTGCACCAACATTTATTAGGGCTCTTTTTTTTCAACATCTTAGGCTTACTCTATTCCATCCTATGGTTATCTCTTACTTGGGTATTGTCTGCAATTAGATCTTGCTTCTTTCGGTTGTTTCCAAAAGAGGGCAGTCATGAGATGACCATGTTTATGGCAATCAAAAGAGCCTTTAAGGAGGTTTCTATAGTAAAATTTTTGTTCATGCAGTTTAAAGCCCTTAGAGTTTTTAAGGACCAATACAGATTTAACATTCTTAGATAAGTCTATTTCAACTAGCATTTGAGGATCTCATTTAGGATTAAAACTATTTCTAGGTTTTTGTTCCAGAACTCTACCAACCAGTCCCCCTAACTGCTCAATCCAAGGATAAAATTCTACTGGGAAACCTGGAAACTCGATCCAGACAGGGACTCTAGTGGGTTTAGACTCTTTGGGGTTGAATCGTGAGAACCATTTAAAAAAAGAGATGGGGGTGTTACGAATTATCCAATGTCCTTCAGCTATGACATGCATTGCATTATGAGCATCCTAAAAAAAAATAGGAAATAACTATTTGGAAGATACTAAACATGTTTAACTAATAGCCCCATGTTTTCCCAATTAATTTTCATCCAGTTCTTAAGGATTTCGTGAGCAGGCCAAGGTCCGTGGCATAGGCCTATAATAACCTTTTCAGAGAGGTGATTGTTCCAATTTTCCAATGAAGAGCTTTCCATAATTAAGGTACAATAATCTCTATCTTCATATTGAGGATCCAAGTTAATCTTATTTTCTAGAGCCACACTAGGTTCATCCCTCTTGTTCTCAAGGTCTAAATCCATTTTCTCCTTTCCTTTGTAATCTTGACACTTAGGGAGAGTGTTAGGGTTACTTGAGGTAACTTGACTATTGAACATAGAGAATATTCCTTGTTGTTGAGCTTGGAGAGCTTGAGCATAAGAGATACCTTGATTGGATCCATTGACATTGTTACCCACCAGCTTCTAGAAGGTGGTCTATTTGCCATCAAACCTTGGATTCACATCTGACTCACCTTAAGAAAATACCTTGCCTTTCTCTCTTGCATGCACCATTCCATAGCTGTCACTTGAAATTTATGCGGAGACAAGGTGTCAATTAGTACCACAACTAGCAAAAATAGGGTTTATTAGAGTGGTCAACATCCCAAAGGATCCCATCTGAATCTTTGAAGGGCTAGACATTCCATCTCTGAGTGCATCTTGTAATGCCATCGATCAGGTAGCTGGGGAATGAATAGAGCAGAAACTTAGGGTTTCCCCCTTGATTGGGGGAGAGGCAGCACACAAAGAATACTTCCCCTATGCACGAGGTCAACAAGGCAGTCTAAACCCTAGTTGGGCATGCAAAGTTTCTCCACCATTGATTTTTATCAAGGCAAACACATCCTCATTAGTCTCACTTTCTCTATTTGTGGTGCGAATATGCATGTTCACAACTATTCGAATTCCTACCTCCAAGCACACCTAATTTTCATATGTTCCTTTGAATTTTCATCAAAAGAGCATGTTGAAGTTGGTTTCATAACTCATGATGATTTATTAGATGGAATAGCGGATTTTATTGTATTTCTAACAGGTCCTATAGCACATTGTAAAGTTATTTTTTTCAAGGTATTTTCTCTCTCCCTTGGGGACACTACTTTGGCATTAAGCATCCACCTTTGTAAATTCAATCAATATAAGAAGGATCTTGTGTGTGTGATTTAGAAGGCTATTCTACGCTCCCAAAGCGTCTCTCATTGCACTCATGGGCTAGTCCAAGCCCCCCATCCAAAGTGTCAAAAGTGTAGGGCTATTCTAAGCCCCCCTCTCTAAGGACTCTTTCTCATGAAATTTGTAGGGCTATTCTAAGCCCCCTCCCCTCCTCCTCTAAGGGTTTCCATTTTAGTTCCAAGTCTACTCTAAGCCTTCAATTTTTCTGAAAATTGCAGATATTTTTCAAGTGATATTTTTTGCACAAAACGTGTCTTTGGCATTTGTTATTCAATACTTCCAAACTTCCATTTTCTCACTTGAAGGCATATGAGAACATGCTTTTTCACACTTTTGTGTGTCCTATCTTGTCAAGGCGTGTTTTTCAATAGTTGGCACTTATTTCTAGGCACAAGTTAAAATTGATCAAGTCTTCAAGGTCACCCCTAGTTTATGATGTCAAATAGAGAAACAAGTTCGTCTTCCATGGAAAATTATTTAACCTCCTTTATGCCAATCATGCCAAAAGAATTGAAGGAAAAAGGCAAGAAGAAGTTCACTTATAATTTTTATGGCAAGCCTCGACACATCAAAAAATATTTCTTCAAGAAGAAGAATAAGGACACATTTAAGTCTACTCCAAAGATCGAACATCACTCTCACTTCACAAGTGAAGATCTCTTTCTCACAACTCAACATAAGGCACTTATCACATCCACTCCAAGTAAAGAATGGATTTTTGACATTGGGGCTTTATCACACACGTGCCATGACAAAGATGACTTTCATGAATTTCAAGAGCACAAAGGTAAAGTTTATCTAGGAGATAGCAAGTGAATTGAAATTAAAGGAAGAGGCAAAGTTCATGTCACTAACTTATAAGGCAAGATCAAGTCACTCAAAAACGTTCTTTATGTACCAAGCCTTTGTAAGAACCTTCTTTTAGTGAAGGCCATTACAAAGTGCAACATGAGGGTGCAATTCGATCACAAAAAGTTCAAGTCATTGACCATGAATCCAATGAAGTGATAGCCTAACGCTTTGAAGAAAAATATCTCCAGAAGCTTTCAAGTTTTCTAGCCAAAGATTCAATTCTTGGCTTGTGGCATTGCAGATTTGGACATACCTCTTTCTAAGCTAAGTTCTCTTACAATCATCTTGTCAAGGATCTATGCAAGAGTGCACAAGTGGAATTGATTTTCCAAGCATGTGCCAAGCAAACAATTGCCCTTTTTCCTATAGAAGCATCCATTTCTACATCTAAAACCTTAGCATTAGTCCATGCTGATATTTGTGGACCTATGCATACACCTCTTAGTGGGTCAATTTACATCTACCTAATAGTAGATGACCTCACTAGATACACTTGGGTTTATTCACTCATGCATAAAGAGGATGCTTCTAAGTTCAAGGAGTGGAGACAAATAGTTCAAGAAGACTTTCCAAGTTCTTTGAAGATAATCCAATCTGATGAAGATAGTAGCTTTGTCAATCATGACTTCCCCAAGTATTTGACGCAACATGGAATCAAGTATCGAGCAATGCAAGATACTCAACAAGGTGTTGGCTTACAAAAGATTGAAAGTGTAATCTAGATGACCAAGGTTATGCTTAGTCAAAAGCAACCTCCACTTAAGTTTTGGGGTGAAGGAGTACAGACAGCAATACATATTTAGAACAGAGGATTCTAAAATGTCTTGAAGAACCAAACACCATTTATGGCTTACTTAAAGAAAAGAACCAAGTGTGAGCTATTTCCACATCTTTGGTGGTGATGCCTATGAGCGAGGCCATGATGATGATTGGCCTAAGGAGTACATTTTCATCGGTTATAATGACTGACAAAAGGCCTACAAACTCTGTGACTCAAAGAGTCACTCTCAATAACAGTAATCGAAGACTACACCTTTGATGAATACTATTACATATTCATCCCTTTTGGATTCTACCATTTATGGTTCATAGGGGCGAACATTCTACGTTGAATGGTCACACTATGTGGAGCATGCTCTCTTTGTACATGACGTTCCACATCATGGTACAATTTGGAGCATGAGGAATCAGGGATACAATCTTAGCTTATCCCTTAGATGGCTACACTTCCTATCCTAACATCAAAGGTTTAGATTTCCCTTGAGCTTCAATTGAGCATTACTCCTAGATTGATGACTCGTCATTTTCCATTTCTATCTTCAAAAGTCTATTTACTTTGTCTACATCATTCTGAGCATGCACTTTTCCATTCTTGGAGTCAAGAATCTTTTCATTTACTAGAGGATACTCTTGAATCTACTTGGATTCATGAATCAGTTGGATCCTTTTCTAAGACAACTTCTTGGTTCAGAGGGGGCTTCCATGGTCCTACTGACACACATCAAGGTTTTGTACACTCCATGTAGGACTACAACATACAGATGTACTACCATGTGACTATGATTTTATGCTTCATGCTTTACATTTCATTCTTGCAAGACATACTTCTTGGAGATACACATCTCATGGTGGATATTTTCAGAGCTTTAGAGGTTCCCACGTACCACATGGAGACATCCTACCTATCTCACATAGAGGTGATGTTGTCTAGTGGGATCTTGTTATATTCCTATACCTCATTGGTGGTGTACTTATGGAGCATCTGCTTGATTCATCTAGTGGAAATCTTATGGAGTACCTGATAGCCGTGCATGGTTGATACCACTTGGAGGCTACGGATTTCTAGATGGAGACTTCCTATTCGGTGCTCGTGTTGTTGCTACTACATTCTTGGTGGACCTTACTCGCATACCTTAACAACCTGCATAGTCTGAAAAATGGAGCTATAGAGGGTGTGCTTAGAATATGAGAGTGCATCTTGTTCGAGAAAGTCTATGAAAAGCCTAAGTATTGCCTTGAGTCTCACAAGGTCATAAGAGAAGCTTTAAAGTGAAGACAATGTATGAGTTCACTTGTGAACTATCTCTTGTAATTTTTAAAGTCTTTACTTAATGTAAAGTAAACGAATCTAAAGTGGTTGAATCCACTTGATGAAAAAAGGATAGAAAATCCATGAATTCATGATTGAAGTGGTTGGAGAATCAATCAATCACTAAAAGATAGGAGATTTGTTTTAAGTGAGCAAGATTCAAATTCAATTCTTGGCTCCAAAGATCACTATATATATAAGGCTTTTTGGTTGCAGTTTTAGACCTCCATGAGCAAAACTTTATGCCATATGAAAGTGTGGGTTCAAGGCACACATATGTATTAGTACGTTCGTTGTACTTTACAATCAATATACATTCGTCTTCATGATTAATTGTGTCCATATCTTCATGCTTTTATGAGTGTACTGTTCACTGCCATATCTCTCAGTTTTTTTCAGTGAGTTTGGAGAGATGATTTCTTTGAGCATGATTCATCCTTTTTAGTGCTTCAACTTGGTAAAGTTAGATCTCTAAGTGTACTACGTACTTACAAAGTTTCATTTGATTTCCAATTCACAATTCGGAGATATGTTCATCTGAAGTCGACCATATCTCTTCATACTTTACTTCTGTATCAACACCCCATCAGAATAGTCATTTTGTTAGAGCTTGTTGTCAATGTCTAGTTCATGATTTTCCATGATTTCATGGTTGCACCTACTGTCTAGTATAGGACTACAAAATTACATAAGCATTGCAACTTGGAATCTCGAGATATCAACATTTCTTTGGTTACGGGTCTAAGGACTGCTACAACCCATGAAAATCGGGATGGTGCTATAACTTGCTAAACCTTTTTCTATTCATGTAGTCCATCATTTTTTATGAAATTACTCATGATTATTAGTGTATTAAGTTACTAAGATTTCCTCAAAAGGAATTAAGTCAATTGCTACTATGTCCATAGAATTGCTCAAAACATTGAACATGTGTATGAACCAAAATAGCAAGTTTTTTACACTTGATTCAACTTCTACCTATCTGTTTTGATTTATCTTTTTGAGAGTGATCTACATAGGGTGTCTAGTAGATCCTTTGGAAATCTAAAAGGGTTCACTACATATCCGTGGAGTTATGCCAAGTTTCAGGAACAAAGGTCAACCAACATAAGACGATCAAGAAAGATTGAGTGCATGGTGCTCCAAGGATGCACGTGCAAGGTCTTATCTCCTCAACTCTATCTCAGATTTTTTGTTGCCTCACATTAGAAGTTGTAAAGCATCTCAAGAAGTGTGGAATGCACTTGAAGACTTCATCAATGGCTTGAAGTCAGATGACAAGTGGGAAGCATTCACCGCAGCTATGGATCTATACATGGATATGCATGTACCAGATTTCAATATACTCATAGGACAAGTAATTACTCAAGAGGCCAAGCTTATCAAGAATGGAGAAAGCTTCAAAGTTAATCAATCATATAGTTTGTATACTGATAAAATCAAATCCAAAGACAAAAAAGGGAAAGAAAAGAAACTAGATGATGAAGTAGGTACACATCAAGCTAATTATGCAGGTAGAGGAAGACATGGTAGAGGTAGAGGCAAAGGAGGAAGGCAAGGTAGGGAGAGATCCCAAGACTCTAATTTATGCTCTATTTGTGGATTATCTAATCATACAACTCAAAATTACTTTATGAATTCCAGGAATCAAAGAGGTAGAGGATACAATAAAGGAAGTTATAGCTACTCAAGAGGAAGGCTCAACAATTACCATGGCAACCACAACAATTAAAACCATTAAAACTATCAAGGAGGCAATAGGGGAAGAAGAGACTTCAATAACTACACTGAAAACTCAAATCAAGATGACTCATTGCTAATCATGAATATGGCCATGCCACAAGGTAAATCTGATGAGCATGTTTTCTACATAGATTCAGGTTGCTCCAATCATGTGGCAAGAAATGTGGCACTCCTATCACATTTAGAAGATTCAAGAACAAGCATGAAGTGCACACTAGTGATGATACAAGACATTTGGTGGAAAAGATAGCAAATGTGAAAGCACCTGATGGAAATATCAACCTACTTAGCAAAGTACTATGTGTCCCTATCATCACAAAGAATTTGATAAGTGTAGGACAGATTGTGGAGCAAGGCCTACATGCTAAGTTCACAAAAGAAAGAGAATTTGTTGAATATCCAAGTCAAGGATTTAGGAGAATTGCAAAGGGTGAAAAGATAGGTAGATTGTTCATATTTCACTTACAAGACACTAGGAACATTGCTCTCTTTAATTATGGTACTCAAACACTCACAAAATTGGAAGTATGGCACAAAAGCTTAGCACAAAAGATCATTAAAGACAATTTGCAGTGACGAAAGTGTACTTGGACTCCCTAACTTGCCAAAACAACATATGATTTATAAGTGTAGTGCATGTCAAGTTGGAAAGTCTCATAGGTTACCATTCATGAAGAAAGGATATATGCATGGATATCTTTTGGATTTGGTTCATACAGATGTATGGGGACCTAGCAAGGATGCTTAAATATCTGGATCAAGGTATTATGTCTACTTCATTGATGATTGCAGTAGATGGACTATAATATACTTTATGAAACACAAAGATGAAGTCTTTTCATGCTTCAAAAGATATTTGGCTCTTGTGGAGAATCAAACAGGTAAGACATTAAAAAGGCTAAGGTCAGATGGAGAGGGAGAGTATTTCTCTCATGAATTTGACTCCTTTCTTCAAGAGAGGGGAATCAAAAGAGAGAGTACTACAAGGTACACTCTTGAGCCAAATGGAGTGGCAGAAAGAAGGAATAGGATAGTTGTTGAAGCTGCAAGGTCCATGGTAAATGAGAAGCACTTACCTAATTACTAATGGGTTGGGTCTGTATCTACAGCCACTTATTTGATTAACAGGTTACCTTCAAAATCACTTGATGGCATGACACCATATGAGGCTTGGAATGGAAGAAGAGCAAGCTTGGATCATTGTAAGATTTTTGGATGTATTTCTTATGCTGATGTTGCTTCACAGGTTAGAGGCAAGATGGACCCCAAAGCAAAAAGGTATGTATTCACTGGATATGACAACAATCAAAAGAGCTACAGATTATACAACCAAACGAACAAAGGACTTTCGGTGAGTAGAGATGTAGTATTTTATGAGAATAGTTCTTGGTATGAAGATTCATGTAGAAAGGTCAACTTACCTTATGATCTTGAAGAGGATTTTCCAAAACGTGTTCAGGATAATCCTCCTAAAATTGAAGAGCAGGATACCTCAGAAGATGATGAAGCAACTTAGTATAAAAAACTCAAAATGTGGAAGTATGAAGGCAAAAAAAAAATGCACAAACTTGGGAAAGAGGCAGAATCATCACATCATGGCCTAAGAAGCTCCATAAAGGAGAAAAGAAAACAAAAAAGGTATGGGTTTGATACTTCTCTAGTCATTAAACACTCAATCTATCTAGCACAGGACATAAATCAAGAGAAACCCTCAACATTTGAAGAAGAAAAGAAGAAATCCAAATGAAGGTATGCAATGGAAGAAGAAATTGAAGCTCTTGAGGAGAATAATATTTGGGAATCGGTTCCCAAGTCTCCATCAATGAAAGTGATAGGCTCAAGATGGATCTACAAATTGAAGAAGAACTCAGATGGCTTCATTAATAGGTATAAGGCAAGGCTTGTGGCAAAAGGCTTTGCACAAACTCAAGAAATTGATTATGAAAAGACCTTCTCTCTTGTGGCAAAGATGCCTACTATTAGGGTTTTGATAAGTATGGCCTCTTCCAAGAATTGGAAGATACTTCAATTGGATGTAAAAAAATGCAGTTCTTAATGGATGTATATATGGCACAACCACATGGTTTTGATAATCACATATTTCCTGATTATGTGTGTAAACTTAATAAAGCTTTCTAAGGACTCAAACAAGCTGCAAGGGCTTGGAATCATAGGCTTGTCTCATTCTTGCAGGACAAAGGATTTCAACGTAGCAAGGCAGATCCATCACTATTCATAAAAAGGAGTAATTCTGAAGTCATCTATTTGTGTGTGTATGTAGATGATATTATACTTACAAGAAATGATATACATGGCATGAAGAGAATCAAAGAAAAGATTAGAGAAGAATTCAAGATAAGTGATTTAGGTTCACTTACCTACTTCCTAGGATTGGAAGTTGTCCATAAAGATCATGGTTTGTTTCTCACTCAAAGAAAGTACATTAAAGACTTTTTGACAAAGTTCAAAATGCAAGATTGCAAGATTGTAGGTACTCCAATGGAGGTTAATCATAAATTGAGCTCACATGAAGGTGAACTCATAGAAGATGTGACAGGTTATCAAAGCCTTGTGGGTAGCTTGAACTATGCCACATTGACAAGGGTTGATATATGTTATAGTGTGAGTTTGCTAAGTCAATTTATGCACACACCCACAAAACCTCACATGGAGGGCTACCAAAACGATACTTAGATATCTCAAAGGGACCATGAATGAAGGGTTATACTACCCTTATGTTTTTTATTTAAGTTTGAAATTGTTCTTTGATGCAAATTGGGTTGGCTCCAAGGAAGAGAAAAGGAGCACCTCAGGATATCTTACCATTACAAGTTCAAAACTTGTTTCATGGTCATCCAAGAAGCAACCCACAGTTGCACTCTCTTCCACTGAAGCTGAATATGGAGGTCTTGCCATAGCTACTCAAGAAGCAATGTGGATGAAGACACTATTCACAGATCTTGGATTGGAGATTGGAACTCCAACTATTTTTGGTGACAACATGAGCTCCATTCACTTGGCTCCTAATCTAATTTTTCATGCAAGGACTAAACATATTGAATACACTATTACTATTGCAATTTTTCTTCCATTCCTGAAGAAATTTACAACTGAGTGATGAGAGAGACTCAACTCCATTCTAGGATGTCTAATGACTCATACAACTTCTGATTTCTCTATTCTCATGCTCTCTCATATTTTCCTTGACTTTTACTTGTATATATAGGCAAATATTTACAATATCATGACTATACAAAAGTATAAGTGAAATATCTCTGTATTAATGTACATATGTGTACATCTCTTCATCTTCTAGATGTATTCTTCCTTCATGCTTCACAACTTGAATTTTTCTTCAGTCCTTGACTTCCAAACCTTCATTAAAACTTCAATTGTTGATTGCCCTGCACCAACAGCTCCCCCTCAATCATCAATTGAGGTTTTCTCTATCTTCTTTATTCCTGCCATGTCTTTGAATCTCTGTAGCTTTGGTCCATCCAAGATTTTGGTTAGCATATTAGCTATCTGATCTTTTGTTGAAGTATGTATGACTTCAATCTCTTTATCCATCACCTTCTCTCTTAGGAAATGGTACTGAATCTCAATGTGTTTAGTCCTGGCATGAAAAACAGGATTAGCAGCTAAATACAATGAACTCATGTTATCTCCATGAATAGTAGGTGTACTCTGAATGATGTCAAAACTCTTCATCAGAGTCTTAAGCCATATCACTTCCTTTGCAGCTTCAACCATCCCTTTGTACTCTGCTTCTGTAGATGATAAAGCAAGTGTGTGTTGCTTCTTTGAACACCAAGAAATTAACTTATCTCCCACATAACACAAGTATCCATAAGTTGATCTCCTATCATCAGGATTACCTGCCCAATCTGCATCACTATATATCTTGATATTTGTATTTGATGTAAAACCATAATACAAAACTTCTTTGAGTGCACCCTTAATGTACCTCAACACTCTTTGACCTGCAATCCAATGTTCTTTCCTAGGACAATGCATGAATTGAGACAAAACTCCAACTGCATATGACAAATCAGGCCTAGTTAATGTAGCATATATCAGACTACCAACCAAACTCTGATATAGTTTCATATCCTTGAACTCTTCAACTCCATATCTGCTCAATTTGTGATTCACTTCCTTTGGAGTGGGTGCTACCCTGCAATCATTCATATTAAACTTGATCAACAAGTTTCTCAAATACCTTTCTTGAGTCACATACACTCCATGTTGAGTGTATGAAATCTCCATGCCCAAGAAATATGACAAATCTCCCAAATCACTGATTTTGAACTCTTTCTCCATTTGCTTCTTTAGGTTTTGAATGCCTTTCTCATCTATACCTGTAAGAATTATATCATCAACATATATGCACATGTAAATGAATCCATCATCACTTGCTTTAACAAGCAAGCTACTATCTGCTTTAGATACTTGAAATCCAAGTTCTTTCAAGAACTTCACAAGTCTATAATTCCATGCCCTTGGGGCCTGCTTCAAACCATACAAAGATCTCTTGAGCTTGCACACATGATCTGGATACCTTCCATCTCTGAATCCTTGTGGTTGCTCCATGAAAACATCATCTGAAATATAACCATTTAAAAAAGCATTCTTCACATCTAACTGACATAATTTCCAACCTTTACGTGCAGCAATGGCTATGAGTGTCCTGATGGTTGTCATGTTTTCCACAAGACTATAGGTCTCATCATAATCTATACCATAAGTCTGAGCAAAACCCTTCAAAACAAGTCTAGCTTTATATCTGGACACACTTCCATCTACATACCTCTTTGTCTTGTACACCCACTTGCATCCAATGATCTTCTGGCTATTTGGTTTAGGAACCAACTCCCATGTCTGATTCTCCATCAATGCATCATACTCCTCCTGCATAGCTTTCTCCCAATTCTCCTTACCTTTTGCCTCTTCATATGTAGAAGGGTCTTCACCTGCCATCATCATATAAGCATAATCTTTGGTAGCCAAAAAAGAAGTGTCATAGCTATACCTTGTAGGTTGCCACTTGTGTCTTGATGACCTTCTGAGTTCTCGACTCCTTGAGGTTTCTAGTTCATCACACTCAGGATCAAATCTTGGCATTTCTTCAACTTCAACCTGCACTTCATTATTCTCCTCTTCATCAAATATCTGAACCTTTGATTTACCTTTCTTTTGGTTCACAACTTCTTCATCACTTGCATTAATATTGATTGTACCTGCATACCAAGTACCTTGCTCATCAAAGGTAACATCCTTTGATACAAGGAATTGTTTTGTGGATGGACTCCATAACCTATATCCCATCTGCTTATCATCATAACCAATGAATACATACTTTTCAGCTTTAGGTTCCAATTTGTGCCTTAATTGTGATGGCACATATGCATATGCCAAACATCCAAATACCTTGCAATGATCCAGGGTAGGTCTCTTTCCCCACCAAAATTCATAAGGTGTCATACCCTGCAAGGCTTTACATGGTAACCTATTTACCAAATAAGTAGCTGTATTTACAGCCTCAACCCACAAATAATTAGGGCAATTTTTCTCCTTCATCATTGACCTTGCAAACTCAACAAGAGTTCTATTTCTTCTCTCTGCTACACCATTTTGTTGAGGAGAATACCTGCAAGTAATTTCCCTTTTTATACCTGCATTCCACAAGTAATCGCTGAACTCATTAGAGAAATACTCTCCCCCTCCATCTGACCTTAGTCTCTTCAACTTATGACCTGTAATTCTCTCTGCATACACATGATAGTGTTTAAATGTATTGAATACCTCTGACTTATCTTTGATCACATAGATAGTGATCCATCTGGTAGCATCATCAACATAAATCACATAATACCTTGAACCATTGATACTAAAATCTTTTGATGGTCCCCACACATCTGTGTGTACCAATTCAAGCTTCTCTGAATACATAAAACCATGCTTGGAATAAGAGTGCTTATGAGCCTTACCTAATTGACATGCCTCACATATGTATGTCATATGTTGACCTGCAACATTAGGCAATCCAAGCACTGAACCATTGTTAACCATATCTTTGATACCTCTTTCATTGAAATGTCCAAGCCTCTTGTGCCAAAGATCTAACTCAGAGATCTTATGCCCTCCATAAGTGAACAAGGCATAACCAACATTACCTTGAATCTTCAATGTGAACAATCTTCCTTCTTTCTTACCTGAAACAATCTATTTATACCCATTGCTAGGGTCTTCCACAAACACTCCTTCATTAGTGAATCTAACTTCATAACCTTTTTCAACAATTTGTCTTACACTTATCAGATTCTTAGGAATTTTAGGAACATACAAGAACTTACTCAAGAGGGTGCTTCCATCCTTGGCCTTCACTGATCCAATTGAATTCACATTGTGCTTTGTATTGTCACCTGTTTGAACTACATGATTAGTTACTTTATTTTCCAAATCAGTCATCAAAGCTATGTTGCCACTCAGGTGATTGCTACACCCTGAGTCAATGTAGAAGACTCTTTGGTCTTCACTTTGTCTTTCACAAGTGGCATTCATTATCAATGTTGAATCCTCCTTCTGATCTGAAGCATAATTGTAGTAGGTATTGTTGTATTGTTGACTTTCTAATCCTCTACCTACATTTCTTCCAAAGTAACATCTACTACCTCTACCTCTGAAATTACCTCTTTGATTTCTGCCACCTCTTCCTCTTGAATTAAAAATCTGATTATATCCACCATTACTTTGAGTATTATGCCAACAATCATTAGCTAGGTGATTTGTCTTACCACAAATCAAGCAAGCTTTGACTCCATCTTTATTACTCCTGCCTCTTCCTCTACCTTTTCCACCTCCTCTTCCTCTTAGGAAGTTGGCTTGACTAGTTGTGCCTTCATCTTCATTTGATTGTTGCTTCCCT
Source organism: Ceratopteris richardii (assembly GCA_020310875.1). NCBI lineage: Eukaryota > Viridiplantae > Streptophyta > Polypodiopsida > Polypodiales > Pteridaceae > Ceratopteris > Ceratopteris richardii. Next base: position 40,084,013 of record CM035412.1, on the reverse strand, counting down.
TTGCTATTTTTCTTCTTATCCTTTGAGTACATTGCATGACCTGTACTCTTGTCACCTTCACGTTTGACATCTTGCTCAAAGGTTAACATGTATCCTAGCAACTGATTTAAGTCAGGAGTAAAATGATCAAGAGATAATTCAGTAGACAAAATGATTGGCTTCCATTTGTCATCACCTCTCAACCCTGTGAGGATTTGCCTTACCAATTTATCCTCCTCAATGTCTTCATCAACTGCTTCTAATGCATCTGCAATGTGCTTCATCCTTGTTACATAGTCTGAGATGGATTGAGAAGCCTTCTTCTTGAAAGTAGTAAATTCTGCCCACAAAGATGCCTTCCTTGACTTTGTGGTGTTTTGAAAATGCTCCTTCAAAGCATTCCATATATCACTTACACTTTCAAGACCTCTAATGTGAGGTAGCAAGTAGTCATTGACTACCATATAGATAATGCTCCTAGCTTGAGCATCTCTCTTCATCCAATTCTTCAAATCTGATAATTCTTCCCTAATTGGAACACTAGGATCTTTGAACTGAGGCTTTTCTTCTTCACCTGTAATATAAGCTGTAAAGTCTTTGCTCATAAGATGAGCTTCCATCCTCATTGACCATGCTGGCTAGTTCTCTCTATCCAATTTCTCTATTTGAAGAGAATCTCCCATCGTTTCTTCACCTGTATATTGAATTCTTCAATCTTTATGAGTAATAGATGTACCTTTACTTCGAATAATGTTCCTTTGTCTTCCTCGATGTTGTATGACCTCCTTCTCAAGCTTTGTTCTCAAGCTTTCACCTTTTGAACCTTCAGATGTTGAATTCTTTGCTCCTGCAGCAGTCGGTATCCTGCTTCCTTCAATTTTGATGCTTCCTGCTCTGATACCACTGATGGAGAGTGTTAATCTCCAAAAGAACAAGCTACACTTGTAATTAGAGCACCTCTATAGCAAGAGTAACTCAAACCTTCACCAATTTTAGAGGATCAATGATCAATTATGAGATTTTGAAAAATCTGTGAAGGAGATGACTACACAGAAAGTCTGCTGCATATATCTCTCTCATTAACTGATCAATTGTGTAAAGTTTTTGATGAAACTTTGCACAAGGTGTTGCCTACAGTTTGCGCACCTTCTCCAAGTTGCATCACTGCAGAAGATTTAGTATATCTTGAGAAATGATCTCAACAAGTTACCTATGTCTAAAACTGCTCTTTTGAGAAGTCGATTGAGACACCTATAACTTTGAACACTTGGTTCTCTCAATCTAGAACCCATTTATGAAAATGCTTCTAGCCATATATAGCTTACCTTGTAGCTTAAAGATTGAGTGTTTGCTTGCTCAAAACTTTACACTGTGGAAGGAGAACTGACCAAAACATTAACATCAAATTTTGTGCCTATTTCAAAAACCAGTGAACACTTCTTCACATATGAATGTTCCTACACATAATTCTCACAACCTGTTTACAATTAGGCTCTCAAACTTTAACGATAGACTCATTAACTATGGAATTAGACATCTACAAAAGGATTCTTGAAATGATGAAGCACAGCAGGAGAATGCTCAGAAACATCGGGCGCAATTTTTCTTCCATTCCTGAAGAAATTTACAACTAAGTGATGAGAGAGACTCAACTCACTTCTAGCATGTCTAATGACTCATACAACTACTGATTTCTCTATTCTCATGCTCTCTCATATTTGCCCTGACTTTTTACTTGTATATATAGGCAAATATTTACAATATCATGACTATACAAAAGTATAAGTGAACTATCTCTGTATTAATGTACATATGTGTACATCTCTTCATCTTCTGGATGTATTCTTCCTTCATGCTTCACAACTTGAATTTTTCTTGAGTCCTTGACTTCCAAACCTTCATTAAAACTTCAATTGTTGATTTCCCTGCACCAATATATATATATATATATATATATATATATATATATATATATATATATATATATATATATATATATATATATATATATATATATATATATATATATATATATATATATAGCATAAAAAACCAAAATAGCAAAATGAAAACAAAAGAAGAAAACAAAAGGAAAAAAAGAGAAAGAAAAAATAATTTAGGAAATTTCTCCAATATGCAAAGTGGCCGAATAACTACTCAACATGCAAATCATATAAATAATTAAGGATCGTGGTGGAAGTATCATTTCAAATCTTTTTCTCTAATTCTCATATCGAGGTGCATGATTAATGAAAATACTATCTAGGGCAATCATGATGTAGATGTGACGCTGTCAACTTAGAAAGGTAGGCAATAAAAGGTTAAGGACAATACCTAATATTTGGAAAACTAATGAATAGAGTGATTTAGTGATTCATTGTTCTTTAGCAGTTAGTAGACAAAGTAGAGAAGCAGCTATGGTGGTCACTTTCTTAGATGCCCATCTACTCAACATATCAGACAGTCACTCTCAAGCATAGGTGGGTTGGTTAAAGTTTAGAGGACTTTTAAAGGGCATGTTAGTTGATTGGAGAGGTATCCAACCTCACCCCCTTGCAAAAGATATAGCAATGGAGGTTGCTCACCAAAACCATGGGAATGATATTAATTTCCTAGAGATCTATTTGAGAATTGGACAAGGGGAGCCCTTCTAGTTATCCCCAAAACTAATAGCAGAGCAGCTCCATGTCACTAATAAAAATATTACTATAGGAACTGAAACAGTGGATGCTGTAGAGATAGCCCACTTCCAAGGAGTACAAGTTCTGGGAAGTACAAGTTCTCCCAACTTCTAGACAATAATCTACTTACACTCAGATTGTTGTTAATGACGAGGGTGATTAATATACAAGAAAAAAATTATGGAGTTTCACAGCAGTTATTTGCATTAATGAAGGAATCTACCAAAATGCAAATAAATTGGGTAGAGATAGTTTTTTGAAAATTGGAAAAAGAGGTCCATGGATTGTTCAAAAGGACTGGCAGATCTATAAATGCAACCCTAGAATCCAACATTGGAGTATTATTTACCTTACGTTTCCCTTACACTCTGAATTTCTTGCCTCATGAGTGTAGTATTGTAACTATTGAAGCATTTTTTGCAAGTATTGAAGAAACGAGCTGCAAAACAGAATCCCATTGAGGGTACTTAACAAGAATAGGGTATAGGTGATGGGGATGAGGATGAAGAAGCTAGGAGGTGGTAAGTAGAGGACAAATAAGGGAAGTAGGAGCAGGACCAAAAAGCAGTAGAGGAAGAGGCTACCTAAAAAAGACAAGCAGAAGAAGAGAAAAGGAAGAACATAGAAGAAGAAGGGGAAGTGAGGAAATGGATGGAAGAAGAAAATAAACGGAAAGCAAAAGCAGAAGTAGAGAGTCTATGAAAATAGAGGGAGCAAGCTGAGCATGATGCAGAGAACCCAATGAAGGTTCCACCACTCCGTACGTTTACATCTTGTAATCTCAGTGATAAATGAAAACACGCTAATGGCATAGTGAAGTTACCTACAATTAGATGTAGTGACCATGTTTATCCGTGGATGTTCTTGAATGAGCGAGTTAGACCAGAGTTCTTGGGAGATTCGGCTAGAGGAATCGAATCGAGTGCAGTGCAAATGGAAAATTTGCAAAAGAGGTGCACCATTTTTGACCAAATAGAAAGAAGATTGGTTAGTGAAGAAAGTAGATATGAATGCAAAAATCGAGCGATTAAGGGCATATATTGAATCACTCAGAGCAGAGACTGTGGGGAGAGAAAGTGTTGTACACAAGGAGATGATGGAAGAATTAAATGATGCCTTGATGTAGAACATCATGCTAAAGGTGGAAATTGAAGAAAAGATATAGGAAGTGGCACGACTTCAAGCAGAGATAGTATAGAAACAAAAATCTATGCAAAAATTAAAGAAAACCATCAAGGAATTAGTAACTAAGCTTCAGAAGGAGGAGAAAGAGGTACAAAGACTAAAGCAAAAAGTAAATAATCAAATTGATGAAATGTCAAAATATGAAGTGGTCATTGCTGAAGTAGAAGAAAACGTGGTAGTGCAGAACTCAAAGTTTATGGATCTAGAAGCCAAACTCCACAGTCTGCAGGAGAGTTTTGATACGATCAAAGCTCAACTTGCAAGCATAGTAGAGTTAGAAAAGTAATTTGAGGCTTGGAGAAAGAGATGCGTCAATGCAAGCCTAGTTTTGGATTGAATGGAGGTAGAGGTCGTGGAGTTGAAGAAAACTACAAGAATTATGGAGCTAAACCATCACATCTAGTTGGACAAAGCTAGGAAACTGGAAGAAATCCATATTTCAAACTTTTTCTATGGGTATGAATATGAATGACTCTTAAGAGAGAGAGAGAGAGAGAGAGAGAGAGAGAGAGAGATGAGAGAGAGGTATAGGGAGAGATTGGAGTTCTCTGGTTCGTTATGTTTAGTGATTTTGTTATATTGTTATTGTATTATTAATTAATTAGATTAGTAACTTAGAAAAACAAAAGAGGCACGAAATTATTTTGGTGTATAAATTAATTAATTAAAAAAAAGAAACTATTTAAGGAATTAATCTAACTAAATAGATAATTAGAAATAAAATTAAGTACAAGGAACGAAATTAAATTAAATGAAAAATAAGAAGTAACTAGAAACAAAAGAAAGTAATTAGTAATATTAAAAAGAAAAAAATGGAAATTGAATTATGTAAAAGAAAGTGGGAATAGAAAAAGAAATATATAAATAAAAAGAAGTCAAAATACAAAAAGTAAAATATAAATAAAATAAAAAGAAAAATAAAAAATAGAAAAATGTTTTAAGTAAGAGATTGGGTTTTATTGTGAGTGTGTTTTTACTTAACAGTACTAATATATTTTTTTCAAATGAACTTTTCAATTACCAAATATTGAAGTAAAGTGCAAAGTGAGAAGCAAAGGCTTTTTCCCGCATTGTAGGTGAAAAGACCGAAGCGAAGTTTTTATATTCTGATCTCCATTGTGTTGGTATTCTTAGGTCTTGATACCAAATGTTGGAAATGGGGTGGGCCACAATAATAATAAATCACATGTTTACATGATCTTCTAACACATGAACCTTAACATACACACCTTAAGATTAAAAATGAAGATGAGTGAGAGATGGAGAGAGAATAGATAGGAATTCAAGTGTAATGGTAAGTTATGAGGCTCACTGACACTATCTATATTCAAACATCGAATTACAATGTGTGAATATGATACAAACTAATAATACCTAAATCTAGGAAGAAATACGAACTAGATAAAAGAAATTGTGTGCCTAAGAGGTATGAAGAGTGTGTGTGTGAGAATATGGAGAATATGAACTGTTTAGAAATTTCCTATAACAAACCTAATTTGTGACCAATGTAAATAAAAAATAAGTGACCTAGCAAACAAGAACAGAAATAGACTTTCTACTCATAGTTAATCAACAATGGATGTTATGTTAAGCTGGCTGAACCTCCTCAAGATAATCACCAATATGTAGACTACAACTCCTCCAAGAGTGCGAAAAACCCTTCTCAAAGATGGACTCCAAAAATCTTCTCCAAGATCTTGATCACCTCCTTCTCCGTGAAGACACTTGAGAGAGGTCCTTGAGTGATCCTCAACAATGAGGCAAAGCCTTGTTTATATAGCTTTGAGTGCTCCTATTGAAAAGAACTTCTTGTAAATATAAAGCAACCAAAAACTCATACATGATTGTGAGTCAACATAAAAGCAAAAGTCAAATTTGCTGTTCATTGCACCTACATTTGTTTTTAGCAAAAAAACATCTATGATCGGCCATTGCTACCCATGGGTTTCAAATGCGGGCCATATGTATGACAGGACTTCGTCTTAGCCAACTCCCACACCATCTTCTCCTAAATAGGAATGCTAAAGATAAGATAATATATTTACTTATTTTCAAGTTTAGCCCATTGAACATTGTCTCTAGCAATCCTCCCCTTCAATGTCAGAATGATACATGGTCTAATAACTTGCAAAATGTCTTGATATCTGCTAATATCTCTTGACTAATTTTCTTTGAATCTTTAGCTCCCTGTGTATGAACTTCTATACTTGAGAAATTGCATACTCAATGTCCAATGTGAATTACATAGATATATCAAGAAACCATCTGCTTGACTATATAATGAAGCCTCAAATGGTTTTGGATCTACTTGTGATTGTAAGAACACATTGACATCCATAAGTGTCTACATAGGCTTGTAATCTATCATCTAAAACCTTTCCAATAATTTCTCAATGTATTTGTGCTATGTCACATAGATATGTAAGACAATAGTTACGAAATATAACACATGATGAGTAGTAGAGAAGATAGGAGATATAGGAGAATCTCAACAATTTTCTACTAACAACAAGCACAAAGATGATGGCATTGTCCACCCGTGCACTCTCAAGGTTGAGCTTAAATGGTGATCTCGACAACTCTAGATAGGGAGATACAAGGTAGAGGTATGCTGGCTCAATTCGATGTCTTCGATAGTGCAGAAGTCATGTATATATAGGATCATGGGTGGCCTTCTGTGGACGGCTATACATGGGTGGTAGAGCGTGGGCCGCCACCACCTGCATAATTGCCATACGCGGCTTAGACCGGTTGAACCGACCTACCAAATATAAATTATTTCTGACTTCGACAGGGAATATTCCATGGAATATTCCCTTTATCGTTGTGCCGGGGGCACTGCCCTCAAACCCCAATAGGGGACCCACTAGTCTCCTTGGACCCCCCTATCGGGGTTGCTCACTGCCCCGGACCCCACAATCGGGGACCCTGGTAACTCCCTTTCCTTAAATTGACCTTCATCCAACATGCAAGTTGGGATTCACATAAATTGGGTAATGCACGATTGGCTTCTCCTCATAATGGGGGCCTTATAAAATGTGCATACAATCATGAGGGGTAGACCTTGATCATATACTAACACCCCCCCCTCAATATTTACTGATGATAAATTAAGTAGGTCTCGGTCCTATGCCCATCTATTGAAGATGCCTATTGAGCTGCTCTCTTCCAAGTGCTTTAGTGAATATGTTAGCACAATTTGTTAGGGGAGCACTAGATTATGCTCTCCGACTACAATAGACAAGATTTCGGAAATATACGTATGATTACAAGAACACCCACATAGAGAAAATAATACAAGAAGATGTAGCCAATACAAGACGTCCCACAACCCGGGACCAATATGTATGGAAAACTGGACTAGAGATGATACAGAAGATCCCACAACCTGGGATCATAGATATGAGACAAGATATGTGGATTACAAGAATTCCCTTCAGGGATATAACTAGATACAAGAAATAACTAGAAAGGATCTCGTACTATGAGATTACAACAGGACAAGAAAGGATGTCCAAGAACTAGACTAGACAAGACTAGAACAAGAGACAAGACTTGAACTTGAACTGGAACTTGAACTGGAACTTGAAAGTACTTACTTGGTGATCATGACCTCTTGAGCTCCCAAGACTGGCATTGGCAAGACTGAGAATGAATATGGCCAACCCCTCCTTATATAGTTTTTCAAGGGTGATTACCAAAGGCGATTATGATCTGATGATGTCATCTGACCATGATGTGATCCAACTGCATAGGTTCTGGTTGAGTTTCCTCGAGCATATGTTGTTGTGCAATAGAAGTAAGCTTGTATTCTTGATCTCTACTAAAAGTTTTCTTCTCTTGCTTTCTCTCGAACAACCTATTATCACACTTGTTTGCTTGATTCATGAATTCATTCAAAGTATTTACCTTGGGCATGGTTAGCATGAGGTCATTAACATCATCACGTAAGCCCCATCAAAATTGGTTCATAAATTAATCCTCATGCCATGTGAGATCACAAATGATTTATCTGAATTCTGATGCATAGGTAAATGTAGGCCTATTTCCTTGATGTAGCTTCCTTAGCTTTATTTCAGTGACACGTGAACAATTGGTATCTGCAAATGAGGATGTGAACTCTTGAATAAATGCCTTGAAATCATGCAAAATATCCATATCCTTCTCAAGGATAGGTGCAAACCATGAAAGAGCAGAACCACATAATAGAGTTCCTATGAGTCCTACTTGACAAGCATCATCTGGGTACCTATCTGCTTGCATCCTTATGAATGGCTTCACTTGTTGCACAAATCCTCGAAACTTTGATCTTGACGCATCAAATTTTTCAAGCATGCTCACTTCTGGACTTTTCTTCATGTTAGTTGTCATGGGGGTACTTGAAGAAGATTGATTTACAATGATTTGCAACTCTTGGATTTGTCTTTGAAGTTCTTTGATTACATCTTGAATATTCTGTTGTTGAATCCTTTGTTGGTTTTCTCCTATCTCTTGGACTTGTTTTTGAATGACTTTAAGTGCAGAAAAAAATTCTTCTCAAATAATCTCCATGGTTCCTGATCCTAATGAAGGCAATCTTGCCAAAATGTCAGGGGAGCACTAGATTGTGCTCTTCGACTACAATAGACAAGATTTTGAAAATACACTTATGATTACAAGAACACCCACGTAGAGAAAATAATACAAGAAGATGTAGCCAATACAAGACGTCCCACAACCCGAGACCAATAGGTATGGAAAACTGGACTAGAGATGATACAGAAGATCCCACAACCCGAGATCGTAGGTATGAGATCAGATATCTAGATTACAAGAATTTCCTTTAAGGATATAACTAGATACAAGAAATAACTAGAAAGGATCTCGTACTATGAGATTACAAGAAGACAAGAAAGGATGTCCAAGAACTAGACTAGACAAGACTAGAACTTGAACTGGAACTTGAAAGTACTTACTTGGTGATCATGACCTCTTGAGCTCCCAAGAATGGCATTGAAAAGATTGAGAATGAATATGGCCAACCCCTCCTTATATAGTTTTTCAAGGGTGGCCACCAAAGGCGATTATGATCTGATGATGTCATCGATCATGTCATCGCTGATATCATTGACTAGAAACAAGACCTCCAGGTATTAGAATTCAACAAATAGATAGTCGATCTTGGGGTTTTGGCACGTTTCAGATGCAATGGAAGAATTAGTTTCTCCAAAATCTAAGCTGATCATGAGATATGGAAAGTCACATGGAATCTAAGGTTTAAGATGGTTTCCTTTGTTTCCATGACATAATTTGCCTTTGTTGGGCAATATTCTAGCTCCATAATTTCAGCTTCAATTAGCTCATGAATGTAATGGTACTGTACTTCTATGTGCTTGGTGCGAGCATGAAATACTGGGTTCTTTGCAATAGCTGTACAACTTTGATTATCATACTTGAATACAGTCGCTATATTGGATGGAAAGCCTAGATCAACAAGAATTCTCCTTAACCAGAATGCCTCACAAGAAGCAAAACAAGCTGCTTTGTACTCTGCTTCAGTGGAGGAGAGTGTGAGAGTTGGTTGCTTCCTAATTACCCAAGAAAGTATTCCTAAACCAAGTGAGAAACAATATCCAAAAACTGATTTTCTAGAATCACAATCTCTAGCCCAATCTGAATCACAATATCTTTGACGTGTATCACCTATGGTATAAGAAATACCAAAATCCAAGGTTCTTGCAATGTACCTTAGAATTCGCATCCAACATTCTAGTGACTCTCCTTAGGTTTGTTGGAAAACTTGCTTAACACTCCAACAACATAGCAAATATCTGGTCTAGTGTTGCATAGAAAATTACGATTTCCAATAAGATTTCTATACTTCTTAGCATCTACATCAGGCATGTTTTCATCCATAGATAGCTTATGATTTACCTCCATAGGTGTGCTAGTTGGTTTGCAGTCCATTCCAAATGCATTGAGAGTTTCTTTGGCATATTTTTGTTGTGAGATGAAAATGCCATCCTTCCTTTGCCATACTTCATTTCCTAGACAAAAATGGAGTAGACCTAATTATGTCATTTCAAATTTAGTTCCCAAGCTGATCCAAGTTTGATTGATGAGTTCCTGACGATGTCTCATAATGGTCACATCATCTATATATACAATGACAAAAACTATCTTGCTATCCCTTTTTGTTACATACAAGTTAGCATCAGAAGTACTTCCTTCAAAACCCATATTTTTGAAAAAATTATCTATCCGTTGGTACCAAGCCCATGGAGCTTGCTTAAGTCCATACAAAGCTTTCTTCAACCTATAAACTTTATTTTCTCAATTGGGCACCTCAAAACCTGATGGTTGAGATACATATACCTCCTCCTTGAGGTGACCATTCAAAAATGTAGATTTGATATCCATCTGGAAAATAGGCCAGGCCTTTTGTGCAACTATTGCAAGTACCATCCAAATAGTTTTCATGTGTGCTGTTGGTGCAAACGTTTCTTGAACATCAAATCCTTCGATCTGTGAAAAACCCTGTGCAAGTAGTCTTGGCTTATACTTTTCTAATATTCCATCTACTTTATACTTAGCTTTCCAAATCCATTTAGTACCTATTACCTTCTTCTTTGGGAGCAAGTGGACTAGATCCCATGTATTATTTTTTAGTATACTATCATACTCAGACTGCATTGCCGCTCTCCAACCTGGATCATCAAGGGCTTATTCAATGGTGGTAGGCTCCTTTATTGAGCCCCTGATTTCTGCCATTAGAGCCATGTTAACAATGTGTTCTGAGGCTCTTCTTTGCTCCTCTATTCTCTTTGATCTTCATAATCCTTCCAAGGATGATTCTGGTACATCTACATGTGGATTGTGATCATCAAAGAGTTTTTGTGTCCACTTCGGTAGTAAATTACGCTGTGCAGCTACAACTCGTTGGATTTTTACTCAGGAAACTTCTCCATGAGATGTTTCATCCTCCTCAACTTTAATTTGTCTTTTGATAGGCAGAAGGTGAGATATTTCTCTGTTTGATGAGATAATAAATTGACCTTGATCTTCTACTAAGTGTGGTCGTTCATGAAACACCACATCTCGGTTGACAAAAATATTCCTTGCCTAAAGATCCCACAACTTGTATGCTTTAGACTCTTCACTATATCCTAGGAAGACACACTTTTTGCTTCTTGAATCCAACTTTTATCTTGTTGAATCAAGAATATGTGCATAACAGAAACAACCAAAAATTAAAAATTATAAAACTGAAGGCTTTTTACCAGAATATGCTTCTTGAGGAGTCATCCCCTTGACTGCTTCTGTATTGACTGCTTCTGCCCAGAATGAATCAAGCATGTCTTGAGCCTTTAACATACAACGAGCCATTTCAACTACTGTCTTGTTCCTACACTCAACAATGCCATTTTGTTGAGGTGTATGAATTGTGGTAAGTTGCCTTTTCACACCATGCTCCTTACAGTAATTGTTGAATTTTTTTAACAAGAATTCACCTCCTCTATCTATTCTGAATTTCTTTAGTTTCCTTCCTGATTCCTTTTCCACATAGTTATGCCAATTTTTAAATTTTTCAAAAGCATAAGCCCTCTCTCGAATGAGATAAACCCACATCTTTCTACTATAATCATGGATCATCAACAAAAAGTAGAAAGATCCTGCTAAAGTAGGTGTAGATATTTTACCACAGAGATCAGCATGTACCAACGCTAGAGGAGCTTGAGATCGATTGCTGGTCTCTCTAGGAAATGCCTTTTGTTGTTGCTTGCCCATCATACAAGCTTCACAAGGTTCCTACAACTCTGAAAAATGCAGGCAAATGAGCAACCATCCCTGTTCTTTGCATCTCCTTCAAAAGTGCAAATCTGAGATGCCCAAATCGTTGGTGCCATAACCTCCTTACATCTTTATCTTCTGTAGTAGTTAAGGCACTTAACTCATACAATTTATCATGTCTTATGCCTTTACCTACTACATTACTTGATGAATCCATGATTTCTGCACCACTCTTATTGAAGTGAACTTCCGAGTCCACGATCTGTTATTGTAGAAATTGACAACAAATTTCTTTTAAGTGTAGGTACATAGAGAACATTGGATAACTTTTTCTCAACACCTGGAGAAGTGATAAAAGAGATGGTTCCTGTTCCATCCGCTGGACACTTGGAGTCATTTCCCACCACTACATTGATGGACTCCCATAGAGGCACTAGGAAACTATACCAATCCTTTTTACTGGTCATATGGCGAGAAGCTCCACTATCTAAAATCCATGGTTCATCAAAATGAGCTTGCGTAGATGAGCATACCTCTTCAATAGCTACCCATAGCTCTAGCTCTGTGTTGTTTGTAGACTTTTTGTTCTTCCACGATGATTTTATAGTCCCATTTCATTAATCAACTTGCTTCTTTCTGCAATCCTTGATGGCATGGCCTTTCTTTTCACAATAGAAGCAACTTCATGTGAATTTTTTTTTTCTTTGGATTCTTCTTTGATCCATGAGAAGAGCCTTTACCTTTTGCATTTGCTGAGAATGGAGCATCATTGTACTTTGCCGATTCTTCAACCACATCTCTTCTTCTAAAAGCATAGCACAAGACTCTTCAAATGTGAGGGGATTTGGTCTTACCTAGTCTTAAGGGTTGTTACTAATCCATCATACTTTGCTGGGAGAACACGTACACATCTTCGAGCCATCTCTTCTGGTGTTATAACAACACCATTTGCATCCAATTGATCTTGAAGATGTTTTATGTGTTTGATAAAATCTTAAGCCTTTTCAGAATCAAAATGCTTTTCATTCGCCAACTAATTTTCTAAATTCTATATCCTAGTGTGGTTCTTGGTCTCATATTGACGAGCCAATATGCCCCAAGCCTCATGTGCTTTAGTAGTATGTTGAACTAAAGTAAGCATAGAATCACTTACACTAGTGATAATTGCACGTAATGCATCAACATTCCACCCCTTCCAAGCTCATAGAAGATCTAGATCTGGCTAAATCATCAGTCTTGAATTTTTTGGATCTTTGACTGGTATAGGCTCTAGATCGAATCCCATCGGTCCCATGAGAGTGTCAAGTAATTCATAGGAGTCCAAAATTGTAGACATTTTGAACTTCCAGAGTGTATAGTTGGTTCCATCCAGCTTCCCTTCAGTGAATGCAGGTGGGCGAATTCGAATTGATGCAGCATTAACATTAGCTGAAGCACCAAGACCAGTGTTTGACGATGAAACCATTATATAATCACTCGAATAATCTACTGATATTCTAATCTGCTAGTAGGCTAAAATAGTGATACTTCTCAAGCTATTGATCAAAACTTACGACTCTGATACCATGTAAGATAATAGTAAATATAACACATAAGCAGTAGCAGAGAAGATAACTGATATAGGAGAATCTCAACAATTTTCTACTAACAACAAGTACAAAGATGATGGTGTTGTAGGCATGAAAGCAACGGCTGGTGGATCAAGCCAACCATTGGAATTACGATGCATGCCGGGTGCTTGGAGCAATCTTAGGTGCAATGAAGATACAATAGAGTAATTAGATCACAATGAAAAACCTTATCATATCATAAAACTTGATGTTCAATGATCGAGTTTGGCAGTAACAAATGGAGCCCTTCTGATTTCTTAATAGAAAATAAGTTATTCAAAACTGTTTTCAATTCTCATTATTTTTATTCTCTTAGTTCGTAAGTAACACTAGAATGTGTTTACTCGAAAGAATACACACACATAAGAATCAAATAAACTAGGAAGTTCTTCATTTGGTTTATTGATCATAAAAACAATTTATCATTATGTGCTTAAATAATTCAACCTGTCTGAGTTGGTTTAACTAAGACCGTCATGTACAAATAGACAACTTACCATTAAATATTCTGAATAAAGTCCCTCAATGAAAGCAATTTCAGTGTTTTGTTTTAACTTCCAATTTAATTCTCAGCACTATTCATTAAATGCTTGTCAAGTTAATTAGAATCTTATGCACAAACAACAAACTACAGCTCATCATACCTAAACAACTATCTCGTGTACAGTGTTTTCACCATTGATGAAATGTTAAAGGAATATGTGCAGCGCTCTTCGATCAAATTCTCATACAGAGAATGAGTTTAAATACTAACAAAATCTTAACTGGAAAACATACCCCAAATAGATTGAAACAAAACTCCAATTTAATATCACTATATAAAAAAAACAAATTCCAAATGGTGGAGCAGAAGAATTCATAAAGAAGAGATGTATCATCATTGAAAAATGCAAAAGAAATATCTCCTTGCTTCTTCTGCAAACGCTCTCTTCAGCATGAAGAGGGGTGTCAGATTTATCTTAAATCCTAGCTGCGTCAGACTAATCATATAGTTCTGTATTTTTTAATTCAATTCGAATTCGGAGAAATCAAAGTATAGCAACACCTGCAATTCTCATATCTGTCAATACTTTCCTTGTCATCACATGGTCCAAGATGGTTGACTTCTTATGCAAAAATAGCGTCAAAGATTGATTGTGTTGGTTTTTGAGATAAAAATGGTGCTTGATCGAATTGATGTCAAAAGCATCATTCCCAATTACTCAGATTTAATAGGATGGAGCAGATAAGTTACGCTTTAGTTGTTGACGGAGCAAGCCAAAAACAAACGCTTTTTATCTATTAAATATCAGAAATCATCTCCAGGCCGCCAATTGCGACATCAAATCACATACGTTAATCCATAGTCGCCGCTTATTGCCAGAAAAACGTACGCATTGACTTAATTGGATGATTCAGCATAGGACTATCAAAGTTTTTGAACTATACCAGCACTAATACACCGAATTCCTTCAGAACTCCGCAGTTTCGTGTACTTGGTCTGAATCATGCGCTGCTTCCTCGTCATGCAAACGCATCCATAGCCCATATAATCCTTAGGTTTTTCCTGCTCACTTCAAAAGAAACCTCCGTTCCTACAACAGTATTCCCTTCTTCTGAACGTTTTTGTTTCGTTGCTTTTGTTATTATGAGCCGATTTGCTTCGGTAACATACGAGAGATATAAGCGCACTGAATTTTCAACAAGATTGATGTTATAAAACAATTCATCTTATCTCCTATTGATATTATGCAGCATCAGTTCCAGCTTACACATGATCAATATCCTTCAAAAGCCATCAGCAAATGATGAAGGTTCCTAATCAGTAATTAATAGATTTGCAGATCCGCCTTTTTTTCAACAACGATGCTCAACTTTAACACATGAAGTTGTGGAATCGCCTCCGCCTTTGCGTTGGTCTCTGCTTCCTTTCTATGAGAATGTAATCTCCACTTATCGAATGCATGTAATGTTTGCTACCACCGCTAATCTTTCTGTCAAGCTTCGTGAACAAAACTTGTCTCTCTGTTTAACGACTTCCAACTTCTAGGTACAACAATAATAGCGAAAACCACAGATGTACATGTATTAACGTTAAGTGCTTCCGCCTTCTTCATTAAGTTAGAGCACTCTGCCCCTCAGCCTTCAACATCAGATGAAGATTTTAAAGAACAAAATCTCTCGACGAAGGCAAAATGATCCGCAGAACAAAAAGGGATGATACGATCTTATTACAATGAGCTTCCACGAATAATGGTCTTATCAAAAAGCAAAAGTTTCCAGGCGATTCCCCCTATGACTCCCATGTGCATGCGTCCTTTCCTCTTGCCGTCCACCTCTTTGAGTTAGCCAGCAAAAAAAAACCTCCACTTTTCTTCGGTATTCATTCGTACACCTTCTGCCTTGACACTTTCATCCGTTCGAGATAGAATAGCTTCTGCTTAGCCAATTTGTTAGAACATCGATCAACTTATTAGAAGCTTTTTCTGACTTGAAGGAACCAGTTTAATGCCTTGTCCGAAACTCCGCTGAACCTCCTTAATTTGCAATGCGTTTTCCTGTTATAACTTGGAAGCCTCCCTCTTGCTTATGGAGCTTCTATCGCCTCTCTGCCAACTTCTGGATGCGTAAGCCACCAAAATGCCATGCATTGTGCTGCATGCGCCTCCCCACTTATTTGCTGTTGCCCATACTTTCTCCTTTTTCTTTCACTTAAAAGAAAACTCTATTTTTACATCTCGAACACGTATTAATCACAACTGTTAGAACCACCCTTTAGCATTTGTTTGTTTTTCCCAGTCCTTTTCTTTGCTTTTGTTTTTTCGTGGATCACCCATTGAATCTAAAGTACCTATCATTGCAATTGTCATATTGAATATATACATAGACCTTTTCCTTGCACAAATGACACTCTCCATCCTCTATATTAAAGTGATTTCCTTCTATGTTTGCCCGTTTCTGTAGTTCTCACAAAGCAATATGCATTGATGTTTGAATCTTGAATAAACTTCTAAGAAGGATGATAACTTCGATTGGCAAAGAAAGTTTTGACGGCACTTCAACAGCCATGCCTCAACCTTCCCCATCTCAATCTCAAGGAAATCAGATTCATCAAAGTATTTGACTGAATTTTCCCATCTCCTTCTGATGCAGCTCTTCCCACCAGTTCGTCTCTCATCATCTCTCTCTAGGAACAATATATTGAATTGATGCAAGTAGAAGCAAAGGTAGGGATTGAAATCTCTATGACAGCATTGTCCACCCGTGCGCTCTCAAGGTAGAGCTTAAATGGTGATCTAGACAACTCTATATAGGGAGATACAAGCTAGAGGTATGCAGGCTCAATTCGATGTCTCAAGTAGTGCAGAAGTCATGTATATATAGCATCATGGGTGGCCTTATGTGGATGGCTATACATGGGTGGTAGAGCATGTGCGGCCACCGCCCGCTTAATTGCCATACATGGCTTAGACCGGTTGAACCGACCTAACAAATATAAATGATGTCTGACTCCAAGAGGAAATATTCGATGGAATATTCCCTTTACTATCGCGTTGGGGGCGCTGCCCTCGAACTCCCACTAGGGGGCCTGCTGGCCCCTTGGGATCCCCTAGCCAGGGGGCCTGTTGGCCCCCTTGGACCCCAGAGTCGGGGCTGCTCACCATTGCTCGAGACCCCAAAATTGGGGGTAACTCCCTTTCCTTACAATACCTTACATGGTCCAATATGACCTTCATCCAACATGCAAGTTGGGATTCCCATCAATTGGGTAATGCACGCTTGGCTTCTCCTAAAAAATGGGGGCCTTACAAAATGTGCATACAATCATGAGGGGTAGACATTGATCATATACTAACAAGATACACTCATCTTTGTACCTTAGTCATTTACATCATATGTATGCTTAAGGTTTCCTTTAAAAAACTCAAGATCTGAATCTTTGAGAGCTGTGATAATCATATCCCTTTCTAGCACATTGAATACTAGTTGGTTCTTTACCATGTGAAATAAGAGCTAAAATATTATGATCCTCAAAATGTTTTGCATAATTTATCGAGTCTTTTTATTCTCGCCTAGTTTGACCTTTGGTTCTTTGAGTGTATTCCTTTATACCAATGTCCTTCCAGGCTTGATATAACCACTTTGGTGTATCCTTAAAAAGTGATGGTATCATTTCTCGTTCTTCAATATCTCTTTCTTCTAGAACTCTGGAACCTTTTCCAACTTAATAAGCTGGAATTTCAAGAGATATTGCTGATGGACTAGGTACTGGTGTAGATAATGTAACTCTCTTTTCACCTACATCTCTTAGGATTTGAGACGGTACATCACCCCCCTTGTATGGTTGAATATAAGAATCCAATTTCTTTCTGAAAATTGTATAGTCATCTGCCTTTATGAATTCGGGACCTCCTCCTTCTTATCATAAATCTAACTTTCTACAATATATGCATTGCGTGAGAGTAGGATATTAGCTATATCTAGAACATAGAATCTATACCATTGAATAGAATGTATTCTCATCGGACCATTCACATCTAAATTTATGATCTGGAACTTCCTTCTGGCAGTGATGTATCCATGCTTCTTGAAAGGAATTTTGTGAAACTTTCCTTCAAGGCATCCTTTACATGACTCTACATCATCTCGTAAAACAAAAGTATGAAAACTCTCCACCATACCATGATCTTTGATATGTTTCAGGGCTATATAACTAATATGGAGAAATTTAGCATGTCATAACTGTTGACGACATGATTGCTCCTACTTCATCTACATTTGTATACACATGAGTGCATCTCCATTTTGTATCCAGGAGGCATTCCATTTCTAGTCTATTTCCATATATATTGTATTTCCTTTGTATCTGGAAGAATTAGATTAAAGATGTGTTGATTCAAAGGAGGTAATAGAAGCTAGTAAATGGAATATCAAAGAAGCCTATTCACATGGATGAAGATGATTGGGATGAATTAGATAAAATGACTAGGTCTACCATTGGATTGCACTTGAGAGATTATGTTTAATTTACAATATTCTAAACGTGTAGAGGAGTTTTGGAAGACGTTTTGCAATACATATGAAAAAGAGACGTAATCAAATAAAGTGTATCTTATTAGAAACTTATATGACCTTCACATGAAGGACAAAAATAGTGTTGTTGCTCATCCAAATGAGTTTCATGCTATATTCTCCTAGTTAAATGCCCCAAAAATGGATATGGATAATAAATGAAAGTATCTTCTTGTTATGAATCTTTCTACCATCATGGGATACATCTTGCATAGCTATTATCAATAGTGCACCTGCTGGTAAAGTGTTCTATGATGACATATATGGAGCACTCTTGAGTGAGGAGATTCGTAGAAAATCTATGGTTGGCACTCAGAGTGGAGATGCATATAATATTCATGATTCTTATCAAGAAAAGAAATAACACTGTGGGAGGAGCAAGAACAAGGAAAAGGATGGTCAATGGAACAAGAGTAGAAGTTAATCAAGGAAGAGGGATATTGAATGCCATTATTATCATAAGAAAGGAGACATGAAGAAAGATTGTTATGCATTAAAGAAAGTGAAAGGTAAATGACAAATGTTGATGGGCATGTCAAATAGCTACTTGCACCATCTACTTTGACTCTCAATATTGAAGGAATTAATGCCATTTTTTATGATGCTTATGTGTTGACACTTGATAGCATTATGCTAACTAAGGCTCTTATGGATCATTCTCTTTCCCACACATGATTGCTAGATTCTGGTGCTTCTTTCCATGTGATACCACACAAAGCATGGTTCTCTAATTATGAAACAAAGTCTCTTGGTACCATGAGACTTGGTGACTCTGACCAATATGACATTGTGGGGATTGGACATGTGCTTGTGCATTCATCGATGGTTCAAAATTTACTATGCATAGTTTACACCACGTTCCTCCATTGTCATGCACTTTGATGTCAGTTGTTCAACTAGATTACCTTCGTTACAAGATGCTCTTCTATGCTTAGTCCTTTCACATATCAAAGGGCAATATGGTTATTGAAAAAGGAAGAAAAGTTGGCTCACTCTATCCTTTATTTGTATCACAAAAAGAACACTTGCTAGCTACTACTAAATAGCCTATGGCTTGTATTTGGCATGGCCATGTTGGCCATATATCACTTAGTGGAATGGAAAATATTTTTCATTCTAGTTACTTGTGTTATCTTTCTTTGATTTTTCATTTTATGAGCATTGTCAATATGGAAAGAAAACTAAGAATGTGCACAAGACGCACATTGACTCTTCAATTCAACCTTTAGATCTCATTCATACAGATATGTGTGGTTGTATGCCCATAAGGTCATTAGGTGTTCTCTTTATTTTGTCACTTTCATAGATGATGCTACTAGAAACGTTTGGGTATATGCTAGCAAGGCAAAAGATGAGGTATTCCCTACTTTCAAAAAATGGCTTGCTTCAGTTTAAACTAAAAAAGAAACTAAGATTAAGGCTTTACATTCAGATAATGGGGGTGTGTATACTTCACATGAATTTAGACTTTTTTTTGAAGTCTAGAGGAATTCATAGAGAGTTTCGAGCTCCTTATACCCTAGTATAGAATGGTGTAGCTAAAAGGATGAATAAAACTATTCAAGATAGAGTAGTCTCTATGTTGCATCATGCAAACCTTTCACAAGGCTTTTGGGAAGAAGTAGTATTGAATGCAATTCATGTGATTAACCTTTCACCTAGACTGTCAAAGGTCTAAAAGTGGCACAAGAGTTATGGACATGGAAGCCACCATATTATGATCATCTTAGAGTTTTTGGGTGTGAAGCATATGTTCATATATCGAAGAATCTTAGATAAAAGTTAGACCATAAGTCAAAGAAATGCATTTTTCTTGGATATAGTCGAGAAGGAAAAATTGGATATTGCTTATGGGATCCTGATACATGATCCGTGATAAGAAGTGGTGATGTCATTTTCATTGATTCTAAGATGCTTAAATAGCCCATTCAGGAGGTTGAAGTGAGAAGAGTGGTGTTTGAGGATACTACTCCTCTACTTAGCATGCATAAAAATGTTGCACATAGGGATGTTGAGAATGTCGGATCAGATCAACTCTTCAAATGTTCTTGTTCAACAACCATTGAGATGCTCTACACGTGTCTCACGTCCACTTGATAGATATGTTTGAAGGTTTGGATTTTTCTCTTCTAACAGATGCTGGTGACCTTCCTGCTACAAAGAGGATATGCAGACAACTGATCATGTCAAGTGGGAGCATGCCATGAAGAGTGAGTTGGATTCTATTCACAAGAATGGTACTTTGGATTTAGTACCTTTGCCAAAGGCCAAGAAAGATTCACCATGTAAATGGGTATATAAGCTGAAATTCACATCACATACTGATCCTCCAAATTATAAAGTAGCACTTGATGCAAAGGGTTTTAAGCAACATCATGGTGCTAATTTCGAGTAAATCTTCTCTATAGTGATAACAATTACTACCTTGTGCATGTTTCTTGGATTCATTGCGATGGAGAACTTCGAGCTAGTCCAAATGGATGTGAAAACGTCTTTCTTGCATGGAGATCTTACAAATGAGATCTATATGGAACAACTAGAGGGTTATGTAGTTTATGGCAAAGAAAGTCTAGTTTCTAAGCTCAAGGAGAGCTTGTCTGGACTTAAACTATCCCCTAGATAATGATACCAAATGTTTCATGCTTTTATGAAGTCTCAAGGACATTCTCAAAGCAATCAAGATCATTTTCTCTACACAAAGAGATGTTGAGATGGCAGCTTGGTATGCTTGATACTTTATGTTGATGATATGTTGATTGATGGGAAGTCCTCTTATGACTTTTCAATTCTCAAAAAGAAGTTGAGTTAGACATTTGATATGAAGGATTTAAGGGATGCCAAACATATTCTTGGCATGTGCATTACTCATGATAGGAGTAAAAGATGCATATGCTTGTCTCAAAGTGAGTACATATCCAAAGTAATTCATAGGATCAATATGCATGCTACAAAGGCATTGATTACACCTTTACCCACATATGTGAAATTGAGCAATGTTGGTTGCCCCAAATCAAATGAGGAAAAGGAATTCATGAACAAAATTCCTTATGAGTGGATTGTTGGTAGTCTCATGTATGCTATGGTAGCTACAAGACTAGACATCGCATTTGTAGTGGGAGTTGTGAGTAGATATATCTCTAATCCTAGCAAGCAACATTGGGAAGCACTCAAGATGATTTTGAGATATGTACATGGCACTAAGGACCAGTCTCTATGCTTAGATAGAGGGAAAGAATCCATTATTGGTTATGCAGATTGTGTGGAGAATCCTCAGTGTAGTGTACATCAACGTACATTTTTTTCATTTTGTTGGAGGTGCTATCTCTTCGAGATCTCATCTTCAAGAATGTACAGTTGTTTCTGGCACTGAAGCACAGTATGTTGCAACAAGTGAGACATGTAAAGAGGCATCATCGCCTTCTCATATTACATATGATATGGGTCTACCTCAACATGTACCTCGTTTGCTCAGTGATGGTCAGAGTGCCTTTGCTTTGGCTAAGAATTTGGTCTATCATGCAAAGACCAAGCGCATTGAGATGAAGTATCACTTCATTAGAGATTGCTTAGCCATTGAGTGCATTATTCTTGAGAAGTTTCATATTCGAGATAATGTTGCAGATGCTTTGACTAAAGCTCTACCACAAGATAGTTTTCGATATTGTTGTCACTTGATGGGGGTTTATTTGATTCATGATCTTACATAATCACTTGTATTCTCTATAACATGCCCATCAAGTGGGAGGTATAATCTATATACTTACACTCACATATTCTTTATCATTTTTTTTCTCCCATCATTACTTTGGCCATATTGGCCTTTTGTGGGAGATTTTTACTGTTAGTGTCCATGCAAAATTCCAAATGGCCACTGGACACTTTTGTATATGTTCTATTATAAAATATATAGTCGCATATCAGCCATAGATTATAAGTTTGATCGCATGTGTAACACCTAAGAAGTCTATGGTTCTGCTCTCCTGTATTGTGTTTTTTGTGTATTCCCCACCCTCTGTTCATAGTATCGTGTGTAATGCTTGGAGCTTAGTGTTCTATTCCCAGGATATGTTCGTGGAGCTCTTGAGAAGGAGAGTGCACTCTGGTACATTGCCATCAAGATATGTCATAGTGTAGCAGAATACGTACTGCTTTTGATCTGCACTTGTAGCAGAATTTTAGAATGTCCTTATCCATTTTTGAGGATCATTTACTAAGCCTTTATTAGGTTCTACACGCACAATGTAGAGAATGTGTAGAGAATCATCAATCTACATCAGCGTACATTTCTTTAATTTTTTGGAGGTGCTATCTCTTGGAGATTTCATCTTCAAGAATGTATAGTTGTTTCTACCACTGAAGCAGATTATGCTGCAACAAGTGAGGAATGTAAAGAGGCATCATTGCTTTCTAATCTTACTTATGATATGGGTCTACCTCAGCATATACCTTTTTTGCTCAGTGATGGTCAGAGTGCCTTTTCTTTGGCTACGAATTTGGTCTATCATGCAAAAACCATGCACATTGAGATGAGGTATCACTTCATTAGAGATTTCTTAGCCGTTGAGCGCATTATTCTTGAGAAGTTTCATACTCGAGATAATGTTGCAAATGCTTCGACTAAAGCTCTACCACAAGATAGCTTTCGATATTGTTGTCACCTGATGGGGGTTTACTTGATTCATGATCTTACATAGTCACTTGTATTCTCTATAACATGCCCATCAGGTGGGAGGTATAGTTTGTATGCTTACACTCATATATTCTTTATGATTTTTCATTTTTCTCCCGTTGTTACTTTGGCCATATTGGCCTTTTGTGGGAGATTGTTACTCTTAGCATCCATGCAAAATGCCAAATGGCCTCGAGAAACTTTTGTATATGTTCTTTAATAAAACATGGCATAGATTGTTAGCTTGATCGCATTTGTAACACCGAAGAAGTCTATGTTTGTGGTCTGGTGTATTGTGTTTTTCTCCTTATTCCCCACCCTCTGTCCGGAGTATCGTGTGCAATGCATGGAGCTCAATTTTCTACTCCTAGGATATCTTTGTGGAGCTCTCGAGAAGGAGAGTGAACTCTAGTGCATCGCCATAAAAATACATCACACTTTAGTGGAATACAGACTACTTCTGATCCGCACATATAGCGGAATTTTAGAGGGTTCTCATCCATCTTTGAGGATCATTTACAAAGCCTTTACCCACACACTTTGTATATTTTTTTATTCATTTTCTATTAACAATGTATCTACTGATGGATGGCAACACTAATGAGTACATGTGTATCAAAGTTTTTGGTTTATCTTTGGTTTCCATTGTGATGGTTTGTAGTATGGCTTCTTTCATTTCCAAATATCTCTTGCTTGAACCCACTTTCAGTCCTACCTCACTAATAGATTTCATCATCAAGTACCTGCTTCCTCTCCCACGTGCTTCTATACTACCTTGAAAGTGTAGGTGGGGCTCAGTGGACTACCTATAGGAAACTCATCCTGCATGAAAATGTGGCCTGCCAGATAGGGACGAAATGACCACACCCCTTTAGAGCCTGATCCAACCATGCCGCTCCTTACCCCACCATGAGTGACTTCCCTTAGACAACGACCTATCATCCTCATTGTCTTAACTGTAATTGCACCCCTATCATGAGGAAGGAGATAAGGAAGACATCTCACACAAACACTCTCACAATCAAAGAGGAGCACACACACAAATTGAGGGAAGGAAGAATGATCTTTCTCTTCTTCTTCTATTACATAAAAGGAATGTAAAAGAATGAGTCTAAACACAACAATATAACAAGTGCAATATATAAAGAACAATACATAAGGAAAGTCCTAATGTCCATAGACGAGTGAGCTAGCAAGAAAAAAATGTGCCATCACTCTTGATAGATAAATGTGGTAAATCTCAATGAAGGATCCCTAACATATACCAACATGACCACTATATATGTCAAGAAATTGAAAAAGTGATATGTGTCATCTTGGATCATCACATGTTGAGCTTGCTATCTCAACACTGCCCCTCAAGCTCAACATCATGTCCTCTAATCCAAGCACAAAACTTCTTCAACTTCTCTACTCCAAGTGCTTTAGTGAAAATATCAACAACCGGCTCATCTCTTCTCCCATAAACAAGATCAATATCACCTGCTAATACCTTCTCTCTGATAAAGTGATAATATACCTCGATATGCTTTGTTCTAGCATGAAAAACAATGCTCTGTGCTAGTTATATGTTGTTAAGGTTATGACAATAGATGGTGATATGCTTTTGCACTTCCACACCTAAGTCTGTAAGTAGCATCTCTAGCCATGATGCCTCACATGCAGCCATTACAACACCTCTATACTCAGCCTCTATACTTGACAAAGCCATAGTGGGTTGCATCTTATTGATCCATGTAATAACTATAATCCCAAATGAGAAATGAAAGCCAATAGTAGATCTTCTATCTAGAATGCTATGAGCCCAATCTCGATCAGTGTATCCATGAACTTGCAAATCTACACTAGCTTCATAAAATAATGCATAATCCAAAATAGCGATCATATAACATAGAGTGCACATCTAAATTTGGCTTCTTGGGAACTTGCATAAATTGACTTTGAAGTCCAACAATGTAGCTTAGATCAGGCCTTGTAATTGTGAGACATATCAGACTTCCCACAATTTTCTTGTACATTAAGCATTTTCCAATGCTTCACATGATGTACTATCCACCTTCAAGCTCTGCTCTAATGGCATAGAAATTGGCTTACAATCAGCCATACGATACTTTTGTAGCATACTCAAGGCATATTGCCTTTGTGACATCCTTATACCTATTTTTGTATGTATAAACTCAATGCCTAAAAACTAGGACAACACAACAAGATCTTTCATGTCAAATTCCTACATAAGGAGTTGCTTTACCTCTTTAATGCTATATTGTCAACTCCTACAATCACGTCATCAAGATAAATAGCCAAAATTGTGATGCAACCATCACCCTTTCCTGCATATAATGAATGATTTGCATCACACATCGAAAATTCAATGGTGGTCAAATAATCAGTAATCCCTGCATGCCAAGCACGATGGGTTTGTTTAAGTCCATGGAAAGCTTTTTGCAACCTACAAACATATTCTGGGTGCTTTGAGTCTTCATATCCTTGTGGCTGGTCCATATATATTTTTTCTTGTAACTCACCACGTATGAAAGCATTCTTCACATACATCTAATGCAAAGGCCATCCTTTTGCTATAGCTAATGCAACAAGTGTTTTGAAAGTAGACAATTTAGCTACATAGTTTACCGTTTCTTTTGAATCAATGACATACATCTATGCATATACTTTTACTACCAATCGTGATTTGTACCTGTTTATGCTACCATCAACATTGTGCTTTACCTTGTATACCCACTTGTAGTCTATGGGTTACTTTCCTTGCGGCAATGGAACTAGCTTCCATGTATCGTTTTCATAAATTTCTCCTCATCCACAATGTTTTTCCAATCTACATTTCCAATTGCCTCTTCAAAACAAGAAGGTTCAACATCTTGTATTACCTTGGTCATGTAGGTGCAATGATGAGCATGTAACTATCATACATGAATCATTGTAGTGAATTCCATATCCTCCCATATCTTCTTGGTCTTGGGTCACTTCTCTTTTTATCATCTGCATGTGCCTTTCTTACTCCCATGGTCTTGTATTACCTTGGTCATGTAGGTGCCATGATGAGCATGTAACTATCATACATGAATGATTGTAGTGAATTCCATATCCTCCCATATCTTCTTGGTCTTGGGTCACTTCTCTTTTTATCATCTGCATGTGCCTTTCTTACTCCCATGCTCTTCAAACAGCGCAATCCAAGTTCCTCATGAAGGTTGTTTTCTCAACCGCTTGAACCTCGATCAATGTCTTCAAAACCTATGGATGTTTTACTACCAATAGAAATCTTTTCTTTACCTTTATTGGATGTATTTGATGAATTTTCCTAACTAAAATTTCCATGCAATATTTCTCTCCATGGATTTGAGTTGGAACTATTGCTTGGTGCTGCATCTGGTCCACTTAGAACTTGAGATTCTACACCTCATTTTTTAGCTTTGTTTTTTTGTCATTTAGTTCAAGATTTAGTCCTTCTTTGGCATCTGCATAGAATCTTGACATTTCATCAAATACCACATCTCTGCTTACTTTCACATGCCATGTGAGTGGTTTATAACATTTATATCCCTTTTGTGCAAGGGAGTACCCAATGAAGATACATTTTTCCAACTTTTGGATCAAGCTTCGTCCTCAATTCATCTAGAATATGTACATATGCATTACAACCAAAAACTTTGATATGTGTTAAGTTCATGATGTATAAAGTAGTGTGTGCAACTTCTCACCAATAACAATGAGGCACATTCTTCTTAGCCATCAATACTCTTGCTATTTCTACAACATGTATATTTTTCCTTCACCGATGCCATTCTATTGTGGTGTGTACCTGCATGAAAACTGAGCTCAAATTCCATGACCTTTAAGAAAGTGATCCACTGGCTTGTTTCTTATTTCTAGAGGTGTTTCCACAGTTTGAAACCCTTATTCCAGAGCCTCGTAGTTCACTCTTATTTCAGGGTCTATGTCCTCAAAGTTGATCCACTAGCATGTTTCTTGTTTCTAGAGGTGTTTTCACAATTTGAAACCCTTGTTCCAGAGCCTATTTGCATTTAGGAGGTTCCAAGAAGTGACACCCCTAAGGCCCATTATCAAAAACCAAATTGAGTCATTTTGTCTGGTACGAGCCGCCTATTTCCAATCTTCTCTGATTCTAATACATTTTTTGAGCTTGTTCCAAATCTTCCATAGGGAATGCACAAGATTTGAGCCTTTAGAGGAAATCAGAATCAAGGAGAATAAAAGGGTAAGGAGGCTCATGTCCTTCCAACCATGGAGGCCCACTAGTGAAATCATGTTCTTGTTCCTAAAATGAGCTTGGCCCATGAGGTCTCACTGTTGCACCAAGCCTTGATGATCCATTTTGCCGCCAGCTTATCGGTGATGCCTTTAATATCCATAATACCCACACCCCCACAACCCTTTTGGCTAATGTAGCTAGACCATTTGATTTTGGCAACCCCCCTTCTGTTTTCGTCCCCTATCCAAAGAAAGTTTCTACCGATTCTTTCCAACTTGCTAAGCTCTTGATCACTTGATCTCTAGTAAGAAAGAAAAGAAAATTTCGAGTTCATTTCTATGTTGCATATGAGGAGAACATAATTGATTGCTTCCGTAGCTCAACATTAGGTATTAGCTCAAAATTCAGCCAATTTCGAGACCATTTCTATGTTGCATGGTAAGTTTTTTATTAGAACATAATTGATTGCTTCCGTAGCTCAACATTAGGTATCCTTGATAGGTGGTAAGCATATGTGAGTGCTGAACTTTCTTTACTATTAATTCAATATTATAATCCATCAAGTGTAACAACCACCTAATGAGCTTTCTATGGTATAGATCTTATTAACTAGTTATTATAAAGTTAGGTGATCAACAAAGATCTTGAATTTATTTGCAAGTAGATAATGCCAAAACTTATTTCACGGTGTACACCAAATCCAAGCTTCTTGTTCAGTAGTGGTACTCTGGTTGCATCATGTAGGTGTGAACTATCAGCCTCATAATCAGTGGTGAAGGCCAAATTTCGCATGTGATTTTGACATGCTAAGATGCATCTGATTCCAAAATTACAAGCATCTACATGGATGTGGAATGTTTTTTTTTACAGCTCACGGATTTATATATTTGTGCCAACATAAGGAAACGTTTTAGTTCTTCATAAGAGTGCTCACACTCTTCAATCCATTCAAATTTTTTCAATAAGCGATACACGGGCTTAGATATGCATGAACCATTTATTGGAAACGTAGTGTCCCATAAAAGCTTGGATTTCTTTCACACTACATGTTTAAGTAGCTCTACGATTTCGAGGATCTTATCCTCATCTATAGGTATGCCATTCTTTGATTATACACCCAAGAATCGTGCCTTGCTAGACCACAATTATATTTTAATGAGTTTAAACAAACTTTGTAAAAGTGGAACTTTTCAAAGATCTTTCTAAGGTCTAATACGTGGTCATTACATGTGCAAAAGTATTCACATAAATATTGTAAATAAACCTCTCTGAATTTCTAAAAACAAATGCTTGACTACATCGAACTTCAGCGTTTTGAAAGTGGAAGGGGCCTTTGTGAGTACAAACAAAATCATGTGGAAAGTGTAGATCCGCCATTCAATCACAAAGGTTTTATATGTTGATCCTCTAGTACTATGGGCACTTGCATATCCAGAGAACCATCAAGAAAGCTATTGAGTTCCTTACCGGCTACCTACTGTAGCACATGATCTATAATTCGGATTGGATAGCTATCCCTATAGTGGTAGTGTTTACCTTCTTCAAGCTTATGCACTCTTGCAGTTTGTAATTCTTCTTAGATACTGTCATTATGGATGAAACCCATTCGATTTTCTTAATTTCATAAATGAAATCGGCATCCAAAATCTTATCTATTTCCTCTTTAATCTTGTTTCATTAGGCATCATTATACATATAACGTGCTTTCTTAGATTGTTATGCATCAGGTGTTGTAGGGATTCTTTGTGCACAAATTCTAGATCAACACTTTTGAGATCTTTATATGTCCAAGTGAGGGCGTTTTGATACTTCTACATGATTTCAATAAGAACACCTTCCTTGGAACATAATAAATTATTAGCAATATATGAGCAATCCTCCTTGTTATCTTCAATGGTAACAATTATCTTTTTGATCTTCTCCTTGTTATCCAAGCACTCTTGCTTTGTTTGTTATCCCTTGAGCATGGTTGAGACCAGATTTCATTCTTCTATTTGATATTTCTCATAGTGATCTTTCATTTTGAATTGAGAATTTTGCCTAAATCTATTTTTTGTGTTAATTTTGGGTTTAGGATTTTTTTTTTTTCTCATGCACTTGTTAAAAACTCATATGGAGACATCTATATACCAGTATATGATTCTGTTAGCCCCATGTCATGTCGATAGTCTTCCTTGAAAGAGTATGGACCATTCATCACAATGCTTTTACAATCACTACCATATCTATTTCATTGCCACTTGGTGTTAATTTTATAACATTCATGGATTTTGCTAGTTCAAGTGTCATATCAGATTCAATGGGGGAATAAAAAAGATTCATTACGAATAAATCAAAATGGTTTCTCTCCTTCCCAAAACCATGTGTCATTTTTATTTTGTTCACAACTACTTCTGACGTATAGGATTTGTGTCCAATCGATGAATGAAATTTGGATGCTCTTAGTCTGGTGATTGACATATATTCAAGATCTTTAGTATATTGCTCGATAAGATCACTTCGATTCAAAAATCTTGCTTGACACAACTAAATACGATTTTCTTCATGCATCCATATTGTTTAGTTACAGCCATTGATATTTGTAGAACATTAGTCAGCTTCATTGTGAATCACTCTCCATTGAAGAGGCAACACATCTCTCTAAGAGTTTCTATGTAGACTAATTCTCATCATTGTGTCTTCATGCTATAGATATGTAGCGTTTCCTCCCAACTCTTGCACCAATTTCACCTAGCTTCAAATGTGTCTTCTTAAGAGCAACTCGTATTTTCTTTCCTTGCAAATCTCACATACGGATAGACTATGGTCAAATTTGAATCCACAAGTGGTCAAGACTATATTTTCTAGAAGAAGAAGAAGGGGTCTCTCCATACGTCCATTATTCAGTTGTAGGCCCATTCAAGTGGTTCATAAGGTTGACTTACCCCACTTCTCCCATAACGTATTTGATATAAATAGCTACATCTTTCGCTAAATAACAATATCTTAGTCATCACACAATTATAGGTCATAAAAAGAGCATGTTTTCCTTATCTCACTCATTATAATATCTAGAGTCTTGTAGACGGAAATTGTGTAGGTGCGACTTAGTACCCATTATTTGTCCATTGGATGAGTGGCATAGCTTTAAAGTAGTGTTGTTGCATCATTCTGATGCTATTCCAAAGTTCCTTCTGTGTCTCAAAGAACATTAAAAACTATAAGCCACTTTATTCCAATATTTTCGGCCTACATGTTCATCAAGAGACAATTCATTATTCAATAGATCATTGTGTGCTTGAGATTTTGAGAATGAAGGTTTGCGTCAAGAGTAGGTATCATTCTGCCACATAGGTTTTATTATTTGCTCCCAGAGTCCCGTGTCCAACCTCCTTCAAGATTTGGCATTTACCTTTCTTCTTTTACTAATGCAACATATGCTATTTTGGGCTCCAATGGAGCTTCTTGCACATTAGGTAATCAATCTAGCTAGGTCTTGAAAAATTTCAAGTCCTTCCACATGCATGTGCAAAGAACCATATTGGAACTTTTTCTTGATAATTATTCTGCCATTTTGATCATTTGATGGCACATTGCCAACCATTCCTTTTCCAAGTCCCATCAAGGATAACATCTTTCTTGATGCTGAATGGATGGCCTTACCTTGACGCAATCATGATAGACTCTTAGTAGTCCATCAAAGTGCTAACTTAGAGGGAGAGTTAGGGCTTAGCTAAATTTTTTCCATGGATTAGTCAAGCTTAAGACTTATGAAAACCTTTTGTTCCTGATTGTATGTGGCTTTGTTCTTTTTTGAGCATTGATTCCGTTTGATTGAGTTTATCCTCAAGTTCAACAAACCGTTTTTGCCATTTCTTCTCCCAACATATTCTGTGAGACTTCTAGGTGCCCTTGGTTTGATTCGAAACACATTTTAAATGTAATCCTCCATGGTCGTGGTGAGTAGGAGATAAGTTTTCATGCATAATTCCAGACTTTGAAATCCATTGATGAAGTCGAAAATTAGTTTCA
Organism: Ceratopteris richardii; assembly: GCA_020310875.1. Classification (NCBI taxonomy): domain Eukaryota; kingdom Viridiplantae; phylum Streptophyta; class Polypodiopsida; order Polypodiales; family Pteridaceae; genus Ceratopteris; species Ceratopteris richardii. The sequence goes on along the minus strand of CM035412.1, from coordinate 40,052,825 downwards.
CAGTTGAAGGAAGGGCATCTAGCATGCATCAAGCTACCTACTACTTGTAGCATTGAGGATCTAGTCTTAAATCATCATGGTTTCCTTGCCTAAATCTTGTAATCATAGTTTGACGAGTGACTCATGATTTAGTGAGTTCCCTGATGAAGGTCGTCAGAAGTTCATTTCTGTTTTGAAATATTTGTATGATGAATGTTTGGAACTAAGCAAGTGTTTTTGTTTTTATGATGTCAAAATGCTTCTTATTGTTTGAAGAAATAATGGACTTCTTCCACGTGCATAACTTACATGAATTTAGAATCGTGTGCACAGGGATCACATTGTCTTTTGTAGAGCTCCCACATACACTTAACGACTTGGGAAGGACGAAGAATGGAGCCAAGATCTAGCCTTTGGACTACATTCTTTATTGTTGCACTATTGGAGGAGTTGGATTTGACTTGAGGCATTGTAGGCACGTGTTGATGAACATGAAAGATCTGAAATGTCCTTGAGTTGACCACTATGGCAGATTTACAATCGTCGTGATGGGTGGAACTATCAGCTCTGGTAGTATTCCTAAAATAGGCATGGTAATAGGTATATTTACAAACGCCAAAGAAGAAATATGTTGGAAAAAAGGTTCTCAGTTCTACATATAAAACATTTGAGATACGAGTAGATGTAGTAGTAGTGTGATCCATGGAGATATGAGTGGTATGAACAAGGGTAAAATTTTATCTAGAGCAGGACCTTGCATTTTAGTGACTATGGATGGTGTAGGATTGCTCTAGGGCATCAAAAAAGGCGGTGAAGCATTCCATAGACCATGGATTGGAGTGAACTTTTTCCTAGGAATGACATCCACAACGAATGTGAGGCCAGGGTGAGTGTAGCTATTTTAGGTGTTGCCTTACTAGAGGAAAATAAAATCTTTTTCATTCATCCTTATATACACAATATCATGCAGTCGGCATAATTAAAATTTTGGATGCCCAATGTGACCCCCTAATTCCAGGTAGTGGAAGAGCCAAAAAGGCTCGTGTTTTCTTGGGCAAAGTACACCTCAGGGAAAGAGCAATTGCTAATCCATGGAAGGGAAAAATCAACAAGAATCATATCCATTATTTGCATTGACACTAGTCTACATAAATGAACCCATTTATCACATTTTCCGCCCATTACACATTAATGAAGCGACCAACCAACGAGTAGAAAACTAAGTCCTCATCTTCAATGGATTGCGATTTCTTTTGGTGCCCCGTTTGGATTCACATTGGCTTTCATGTTTGCCCCAAATGGGGAGTTGGAGAGATAGACACCTGGGCCTCCTTGGTCTCCCTCGCCCACAACATGCTAATTTGTAGTGACTTCAACATGGTGGAGGACCCTGTAGAAAGATGTACCAACAAGGGCCACGTCATCCACAATCGTGAGAAAGAAACTTGGGCCAAAACCATGCTTCACTTGGATTTGGTCGGATTCAAAGATGCGAATTGCTTTTCGTGTTCTAATCTCCAAGCATGCAAGGACTTGAGGAAGCTAGACTTGATAAAAGCTACATTGCTCAACGCATTATTCATCAGTGGGGTCATCCTACCCTCTGGCAATGCATAAACCTCACCATCTCTAATCCCTACCCGATCATTATCTCATTCCAACCTCCCACCGAAACCCATAAGGCTCCTTGGTTTCATGCTTGCTTGACCTCTTTCTGTCTCCCCTCCGTCCATCAAGAAATTACTGAAGTGTGGAAGGAGGCTTTTGCCACTCACTCGTCCCCAGCCAAGTGTTGGAGATATGCAGTCATAAAGTCACGTCAGATCATGATAAGAACCAGGAACATAATCCAGACTGTTCTGTGTTCACATAGAGAAGGTCTATATCATAAACTCTGGAGACTTGAGGAGGAAGTGAACAAAGGAAAAGCCCAATCCCAAAAGGTTCTTCGTAGGATCAATGCACTGTTGAGATATGAGGAAGAAATTCAAAGAAAAAATTTGCAATTTTTTTAAAAGAAGTGGTGGGTTGGCAAAGCCGATAGACCCACCAAAGAGATGTGCAACATTCTTAAAAGAAAATAGAATAGAGAATCGATCCCCCTATTGCTAGACTCAAACGGTTATGTATGCAATATGGAAGAAGAAAACTTTTGAATCATTGAAGAACATTTTACGAGACTCCTAGGAACCTCGACTCCCCTCTCCGCTCATAGTCGGGACTGCATGGCGGCCATCTCTAGGGTATCCTTCCTTGACGCCCCTATCTCAGAAGAAGAAATCATTGAATTCATTGATGCCCTTCCTAGAGGGAAAAGCCCGAGGCCGGAGGGGCTCACTAATGAGTTCTTTAAATCCTTCAAGTTGCTGATTAACACCCCTCTTCATTTGATATAGCAAGAGGCACTCGAGTTTAGTGCACTCCCCTCTTGTCTCAACAATGGCATCATCAAGTTAATCCACAAAAAAGGGGAAAATAACAGAACTAAAAACTGGCATCTGATTAAAATGCTTCAAACAGGATATAAGATCATTGCCAAAGTCATAGCCAACAGAATTTCCTACCACTTGAGAGCATGGTTAAGCGAGGACCAAAAAGGTTTCATCAAAGGAAGGTCAATATTGGAAGCCATTACAGATATTTAGGAAGGTTTGGACTTCGCAGACGAGTCACGACAAGATGTGGTTTTCCTCAAGATCCACTTAGACAAAGCTTATGATAGGCTGGAATGGGACTATATTGTGCAGTCGCTTCAAGATCTTGGATGTAGCCAGAAATTCACCAACATGGTCTTGCCCTCCTAAGAAATGCCTTGACTCAAATTAATGTTAATGGCCAACTTTGGAAGGTGATCAAACTAAAAAGATCGATTAGGCAAGGGTTCCCGTTGGCTCCCCTTCTCTTTGCCATTGCCATGGAAGGGCTTTGACAACTTGTGGAGCATCAAGTGGAAGCAGGTAATATCAAAGGCCTCCGATTGCCTCGTGATGATGGCGAGATCACTATGAGACGTTTTGGCAATGATATGAATGCATTTTTCCACAATGATAGGAACAACCTAGAGAAATGTTGGAGGTGCCTAGATACTTTCTGCAAAGCCTCTGGATCCAAAATGAACCACTCAAAGATTGCTTTTAGAATGATTGTTGGGACCCAGCCCAACCTTCTCTTTGATCATGGCTATCAAATTATTCCTCCGAGCCAAATTTTTTGGCTTCTTGGGATTCCCTTGGACTTTGGTATCTCGTTTGAGCAGTAGTGGATTTGGGTCCTAGCCAGACTCAAAAGCAAGTTGAATTATTGGAGAGGTATGCAAATCAATCTCCCTGATCGCACAATGGTCATCAACACATTCCTCATTTCATCGAACATTTACTTCCTCTCTTGTTGGAGACCAAAAGAGAAGGAGCTTTAAAAATTGGAAAGTATTTGCAAAAACTTCCTTTGGATGGGCGACCACAACAGGAAGGGGGTGCCTAAAATCAAGTGGTCCATCTGCACTAGCCAAAGGGATAGTGGGGGCCTTGGCATTCTCAACATTGGGTGCATGGCTAACAAACTTGCAAAAAAATGGATGATTAAGGCATGGTGCAATGGGGAGGCCTCGCGGGGTAAGTTGATCTTCAGAAATAAGAATGGATTGGCTTTCATGGGATTCCCAAATTACAAGAATCTTGACATTCTCACCCTCTTGTTTTCCTCGATTCAAGTTGTCCTGAAAGGCTCAAATCTTGTGTGCTCCCTATGGAAGAGATGGAATAAAGTCAAAAGCTTCATAAGAATCAGTGAAGATTGGAAGTGCACAACTGATATCAAACAGAATGACTCTATCTGGTTCCCGATTCATGGCATCAGGAATGTGGAATCTTGGAACATTAAAAATGCCAAGAGACTTTGGAACAAAGGCTTCAAAAAATGGGAACATCTCTGGAAACAGGACAACAACCAGTGGATCAACTTCGAGGATATTGACCCTAGCATCAATCTTACCTATGAAGAATGGAATACTTTACAAACTAGAGGTCTGTTGGTGCAATTCACAAGCCTACACACTTGACTTGAAGTACATTCATATATGTAGAAGCATGGGAACCAATGCTAGTAGTTAATTACCACTTTACTCCTTTGTAAAAGTCACATTTGAGTTTGGAATCTTTGTAAACACCAACCAAGGAAATCTCGTGGATTTTATTAGTTGTAAAGCATCAATTAAGTAGATGGAATATCTCATAGGATGTAGGAGCTTGATTAAAGGGAGCCAAAGTTTGAATTCAAATTCAAACTTTGAGCTCAATCATTTTAAAAGTTCAACTCAAAAAGTCACGGATAGCGACTCATCATTCAGAGCTCCTCATTGTCAATTCTGAGTGTGTGTGAGGCCTACACTCTAGCCCACACCTATCTACATCATTAGGCAATGATTTTCATGCCAATGGTATTGTACACAAGTGTTCATTAATACATATATCTACATTGTTCATTTCTAAGTTCTCTATCATAGTACTTGAAAGTCTATCAACTTGGGGAGAGCATATCTCACTCATTTCCTCACCAAATGCAAATATCTAAAGCTTGTTGGAATCAGCTCAGCGTTTTCTACATGCAATCAAAATGTGAAGGATTTCTATTCAGCCATTTCAGAGAAAAGCTCGTCGAGATGATCACTGGTCAAAGTCTGCAATAGTCCTAAAAAATCGAGGGTAAAGGTTTACTTGCTAAATTGCTTTCTCTGAGCATAGTTAATCTTTCTATATCATTAGACTTGGAATAGTTAGCTTGCTAAGCGAGTTAAATACCCCTAAAAGGAATTTTTCCAATTCCTACTGTGCAGGGCATACTGAGCAAAGGATCCAGTAGGTGTCAAGTAAAAAATAGAAGGTTTTCTTGGAAGCTTGAAGTTCAAAGTTGTCTGTTTTGATTTAATCTTTACATACATCATTTCCAAAGTACATAGGCCATTTTATGGTGTCATTGGATAGCTAAAAGGGTCCACTTATCAACTCTAAAGCATCAGAGGGCTGGTACAAAGCAGGATTTGGGAGTACCTACTCTTCCTCTTGGAGTGTCCATCCATCATTCCCAACAGTGGTATCAGAGAAAATTAAGGTAAAATGGGAGATGGTTTTCCTTCATTTATTGATAAATTGGATAGGAACAACTATCAGCCATGGTCTCTAAGGATGAGGACGTACCTACAAGGAAGGAGTCCTTATGGATACATCTCAAGAGATGAGGAATTTCCCTCATTCAAAACCAGAGGACTACCAACAAAGGAAGAACATGAAAAACTCAACACATGATGTGCAAAGGATGCATTAGCAAGGTCTTATTTACTCAACTCCATCTCTGATTTTCTTTTGCCACATATTAGAAATTTTAAGACATCCCAAGAGACTTGGGAGACCTTGTCATCTTATTTTTCTTCCAACACAAGGGCTAGGAAAAATCAGTTGTGGATTGAATTCACCACATTAAGGAAGCAACCTAAGCAAGTTGTTTCAGAGTTTGTGACCAAGATTAAAGATGTAGCAGATCAGTTAGCACGTATAGGAGAAGAGATTGAAGAAGAGCAGATAGTAAGGCAAGTGATCAATGGGATCAAAGCTGATGACAAATGGGAAAGCTTCACTAGTGCCATGGACCTTTACATGGACATGTAGATTCCAGACCTTACCACTCTCTTGGGGCAATTGTTTACTCATGAAGCCAAGCTCAATAAGAATGGAGATACATCTAAAGGTGTTGGTACAAGACAATCAACAATTGAAGATCTTTAAGTCCGCAGAAACTTCAGCAAAAATTTCCTTAAAAAGGTCACCGGAAGGTCACCGGAACAATACCGGAACAGTACCGGAAACTCACAGTAAAGTCACCGGAATGTTACCGGAATTGATCAATTTTACAGTTTTCAGTTCATGAAGAGTTGAAAGATGAAAGGAGGAAGAAAAGAACAAATTTTGAAGCTTGGAAGAAGAACCGGAAAAAGTTGTACACATATGTACAGTAGTATAGTCAGCGTTATAAGCTTGTATAAATTTATCTATAAATACCTGGGAAAGTGTCGAGGCAGTATGAGAGAAAAAAGGCGTAGAGATGAGAGACATATACGAGAGTATAGAGAGAATGAGAAGTTAGATGTCATGAGACATATGAAAAGTTAGTTGAGTTTTTCCTCTCATCACTCAACTGTAACTTTCTGAATAATCGAAAGATACTGCACCGAAATTTCTGTGTGTTCTTCATCTGTGATAGATGATTTGTGAAATCCTTTTGAGGATATCTAAGTCTATAGTTAATCAATCTATAGCTTAAGTTTCAGAGTTAAATTGTAAACAGAAACCGAGAATTGTCAGTAGGAACATTCATATGTGTTGAGTGTTCAAAGTTTACTGAAACAGGCGCATTTCCAGTGATCAATGTTTTGATCATTTCTCAGTGCATACTTTAAAGTTTTGCATGAGTGAGGGCTTAATCTTTAAGTTAGAAGATAAGCTACTCGTAACCAAAAGCATTTGCTTAAACGGGTTTTATTCAAGGAGAACCAAGTCTTAGAAGTTGCAGGTGTAAAAGTCGACTGTTCAGAATGACAGTTTCAGACATAGGTAACTTGTGAAGGTGTTTTCTCAAGTTATACTAAATATTTTGAAGAACTTTAACTTGAAAGAGATGTGCAATCTCTAGGTGACACTTCATACAAAGTTTCATAAAAAACCTTTACATGTTTGTCGGATTAATTTGAAGAAATTGTGCAGCAGACTTTTGTGTTGTGAAGTCTTTGACTTACTCTTGGTGTAGAGGTGCTCTAATCACAAGAGTAGGTTATTCTTTTGGAGATTAACACTCTCCATCAGTGGTATCAGAGCAGGAGACATCAAAATCAAAGATAGGAGGATCCCGATTGCTGCGGTTACAAAGAATTCAACAACTGAAGAACTAAAAGGTGAAAGCTTGAAGGCAAAACCTGAGGAAGAGATCATACGATATCAAGAAAGACAAACGGAGTCTAATTTGAAGCAAAGGTACATATATTATTCATAAAGGTTGAAGATTTCAATACACAGGAAGACACAAGATGGGAGATTCTCTGCAGATAGAGAAACTGGATAGAGAAAACTATCCTGCGTGGTCAATGAGGATGGAAGCTCATCTTATGAGCAAAGATTTGATAGCTTATATCACAGGAGAAGAAGAAAAGCCACAGTTCAGAGATTCTAGTGTTCCGACTAGGGAAGAGTTAGCAGATTTGAAAAACTGGATGAAGAAAGATGCTCAAGCTAGAAGCATTATCTATATGGCAGTCAATGATTACTTGTTACCTCATATTCGAGGTCTTGAAAGTGCAACTGACATTTGGAATGCTTTGGAGGAGCATTTCCAGAATACTACTAAGTCAAGGAAGGCATCCTTATGGGCAGAGTTTACAACCTTCAAGAAGAAGGCTTCTCAGTCCATTTCAGACTATGTGACAAGGATGAAAGACATTGCAGATGCATTAGGAGCTGTTGACGAAGACATTGAGGAGGATAAATTGGTAAGGCAAATTCTTACAGGCTTAAGAGGTGATGACAAATGGAAGCCGTTTATTTTGTCTACAGAGTTATCACTTGATCATTTCACTCCAGATTTAAATCAGTTGCTAGGTCATATGCTAACATTTGAGAATGATGTTAAAGGAGATGGTGACAAGAGTACAGGTCATGCAATGTACTCAAAAGATAAAAAGAAGAATAGCAAAGGAAAGCAACAAGCAAATGAAGATGAAGGAACAACTAGCCAAGCCAACTTCCTAAGAGGAAGAGGAGGTGGCAAAGGTAGAGGAAGAGGCAGAAACAACAAAGATGGAGGCAAAGCTTGCTGGATTTGTGGTAAGACAAATCATTTAGCTAATGATTGTTGGCACAATACTCAAAGTAATAATGGATATAGTCAAAGTTACAATGCAAGAGGAAGAGGTGGCAGAAATCAAAGAGGAAGTTTCAGAGGCAGAGGTGGTAGGAGTTACTTTGGAAGAAATGCAGGTAGAGGATTCCAAAGTCAACAATATAACAATACCTACTACAATTACGCTTCAGAACAGAAGGAGGATTCAACATTGATATTGAATGCTACTTGTGAAAGGCAGAGTGAAGATCAAAGAGTCTTCTACATTGACTCAGGATGTAGCAATCACCTGAGTGGAAACATATCATTGATGACTGATTTGGAGAATAAAGTTTCTAATCATGTTGTTCAAACAGGTGACAACACGAAGCATAAAGTGAAGTCGATTGGATCAGTAAAAGCTAAAGACGGTAGTACCTTACTGGGTAAGGTTCTGTATGTTCCTACAATTCCTAAAAATTTGATAAGTGTAGGACAAATCGTTGAAAAGGGATATGAAGTAAGATTCACTAATGAAGGAGTATACGTGGAAGATCCCAGTCAAGGGTATAAACAGATTGTTTCAGGAAAGAAAGAAGGAAGACTGTTTACACTGAAGATTCAAGGCAACATTGGTCAGGCCATGTTTACATATGAAGGACAGAAAATTTCTGAGTTAGATCTTTGGCACAAGAGGCTTGGACATTTCAATGAAAGAGGTATTAAAGATATGGTTAACAATGGTTCAGTGCTTGGATTGCCTAATGTTGCAGGTCAACATATGACATACAAATGTGAGGCATGTCAATTAGGTAAAGCTCATAAGAACTCTTACTCCAAGCATGGTTTTATGCACTCAGAGAAGCTTGAGTTGGTACACACAGATGTGTGGGGACCATCAAAGGATTTCAGTATAAATGGGTCAAGATATTATGTGATTTACGTTGATGATGCTACTAGATGGATCACTATCTATGTGATCAAGGATAAGTCAGAAGTATTCAATACATTCAAACATTATCATGCGTATGCAGAAAGAATTACAGGTCATAAACTGAAGAGACTAAGATCAGATGGAGGGGGAGAATATTTCTCCAACGAATTTAGTGATTACTTATGGAATGCAGGTATAAAAAGGGAAGTTACTTGCAGATACTCTCCTCAACAAAATGGTGTAGCAGAAAGGAGGAATAGGACTCTTGTTGAGTTTGCAAGGTCCATGATGAATGAGAAAAATTGCCCTAATTATTTGTGGGCTGAAGCTGTAAATACAGCTACTTATTTGGTCAATAGGTTACCATGTAAAGCCTTGCAGGGTATGACACCATATGAAGCTTGGTGGGGTAAAAGACCTACCCTAGATCATTGCAGAGTATTTGGATGTGTGGCATATGCATATGTGCCATCACAATTAAGACACAAATTGGAACCTAAAGCTGAAAAATATGTTTTCATTGGTTATGATGACAGACAGATGGGATACAGGTTGTGGAATCCATCCACAAAACATTTTCTGGTTTCAAAAGATGTTACGTTTGATGAGCAAAGTTCTTGGTATGCAGGAACAGTTAATAACAATACAGGTGATGAAGAAGAAGTGAGTCAAAAGAAAGGTAAATCAAAGGTTCAAATAATTGATGAAGAAGAAAATTATGAAGTGCAGGAAGAAGTTGAACAGAGGCCAAGATTTGATCCTGAGTGTGAAGAACCAGAAACCTCAAGGACTGGAGAACTCAGAAGGTCATCAAGAAATAGATGGCAACCTACAAGGTACAGTTATGATACTTCATTTTTGGCTACGAAAGATTATGCTTACATAATGAAAGCAGATGAAGACCCTTCTACATATGAAGAGGCAAAAGGTAAGGAAAAATGGGAGAAAGCTATGCAAGAAGAACATGATGCATTGGTGGAAAATCAAACATGGGATTTAGTTCCTAAACCAAATAGCCAGAAGATTATTGGATGCAAATAGGTCTACAAGACCAAAAGATTTGCAGATGGAAGTGTGTCTAGATATAAAGCTAGACTTGTTGTCAAAGGGTTTGCTCAAACATATGGAGTTGATTATGATGAGACTTATAGTCCAGTGGCAAAGATGAAAACTATCAGAACACTCATAGCTGTTGCTGCGAGTAAAGGTTGGAAGTTATGTCAGTTAGATGTGAAAAATGCTTTTCTGAATGGATATATTTCAGATGATGTGTTCATGGAGCAACCTCAAGGGTTCAGAGATAAAAGGTATCCAGATCATGTGTGCAAGCTCAAGAGAGCTTTGTATGGCTTGAAACAAGCGCCAAGAGCGTGGAACTATAGACTTGTAAAGTTCTTGAAAGAACTTGGTTTTCAGGTGTCTGAAGCAGATAGTAGTCTGCTTATAAAAGCAAGTGATAATGGTTTCATATACATGTGCATATATGTTGATGATATAATCCTTACAGGAACAGATGAGTCAGGTATACAAAGACTCAAGAAGCAAATGGAAAAGGAGTTCAAGATAAGTGACTTGGGAGACTTGTCATATTTCTTGGGTATGGAGATCACATATACTCAGCATGGAGTATTCGTGACCCAAGAAAGATATTTGAAGAACTTGTTAATCAAGTTTAAAATGAATGATTGCCGGATAGCACCTACTCCAATGGAGGTGAATCACAAATTGAGTAAGTTTGGAGGTGAAGAATTTAAGGATGTGAGACAATATCAGAGTTTGGTTGGTAGTCTTATCTATGCTACTTTAACCAGACTTGATTTATCATATGTAGTAGGAGTATTGTCTCAATTCATGCACTGTCCAAGGAAAGAACATTGGATTGCAGGACAAAGGGTGTTGAGGTACATTAAGGGTACACTCAAAGAAGGTTTGTATTATGGTTTTACATCAGATACAAATATCAAAATATACAGTGATGCAGATTGGGCAGGTAATCCAGATGACAGAAGGTCAACCTATGGATACATGTGTTATGTGGGAGATAAGCTAATCTCATGGTGTTCCAAAAAGCAACATACAGTTGCTTTGTCTTCTACCGAAGCTGAATACAAAGGCATGGTTGAAGCCGCAAAGGAAGTGATTTGGCTAAAGACTTTAATGAAGAATTTTGACACTATACAGAGGACACCAATTATAATTGGAGATAATATGAGTTCATTATATTTAGCTGCTAATCCTGTTTTTCATGCCAGGACTAAACGCATTGAGATTCAGTATCACTTTCTAAGAGAGAAGGTGATGGATAAAGAGATTGAAGTAATTCATACTTCAACGAAAGATCAGATAGCTGATATGTTTACAAAAAGTTTGGATGGACCTAAGTTACAAAGGTTTAAAAATATGGCAGGAATAAAGAAGACAGAGAAAACCTCAATTGATGATTGAGGGGGAGCTGTTGGTACAAGACAATCAACAATTGAAGATCTTTAAGTCCGCAGAAACGTCAGCAAAAATTTCCTTAAAAAGGTCACCGGAAGGTCACCGGAACAGTACCGGAACAGTACCGGAAACTCACAGTAAAGTCACCGGAATGTTACCGGAATTGATCAATTTTACAGTTTTCAGTTCATGAAGAGTTGAAAGATGAAAGGAGGAAGAAAAGAACAATTTTTGAAGCTTGGAAGAAGAACCGGAAAAAGTTGTACACATATGTACAGTAGTATAGTCAGCGTTATAAGCTTGTACAAATTTATCTATAAATACCTGGGAAAGTGTCGAGGCAGTATGAGAGAAAAAAGGCGTAGAGATGAGAGACATATACGAGAGTATAGAGAGAATGAGAAGTTAGATGTCATGAGACATATGAAAAGTTAGTTGAGTTTTTCCTCTCATCACTCAACTGTAACTTTCTGAATAATCGAAAGATACTGCGCCGAAATTTCTGTGTGTTCTTCATCTGTGATAGATGATTTGTGAAATCCTTTTGAGGATATCTAAGTCTATAGTTAATCAATCTATAGCTTAAGTTTCAGAGTTTAATTGTAAACAGAAACCGAGAATTGTCAGTAGGAACATTCATATGTGTTGAGTGTTCAAAGTTTACTGAAACAGGCGCATTTCCAGTGATCAATGTTTTGATCATTTCTCAGTGCATACTTTAAAGTTTTGCATGAGTGAGGGCTTAATCTTTAAGTTAGAAGATAAGCTACTCGTAACCAAAAGCATTTGCTTAAACGGGTTTTATTCAAGGAGAACCAAGTCTTAGAAGTTGCAGGTGTAAAAGTCGACTGTTCAGAATGACAGTTTCAGACATAGGTAACTTGTGAAGGTGTTTTCTCAAGTTATACTAAATATTTTGAAGAACTTTAACTTGAAAGAGATGTGCAATCTCTAGGTGACACTTCATACAAAGTTTCATAAAAAACCTTTACATGTTTGTCGGATTAATTTGAAGAAATTGTGCAGCAGACTTTTGTGTTGTGAAGTCTTTGACTTACTCTTGGTGTAGAGGTGCTCTAATCACAAGAGTAGGTTATTCTTTTGGAGATTAACACTCTCCATCAAAAGGTAATAGCTCTTCTGCCCTATACACTAATAAAAGTAAGTCTAAAGATAAAGGCAAGAACAAGAAGATAGAAGATGAAGGCACTACCTCCCAAGCCAACTATGCAGGGAGAGGTAGATCATCAAGAGGAAGGGGTAGAGGAAGTAAGCAAGGTAGGGGGAGATCCTATAACTCATCACCATGCAACATTTGTGGTTTATCAAATCATACTACAAATGAGTGTTTTAGGAATTACAAGAATCAGAGAGGAAGAGGATACCAAAGAGGTGGATACTCACAATCAAGAGGTAGATTCAACCATCACCAAGGCTACAACAACAACTACAATAATAACTACAACAACAACTACAATGACAACTACCAAGGAGGATTCAAATCCAGGAAGGAATACAACAACTATACAGAAGAGCAGGATGAATCTCTTCTGATCATGAACATGACCTCAAAACTAGGTACAAATGATGACCACCTATTCTACATTGACTCAGGATGCTCAAATCATGTGGCTGGAAATGTAGCTCTACTCTCTGACCTTGAAGAACCAAAAGGTAAGCATCAAGTACAAACAGGTGATGACACCAAGAACTGAGTTGTTAAAGTTGGAAATGTTAAGACTTGTGATGGAAACCAGAACTTGTTGAGTATGGTACTCTATGTACCAATCATTACCAAAAATCTGATGATTGTGGGATAGATTGTGGAAAAAGGTTTGCAGGTTAGATTCAACCAATTTGGAGCATTTGTGGAGGATCCCAAGCAAGGGTTCAAGAGAATTCCTAAAGGAGAAAAATCAGGTAGACTTTTCACTTTTGAGCTAGAAGACACAAAAAATATTGCACTCTACAGTTATAAAGATCAAACACTTTCAGAGGTAAAGATTTGGCATAAAAGATTAGGGCATGTAGGAGAAAGAACCTTGAAACAGATATGTAGGGATCAATGTGTAATTGCAATACCCAATGTTTCCAAACAACAAATGATATATAAATGTAGTGCTTGTCAATTTGGGAAGTCTCAGAGGTTACCCTTCTCAAGGACAGGCCACATGCATGAGGACTACCTAGAGCTTGTCCATACAGATGTATGGGGACCAAGCAAAGACCCCCCTCAATCTTAGGATCAAGGTACTATGTATCTTTTATTGATGATTATAGCAGGTGGACTGTATTGTACTTCATGAAGCACAAGAATGAAGTGTTTAATTGCTTTAAAAGATATATTGCACTTGTTGAGAATCAGACAAGGAAGAATCTAAAGAGGCTAAGGTCAGATGGAGGAGGTGAGTACTTCTCCACTGAGTTTGAAGAATTCTTGTAGGACAGAGGCATCAAGAGAGAAATCACCACAAGGTATACTCCTGAACAGAATGGGGTAGCTGAGAGAAGAAATAGGTTGATTGTTGAAACAACTAGCTCTATGTTGAATGAAAAAAAGTTACCTAATTACCTATGGGCAGATAGTGTATCTACTGCCACATACCTCATAAACAGGTTACCATCAAAATCCCTTGATGGGATGACACCTTATGAAGCATGGCATGGGAAGAGACCCTCACTAGACCATTGCAAGATATTTGGATGTGTAGCATATGTACACATTCCTTCTCAGATAAGAGGTAAGCTAGACCCTAAGGCTGAGAAGTGCATCTTTATTGGATATGATCTAAATCAAAAAGGGTACAGGTTTTACAACCCTTCCAATAAGGGATTCATGGTTAGTAGAGATGTTTATTGCTAAGGAGGAACCTACTCAGAATGAAGACTTAAATTCAGATGATGAAGACATTATCAATCTTGAAGAGTTCAAGGCATGGAAGTCCAAAGTCAAAGTCAAAATGAAGAAGCTTGAAGACATACCTGAATCTTCAAATCAGTCAATCAGAAGATCACAAAGAGAGAGCAAAAAACCTATCAGATATGGGTATGATACATCTCTTGTTACTAAACACTATGTTTATCTTGCCAAAGATTTGTCAATTGAAGAACCAGGATCATATGAAGAAGCCATAACCAAGCCAGAATGGAAAGAAGCTATGGATGAGGAGATTGAAGCACTCAAGGAAAGTGACACATGGGAGCTAGTACCAAAGAAGGAATCCATGAAGAATAGGATCGAGATGGATCTATAAACTTAAAAGAAATTCTGATGGGTCAATTAATAGGTACAATGCCATATTGGTAGCCAAGGGTTTTGCACAAACCCAAGGCATTGACTATGAAGAAACATTCTCTCCTGTGGCCAAGATGCCAACCATCAGAGTGTTGGTAAGTGTGGCTGCATCAAAAAATTGGAGCATGTATCAGCTAGATGTAAAAAATGCTTTTTTGAATGGATGGATTTCAGAGGAGGTATATATGTCATAACCTCTTGGCTATGAGGATCCAAACAAGGTAACATATGTGTGCAAATTGAATAAAGCTTTATATGGATTGAAGCAGACAGACACTTCTCTATTCATCAAGAGAACTAATTCAGAGGTAATATACCTATGTGTTTATGTTGATGACATCATACTTACAGGTAATGATGTTAATGGAATCAGAAAAGTCAAGAGCCAGATGATGAAGGAGTTCAAGATCAATGATCTTGGTCTACTAAAGTATTTTCTTGGACTTGAGTTAGTCTATACTAAGTCTGGAATATAGATTACTCAGAAAAAATACATACAGGATATGTTGAAGAAGTTTCATTTGCAGGATGCCAAAGTTGCAAGTACTCCAATGGAGGTAAACCTAAAACTAAGTGCCCATGAAGGTGATGAAATTGATGATGTTACAGGTTATCAAAGCATAGTTGGAAGTTTGAAATATGCTACCTTAACAAGGATAGATATTGCATATGGATTTAGTATGCTAAGTCAGTTTATGTACAAGCCAAGGGTACCTCACCTAGAAGCTGCCAAAAGAATTCTAGAGTATCTCAAGGATACCCAACATCATGGTCTGTATTTCCCTTACACTTCAGACTTGGATATTAAGATCTATTCACATGCAGATTGGGTAGGATGCAAGGATGATAGGAGGAGCACTTCTGGATACATTTCATTTGCAGGTGATAAGCCAATATCATGGTCTTCAAAGAAGCAACCTACTATTTCTTTATCCTCTACAGAGGTAGAGTATAGAGGATTCGCTAATGCCACCCAAGAAGCCATATGGATCAAGTTATTGTATACAAAATTGGGTTTATATACTAGGTCACCAATGATCTTTGGAGATAATACAAGCTCACTTCACCTTGCAGCTAATCCTATCTATCATGCTAGGACCAAGCATATAGAGGTCCATTACCATTATGTGAGAGAGAAGTTATTAAGCAAGGGCATTCAACTAACTTATGTATCAACCACATGCAATGTGCATATTTGTTAACTAAAGCTTTGGATGGAACCAAACTTTGCAGGTTCAAATCAATGATTGGATTGCAGGATATACATGAAGACTAAAGATGAAGATCAAGCCAAAATGTTTGGCTTGAGGGGGAGCTATTGGTGCAATTCACAAGCCTACACATTTGGCTTGAAGTACACTCATATATGGAGAAGCATGGGAACCAATGCTAGTAGTTAACTTTACTCCTTTGTAAAAGTCACATTTGACTTTGGAATCTTTATAAACCACTACCAAGGAAATCTCATGGATTTTATTAGTTGTAAAGAATCAATCAAGTAGATGGAATATCTCCTAGGATGTAGGAGCTTGATTGAAGGGAGCCAAAGTTTGAATTCAAATTCAAACTTTGAACTCAATCACTATAAAAGTTCAAATTAAAAAAGGCGCGGATAGAGACTCATCATTATGAGCTCCTCATTGTCAATTATGAGTGTGTGTGAGGCCTACACTCTAGCCCACACCTATCTACACCTTTAGGCAATGATTTTCATGCCAATGGTATTGTACACAAGTGTTCATTAATACATATATCTACATTTTTCATTTTTGAGTTCTCTGTCATAGTACTTGAAAATCGTCAATTTGTGGAGAGCATATCTCACTCATTTCGTCACCAAACTCAAAGATCTAAAGCTTGTTGGAATTGGCTCAGAGGTGTCTACACGCTACTAAAATTTGAAGGATTTTTATTTAGCCAATTCAGAGAAAAGCAGATCCAGATGATCACTGGTCAAAGTCTGCAACAGTCCTAAAAAATCGGGGGTAAAGGTTTACTTGCTAAATTGATTTCTCTGAGCATAGTTAATCTTTTTATATCATTCAACTTGGAATAGTTAGCTTGCTAAGTTAATTAAATACTCCCAAAAGGAAGTTTTCCAATTCCTACTGTGCTGGTCATACTGAGCAAAAGATCCAGCAGGTGCCAAGTAAAAAATAGAAGGTTTTCTTTGAAGCTTGAAGTTCAATGTTGTCTGTTTTGATTTAATCTTTACATACATCATTTCCAAACTACATAGGCCATTTTATGGTGTCATTGGAAAGCTAAAAGGGTCCACTTATCAACTCTAAAGCATCAGAGGGTTGGTACAAAGCAAGATTTGGCAGTACCTACTCATCCTCTTGGAGTGTCCATCTATCATTCCCAACAAGGTCTTGCCTAGGACCACTCTAAAGTTCATCTTCTCATGGGCCACGACTCACCACAACCACTTGGTCTCAGATGGCACAATGGTAATTGCCTAGCAAAAATCCTCAACATCAAAGAAATCACTAATTATCAAGTCAACCTGAACAAGAAGTGGTTCCTGTCCTGGATGCGGCTGCAGTGGGATATGAACTTCATGGCTATTTGGCACCCTCTCATTGAATTCAAAAAGTTTGTCCTCTTATGGCAAATTCTCCATCGTGGAATTTGGACCAACCTAAAGGCCAGCAAAATTTGTGGGTTTCCTCCTTGATGCAAGCGTTGTTATCGGTCCATTGAAGATGTTGCTAACATCTTCATTGATTGCCCCAACTCGAATAGACTCTAGCAGATTTTCAGAAAGAAAATTGGCTTCAGAAACATATCAGCTAGAATCAAGCTCACCTGGGTAAGCGATCGAGTACTCCGTGACTTTTTGGAATGCCATCAGAAGGGAGGTCCTATGGAAGATCCAGTGCAAAAGATGCACTTATAACTTTGGCGACTCGCGCAAAGAGTGGTCGATTGATAAATCATTGTTCCTCCTTGGCAAACGAATTGCTAACTTTAGGAAACTCCCCCCCCCCCCCCCCCTTTAGGCATCATCAAGTGCTCCTTCTGATCAACAACTCGTTCTGATCAACAACAAGCTTCAACCCAAGTGGAGCCGGCATGTGCGGGATGAGAGAGTGATTAAGTGCAATAGAACGAAGATTACGACCACCACATGCTAGAGAGATGACTCTCCTCCCAACCAAATGCCTCTATATATAGCTCTCTCCAGGGGACTGCCTTCTTGGGCAGGTGGATGCTAATCATCCAAGTGTCAGCCATGTAACTACATGTACGCCAAGTGTCCAGTGGATGCTTCTAGAAGGTTCAAGAGCTCTTTGGGCAAAATACTCTTCCCATGTACCCCATGGGGATTGAACCCAAGACCTCGTCCTTCACACCCTTGAGTCTTAACCATTAGGCTAAGTGGATTACTTGGTTACAAGAGTAAATGACCTACCAGTAAGTCTAGACTCGAGATCTTTGGCCACACAAACGAATGACCAAACGGAATCCGATTTCAGATCTGTATGAACCAATCGGATCCCTAGATCACCAACTTACTTTATTACATTCTTCCCCCCTTGGAAAAGATTTTCGTCCTCGAAAATAGAGCTATATACATACTGTAGGCAACCCCCGAGCCTCATGTTCTAAAACTGGAAGAACATGGTCATGTTCTAGAATTGGAAGAACATGTCTCATCTCTGTGGTGGCATCCTTGCCCAAATGATTCAAAACACTATCAAGTTTTGTACTTTGATGAACGGGACAAAGTACAAACTAGTGAAGAATAATGAGGGTGGATCTAATGACATCCCTGGCTAATTCACAGTTTCTGGATGTGCGATCTAGGCACAAAAATGTGAACTAGGTGGATTCAAATTACTAGTCTATTTCTAGGTATAACTGGTGCATGGGCTTAGTAATGAAGGTGGGATTCTTATCCCTCGCAAGACTTTGAGAATTCTTGATTCACTTGAATTTGTTTTGGAGAACTTGAAGTTTGGTTGTCCCATACATCTAACTTTAGATGTCTGTACAATGGTTTACTTTTATCTAACAGTTACTTGATTTTTTCACCCGACTAGAGGACTACTTTGTCCTTATGAGTTTAAAAATCCTTTGTAAACTGTAGGAGAAATTTTACCATTTCTTTGAGTCAACCATACTATAACTTGACCAATACAACTTCAAAATGAAAATTGTCCAACTTAAGACACTTTTCTCAAAGATTTTAACTGAAAGTTCTTGGGAATTGTCAATCTGATGAGCAATTCCTAACTTCCCTATTCTAGAGTATACTGGACTCCAAGAAATCATTTATGCTATAACTTGAAGCAAACTCAAATGAATAAGTCCACTTAGACTTATCATCTTTTGAAGATTGAAAAGGTTCTTGTACATAACATCTATCTAGGATGTTCAAGTTAGTTATTTTATTCTAAC
Source organism: Ceratopteris richardii (assembly GCA_020310875.1). Lineage (NCBI taxonomy): Eukaryota > Viridiplantae > Streptophyta > Polypodiopsida > Polypodiales > Pteridaceae > Ceratopteris > Ceratopteris richardii. The sequence continues at coordinate 40,033,911 of CM035412.1, read as the reverse complement.
CAGCTAACCCTGGTCTTTTGCAAAAGGAATCAGATACTATATCTGAGTCAATTTCAAAAGATTTGGAAAGCGGAAAGAAATAACTAAGACTCTGTATAACCAATTCAAACTTTGAATATACATAAACTTGCTATGAGTCAAAGTCTAGTTGACTCAGGACTTTAACTTTTCAAAGATCTATTTCAACAAGATATTGAAGCATTGTCTTTATCTTTAAGAGAAATAAGCTAGTTTCTCAAAAAGATTCAAAGCAAATAAAAAACATCATCCAACCACAAGATACTAGTGTGGTAACCAACATCAGTGTGTCGACCCACTGAGGTTCTGTTGATGAGTTTGGTATTCAAATAATGCTTCACTTGAGACTAAGTTCAGGTCACATTTAGTCTTTTTGACTCCTAATCGTGAATGCAATTCTTGTGCATTTCTTTGAGTCGAAAGAGTGAATTTATCAAGTTACACTAGGAACTTGATGCTTGACTTAGTCAATTAAATCTTTAGTTGAAAAGATCAACTCAAAATCAAAGTCCAACTTCTTTCAGAAATTTATCAAATATTTCTGATCAATAACACTTAAGCTTGAAGTGTTCTAAGAAGATCTTGGAAGTTCCTTACTTCATATCTTCAATTTCCTTGATCTTGAAGTCATCTTGAAGTATCGTAAGATACTACTTTCATCCTTTACGAATTAAACTTTTCTTGAAGTCTTAATTCCCTTGAGGATGAAACCTAACTTCAAAATCCAAACTAGGACTAAAAGATAATTATCATCCCACGGTCCGATGTCCCATACCATCTTTCCCATATCAATCTGAGTATAAAATCTGGTGTCCCATACCACCCTATTTTATATTCACATTAATGTGTGGGTGATTCTTATCCTAAAGTCTAAACATCTCTTGATAGAGTACCTTATCTCTTCAATTCTTTTACGAGAATTTAGAAGTTCCAGGTATTACCTCTAACTAGATTTTCTAGGTTTTGATTCCTTCACATGATCGTCTCACAATCATGTGCTTTACCTTGGGAACTTGAAAACCTCTTAACAGAATATCAATTCTTCTTTGCTAGGGTTTTCAAATGAAAACCAATCAAAATTCCAAGTACTTGAATTTTCATAGATTCAACTTCAATTGGATTATCCTTGACCAATTTTGTAGCGACAAGAGCTTTTGACTTCTTGTCTTTAGATTCCTTTCTTTACTAATGCTTTAGGTACCTACCCCGGGGACTTTATTTAGGAATCTCTTTACTCCTTAAGTCTTAAGCATCCGCTCATGCTTTCTGGATTTGTACCAAAATCCCTTTAAGGATAGGTAAACACTTATGTTTTACCTTCCACAGACTTAATTACCATTTTCACGGTTGCAGACTACATTCTTGGAATTTCTTTACTCTGTTCAGACTTGGAACAACTTACTCTTTTTCACAGTTTTCCATCGAATAAATGGAACCTGAGTGAATAATTCTCAAAAGGAATTTTATTGCCAATACTTGGGCAATCTATAAAGTAGTTCTAATTGCATATTACTTGGACAATCATGGCCAAGATTGATCAAGTCTGGTTGATCTTGCGATAAAAATAAAGACTTATAGTCTTTATCTTTAAGATCTCTTTAAACTATCTTTAAGCTTCTTTGCTTACCTACAGGTTTTTTTAGAGATCTTTCTCAAGTCCAAGCATACACTTATGCCTCTCAGATTCCAAAGCTAAGAATCTTTGATATACCTTTAGGTTATATCACAAATAGGACTTGAAATACCACTTCTAGTGGTTTGGGATGTCCGAGAACTACTTACTTATTGTTTAAAGAGTATGAAGAATTTCATTCTCAATACTTGAAAGAATGCCATTTCTTCAAAGACTTAAGATTCCTTTTAAGGAATAATTTGAGCAAATGATTCATCTTGGAATCTTTTGCAATATTAAAAGAACATTTGAAAGAAATTCTTTCAAATAATATCCAAAAAAAAAATTACTGATTCAATTGTATTCATTTCCTGAGTATCAAACTAGAGACAAAATATCACATTTTGGATATGGTTTCCCATGCCACTATGAAAGTTTGAGTTGACTTTTTGTTTATGTGATATCGACTTCTATTCGTGAGTTTGATACCAGACTCATTATTATTGGTCAATCTTCAGATGTTACTAGAGTCCTTTAAACATATTTCACTAATCAAATTTATGTTTAAAGTCCAAGCATCTATTGATGATTGATCCAATAGTAATGCAACTATGAACACTTTGAACTTTATAACTTGTTTAGGAGAAGTTCATGGATTTAAGATCCATTTCTTGGAACTTTCTATTCCTAAATGAAAAGTTCACACTTGCTTCAAGTCTTTAGGAACTTATATTATTTCCTAAAGACTGCTTAGCTAGTTGCATCATTTACCAGAGATGCAACTATGGAACCTAACATCCTTTTATTGACGTCAAGGATCAATTGATGTTGAGGTTTAACCTTTGATTTCCATCACCCCTTGATGAAATCAAATGAAAATTTATAAAAGATTGGTACCTCTATATCTTGGCAAAACATTTATATCCTAAAGAGGTTTTGCTTTCATCATTCCTTGGACCTATCATATAATATGAATTTATGTGTATTTTGGGAAGAGTTCATGAATCAATTAAGATCCTCTACTTGGAACATCTACCTTCCCAAAAATAAATTCATCTTAAACATGGTAGGAGAATGATCTCACATGAAATAGAAGGCTTGACTATTTCATATCTCAATTCCAAAAAGTTACTTACCGAGGTTTCATCATGAGATACAAATCTTGAAACCACAAAGAAACTTCTTTAAACTTTCGAAATCTTCTAAATAGAAGAGTACTCAAGGAACTTGGAAATATAGTTGACGTTCTCATCCAACCTTGGGATGCTTGAGAAGTTACATAAAGTATGTAACTAATCAAGTAAAGCTTATCCGCATGACTTTCTAAGTACATCCAGGACTTAGAGTCATCATACATCATAAAAGAGTTTGCAAGTAATTAAATTTTCTTGGTTATCAAGAAAATTTATTACTTAACTTTCTCCTAGTGCTTACTTATACCTAGCAAGACATCTATCATACTTAATTATCATTAAGTATTTGTCTTTGATAGCGGAGTATCGACTTGGGAAGAAATCGACTAATTACTTGAGTTGCAAACTAGAACTAGTATGTCTTTGCAACTAACTAGTCCTTGGTCTTCCCTAATGTCAAACTGCGAGCTTTATAAAGTAAGCTAAATACTAAGAGAGTACATTCTCATATCTACTTGCAAACAACATTCCATTCTATCATGCAAATGCATGTATCTACATGCAAAAGCATATGCTCACATGCGTATGCATGCATGTTCTTTGCATGCCCAAAAAATAATACAACAATCATGCATGAGCTTGATGCATGATTTTTTCTTGTACTAAGAATGTATATCATGCAATCTTGATGCATGAATATCCTTTCCTTTGTCCTAATGCACTATGATATAAAAACATACCCTTGAGGTGCAATAGAAAACTTACTCAATGGAAAGGAAATATGTATTTAAACTACCAAAATACATTCTTTGATGCACAAGGATCTTTTTGAAATCAAGTCTTTCCTTAATGCAAACTAATGCTTGGAATGAAAAATGGATTAATTCATTATTCTAATCTAGACTTAATCAATTGAAATCTTGGCTATTTCAATGTGCATCTAGGATTAAGTGTAGAATAATGAAAACAAGATATTCAAGCATTAAGGCCAAGTAGAAACTGGAAAATACTTAGCTTTGATCATAGCTTCGTCCATCCCTTGATCCTTGCCAAGAGCTATTCACCATTCTTGAAGCTTCCTCATCAAGAAATAGTTCTTGATGATTTGGTCCGTCAAGGTCGACGAAGTTAGGCCTCTGGATCTTCACTCCACGGCTCCACTTCCTTCAAGCTTTGCTCAATCTTTGATTCTCCTTGGTTGTTTCTTTGTCTAAAAGCAGAATACTTCTCGGGTTCGGCCAGCAACAACTGATTTGGCTCCTTGGATGGATGAGAGTTGGGCTTGCACTTCAGCTCTGATCACTGGTTTAGCAGAGTTTCTTCTGCACTAGAGAACAAGTCAATCACCTTGGGCGCGTGGATAGGTCGCCTCCCTCTCAAATCGATGATGCAGGTTCGAGTCCCGTCGGCAGCAGGCACTCGCGAATTATTTTGGTCTTGCTCTCGATAAAAGCTTTTCGGCGCCAGACTTTAACAGAAGACCGATTTCTGCAGAATATCGAGCGTGATCCACCAGAGAGTATAAACTTTTGGATCTTCTTGGTTGAAGCCTCCTTCAGCGAAGTAATGATCTGTAGAGATCTTCTGCTTATAGGATATCGCAAACGATGCTTCTCTCTGTGGATAGGGCAGCGCGCTCTAAATGTGGGGACGGGGGTTCGAATACGCTCTGCTTCTCCATAGAATATAGACTTTTGGATCTACAAATTGAGATCTTCTCCACCGCAGACTCTGATCACTAACATCTGCTGTGGATATATCTTCATGCGGTCGATGTGCTCTTGTGGTTAGAGCAACGCGCTCCCAACAGAGGGGCGGGAGTTCGAATCCTGCCGGCAGCACACAGAGATGATCTAATCTTTTGCTATGCTTCTCCTAAGCCAAGCCAAAGCGAGGGAATCAGCAAGCTTCTCTTATCATCCGCGAGTAGGATGCTTCTATGTCGTAGAAGGAGCAAAACACACGCAAGTTGAAGAAGAAGAAAGCTATGGAGAATGAAGCTCTGATACCAATGCAATAGAACGAAGATTACGACCACCACATGCTAGAGAGATGACTCTCCTCCCAACCAAATGCCTCTATATATAGCTCTCTCCAGGGGACTGCCTTCTTGGGCAGGTGGATGCTAATCATCCAAGTGTCAGCCATGTAACTACATGTACGCCAAGTGTCGAGTGGATGCTTCTAGAAGGTTCTAGAGCTCTTTGGGCAAAATACTCTTCCCATGTACCCCATGGGGATTGAACCCAATACCTCGTCCTTCACACCCTTGAGTCTTAACCATTAGGCTAAGTGGATTACTTGGTTACAAGAGTAAATGACCTACCAGTAAGTCTAGACTCGAGATCTTTGGCCACACAAACGAATGACCAAACGGAATCCGATTTCAGATCTATCTGAACCAATCAGATCCCTAGATCACCAACTTACTTTATTACATTAGCCTCTTTGTAATGCCATCTTAACTCTGTAAAACCTACCCCTCCTCTTTGGGATTTGGGGGGTCCTATGGGCACTAGTCCCCTTCACTTGTATTTTTCTCTTAATTAGTTCAAGTAGGCCAAAGCTGAACTTCCTTTATGAAAAAGAAACCTAAGTCCTCATATCAATAAAATACTATCCCAACTCTAATGTTAATCTTCGTGATAGATGGCATACGTTAGTCATATTCTATGATAAAAGCATAGCCTTATTATAAGCTTCATGGTTTTATTATACATCTTATCAATAACTTATACTGAGAAGTTGTAATGACATACTATTGAAGAGGACTAATACATTTGAGACTTTTGGCTTGTTTATGACCAAAGAGTACATTTCCTTGTACACATATTTCTTGAATAAATCTCATATCCCAATTACGTCTGCATGGTATTTGTATCATTCAATGGTCACTGTCTTTAAAGCTCCATCTATTAAGCAGTGTGTACTTTAGATTAAGTTTGATGATGATAACTAATAGTGGTACTATGTGGAAATGCATTTGAGAGTCTAACTCACAATTTTAGATGCTATGATCTTAAGAAAGTTTATACCTTTCTTTTATTCAGAGAACTCACTACACACGCAGATTTCGATCACATGCACATCGTAAAAATAAAACATTATTGGATATAAAAAACCTTGGTGATACTCCATGTTGCAACTAGGTTTCTGTATCCATCTTCAATATCTATGAAAGATTGGAGCAGAGTGATATAAGAGAAGAGATAGCATAATGAATGCTCCATCCATTAATGAATGCTCCATGTATTAAGTAGTGTGTACTTCAGATTAAGTTTCATGATGATAAATAATAGTGGTACTATGTGGAAATGCAAGTTTATACCTTTTTTTGTTCAGAGAGCTCACTAAACACGCAGATTTCGATCGCATGCACATAAAGAAAACATTATTGGATATAAAAAACCTTGGTGATACTCCAGGTTGCAACTAGGTTTCTGTATCGATCTTCAATGTCTATGAAAGATTTGAGGAGAGTGATATAAGAGAAAAGATTAAAAGATTTTCAAACATTTCACACGTGAAAATTGATAAGAAATGAAAACTTAGTGGTTCCAAGAAACACTAAACACATGAAGAACACACTGGTGTAGTGTGACCTCACCTTAGAAGAACTAATCAAAGTAAAACCTGAGTTGTGGAAACATGTGGCAAAGGAGGTTCTAGAACTTGGTTTCAATTTGTCAGAAGTGGATGCTAGGCTATAAGTACCAAAGGTACCCCTGGACAAAATAGGAGATATGAGTGAAGGTGAAGAAGGTAATACTTATCTTCCAATTGCCTAACAAGGTTACACAACCAAAGCTATCTTAGATTCAGATGTTGGTGTGGTGATTGTGACCACCTCTTTGTGGAAGCAATGGGGCAAATCTGCATTAAGAACAACTAGAATGAAGCTTCAAATGGTTGATGGCCATATTGAAAGACCTCTAGGATAGCTAGAAGGGATGATTCTAACCACTTGTGATGTAGAATTTAAACACATCTTTGATATATGTGACTTTTCCAAAAATAATTTCCAATAGTACAATATTGGAGAACTATCCTTGTAATTACAGCACTTAGGGGTTAGAACCAAGGTAAATTTGAAGGATTGTACCTTCAGAGATGTACCAACCCTATAGTGGAATCCTATCCACAAGGTGCAAGAAGATTCAATCTTTGTGCATTCTATAACTTCTTTTGATCCATCCTCAATGCATGAACATACCCACTTGTGGACGTGTAAAATCGCAGAGGAAGAGGAAAGATGTCTAAAAGCAAGATAAGAAGGAACTTCTCAATGAGCGAGACAAGATAGAGGCCTAGCCTACACACGGATGTTTTTCTAGATGAGGAATTTGAACCTCATGGTTGGGTAGAAAGCTTAGCCACCAAGGACATCACTGTGAATGAACAAGAGTGGATGTCTAATTGTGATGAGGAGGGTTATGGTATATCTTTGCTCATCTGTGAATCCTTGTTAGAAGAGTGTAATTCTTATGAGGTCATAGAAGAAGAAGAGGACGATGACAATCTAGAGTTCATTGTGATGGATAGTTGCTTTGACTTAGAGGAGCACTATCTAGAAAATGTAGGAGTGTTTATCCAAAAAGAAGGAGAACCTATCACAAGCATTAAAACTATAGATTCAAGGGAGGACACTGGAGGTAGTCCAAAAACAAAAAAAAAGAAAAGAAAAGTAGTGAAACAAGAAGAGGAGGAATTATTGTTTAAAGTACGAGAAAATTTCAAGAAATATGAAGCGAACTAGGAACGTTTGGTATGAATGCCTAAGAGAGAGGCTACCATAGGAGAAGCATATAATAATAAATAAAAAACCAAAAAAATTGTAGTAACCATTGCAGAGAATGAAGAGCAATGTACATACATAGGAGAAGACCTAAGTGTAGAGGAAGAAGTGGAACTTATAGCTTTATTAATGGAATATAGGGATGTGTTTGCGTGGACATATAGAGACCTGAATGGAGTAGATCCAAGAATATGCTCTCATATGATCCCCATGACTACTGATGCCAAGCCCACCAAATAGAAGCCCTATACATATAATGACACTTATGCAGCCATAATAAAAGAAGAAATTAAAAGAGTGATTGAAGCTAGATTTATCTATGAGATTGAGGATACTAAATGGGTGTCCCCCATTGTAGTGGTTCCCAAGACGGTTGGAAAGTTGTGAGTGTGTATTAACCTTAAAAACGTTATTGCCGCTACAATAAGAGATAGCTATCCTCTTCCAATCACTGAACATTTATTGGAGTGTGTTGTAGTCAAGGAAGTTCATAGCTTCCTTGATGGTTTTTTAGGTTACAACCAAGTAGCCATTATCCCAAAGATCAACAAAAAATGGCCTTTGCCATGGGGAACCTTTGCATTTCGTGTGATGCCATTTGGGCTCTCCAATGCGCCAAAGGCTCATGTGTCATGTCTTCAAAGAGCTCTTGCAAAAGAGACTAGAAGTATATGTGGAAGATTTATGTGCTCATTCCCAAGAAAGAAGACATCACATCCCAGAGCTCAGACAAATCTTCAACTAGTGTAGAGAATATTGAGTTTGTATGAAACTAGAAAAGTTTGTAAACCTTAGGTCATATTGTTTTTGAGAATGGAATATCAATAGATGATGACAAAGTAAGAGCCATAGCAAAGTTGCAAAGGCCAAGGAATGTAAAAGAGGTACAAGCATTTATGGGCCATTGTGGATATTACCACAGGTTTATCCACATGTATGCAATCATAGTTAAACCTCTTTACGCTTTGTTCAGAAATTTTGAGTGGAAGGACAAATGCTAAAACTCATTCAATGAGCTCAATAGACATTTGTGCATAACACCAATAGTGACAAATCTTGATTGGAATAAACCATTCCATGTTCATGTGGATGCATCCAATTATGCAATAGGATGTGTGCTCACACAACCCACAACTGAAGGAAATCTAGATTTTCCTATAGCATATAATAGCAAATTGCCAAACACAACTGAAAAAGCCTATACAACAACCAAAAGAGAAGGCTTAGGCATGGAATATGCCGTGAAGATGTTTAGACACTATCTATTGGCCAACAAGTTCAAGTTTTTCACAAATCATCAAGCCTTATTATATTTGTTCAATAAACCTTACAATACAAGACACTTAGTAATATGGTTCCTCTTACTAATGGAATACAACTTTGAAGTGGTTGTTAGGAAAGGTAGGGTCCACCTCACAGTGGATCACCTTTCTCGCATCACCTAGGGAGAGTCATTGAGTGTTCGATGAACTACCAAATTCATATTTGTTCAATTCAGAAGTTTTTCCTAAATGGTCAAAAACATCGATACATATCCTAACCTTTAGACGCGCAAATAAAAATGTGAAAACAAACAAAGATGAAATTGTAAACTCATAAAAATATCAAATATTGGCAGGATGTATGTACAAAAGAGATATAGAGGGTGTATTAGCTTATTGTGTTGAGGAGGATGAACATAGCAGTTGATTTCAACATGCTCATGAAGGATTGCTAGGAAATCACTATTCTAAACAACGAACATTGCAGAATCTAAAACATTTAGGAGTGTATTAGCCTAGTATGGACAAAGAAATACATGACTCGATTAAGAATTTTCTAGTGTGCTAGAAGATACCCTAGTGGAGCATGCTATCCTTTATCATGTGTCACTAATTTTGGAATGGAGCGCTCCATCGGTAGAATTTATGAGATTAGAAGCATTATCTAGCGAGGCTAGTCTAGAAAGAAAACAAAGCATGGAGCAAGAGGCTTAGGACTACACCTTAGTAGGAGATAACCTATATCAAAGAGGGAAAGATGGTTACTTAAGACTCTGCAATTCATGAACCAGACTATTTGACAATCTTAGAAACTGCACATAGTGGTGTTACAGGTCGACACTTCAGGCCTGACTGAGAAATTACAACCATTCTATTATCAAGACTTTGGTGGCCCACTCTTCATATGGATTCATATACCTATGTGAAGAAATGTGACACATGCCAACATGCACAATATGTGATAAAAAAATATGAGATGCCTTTGAGGCCAATGATAGGAGGAGGCAAATTCTCTAAGTGGGGAATAGACTTTGTAGGTCCTATTAATCCCAAAGCTAGAAAATCCCATGCAAAGTACATTAGCCATAGATTACCTTGCAAAGTGGGTAGAAGAAAAAGCCACTACAAGGAACGATGCTCCAACAATGATTAAGCTCTTATTCGAGAATGTATTCACTAGATACAAGTTACCACTAGAGTTAGTAAGTGATAGAGGTACACACTTCTTAAACGAAGACATTGAAAACTTGTCAAAGAATTCTTGGTGATACACAAGAAGTACATCCACAAGCTAACGGACAAGCCAAGAGGACAAATAAGATCCTATCAAATGTTTTGACAAACCTGGTCAATAATAAACACTTTGATTGGGATAAACAACTTCATCATGTTGTTTGGGCTTACTCAATTGCCTTCAAAACGGTACTCAATGCCACCCCATTTTAGATGGTCTTTGGATAGAATGTTGTGTTACCATTAGATTTCTTGATCTCAACTTTAAAAGTAGCACAAGAGTTTTGGAACATCTAGCCTACACTATGCTTGAGGTGGAATTGATCTACATTAAAGGCTATAGCATCGAAAGAATATCTGTTGGAGAGTTCTTTTTCTTATGCTCACTTATTATATTTATAAAAAAAAGATTTTTCATGGATCTTTTACCATTGTAAAAGCCTTGAGCTTACACATGTAAAAGTAGAAAGATGGAGCCTAAATCCCATGAATTTGTGGTGGTTGAGTTGCATTCAATCAAGCAATCAATCACCTAAAAGTAGATCAAACTAGATCTTCACTATTCCTAGATTGTAGGAAAGTGAATTGATTCCCTCCAACAACCATTCCCACTTTCATTTGAATTCAAATTCAACTTTTAGAAGTCGTGGATCACTTCTAGAGTATATATAAACACTTGAAATTACTTGAACAATACATGAAAGAAACATACATACACTTGTGACCATCATTGTCTTGCTCCTTCAATTTTTTGCATCATCTTCTTCGCCAACAATAATCTTGCAGAGGTTGCTGCTCTCTCTTCAAAGCTTGAAATTGCATGAAATTTGGCTCATTTGAAATTTATTAGTGTCTATTTTATGATTATAAATATTCAAAGCATTTTATTAAGTAGATTGGGAAAAATCGCAGTTTTTCTAACTTGGGGTCAATCTCTACATATTCCTGAAAAATAGGAGATACCATGGGTGAATGTCTGATTCATTCCTATAGCATATTTTTCTTATTCCTTATACATTTGTGCTTTCTATACACTCAACCCTATGTGTATCACTTCCATAAAAGGATGTTTTCTAATTGTAATCATGCTGATGGCTATGGGCATTTGAAGTTCATTGTCTCTTCCATAGATAGTAAGTTTTTTGAGCTAGTCGACACGTGAACCTATCTATTTTGTATCGACTCCTTATGCTTGATTCTCCAAAGTACATAGTGCATTTCTTTGCACTTATTGCATGCCTATAAGGTCTATTTGACTCTCCATAAGCTCAAGGGCTGGTCTTCTACTGGTTGGCTTGACCAAACTTCATCGCTTTGAAATGCACCTTTCTACCTTCTACAAGCTTCTCCAAGTTCTTTCAATGGTATCAGAGCTAGATCAAGGTGGGTGATGGCTTTCTCTCAATGATCGAGAAGCTTGATCGACACAACTAGGCAGCTTGGCAAATCGGAATGGAGGCCTATTTGCAAGGTATAAATTTTATGGAATTGTAGCAGGCGATGAAGTTATGACTATTCCAAGATCCAAAGGAGGAGCTACACAAGAGGAGACATATAAGCTCACACTTTGGTGCGCAAGGGATGCTCAAGCAAGGTTGTACATACTAAAATCTATCTCTGACTTTCTATTACCACATATTAGAGGATGCAAGAGATCTCAAGGATACCCTCGATACTTTCTTTTCTGCTAATAGCAAAGCAAGAAAGAATCATCTTTGGAACGAGTTTAACCAAATGAAGAAGATACCTAAACAAACCATCAGAGAGTTTGATACCAAGGTCAAGGAGGTTGTAGATCAGTTAGCATCGATTGGAGAGCTGGTTGAAGAAGAGGCTATCATGGGGCAAATTCTCAACGCCATTCGAAGTGATAAGCAATGGAAATCCTTCACGACGGCTTATGATCTCATCATGGATGTGCAAACTCCAGACTTCAATATCTTTCTTGGACAACTCTTCAATCAAGAAGTCAATAATAACATAAAGGAAGGTAAATCCTATCATGGTAATTCAACTAGTGCTCTATATGCAGATAAGAAGGATAAGAAGTAGAAGGCAAGAAGAAGGAAGAAGATGAAGAAGAGACTTCCCAAGCCAAATTTTCAAGCAAGAGCAAGTCGAAAGGGAAGAAGAAAGGACAAAAGCAAGACAAAGCCAAAGGTTAGAATGTTCAACCTTGTGCCATATGCGATAAGACCAACTACACCACTCGGAATTGCTGGTTCAATGGGAAGACCTAGAAAGGAAGTGGAAGAGGTGGATATGGCAGCAATAGAGATAGAGGTGGACACAACTTCAACAATAACAATAGAGGCTATAATACAAGGGACTACAAAAATTATTTAGAAGATGAACTACATGAAGACTCATTGCTTCTCATGAATCTAAGCCACAAAGAAGGTAAAGAAGATGATCATTTGTTCCACATAGATTCAGGACGTTCGAATCATGTTGCAGGCAACATTTCTCTTCTATTTGATTTGGAAAGTCCAAAGCATAGACATGAAGTGCAAACAGGGGATGACACAAAGCACAATGTGGAGAAGATTGGTAATGTCAAAGCTTCCAAATGGTAGGACAAACATTCTGAGTAAGGTTCTCTATGTACCCACTATCACTAAAAACCTAATAAGTGTAGGCCAACTAGTTGAAAACGGCTTGCAAGTTAGGTTCACCCAGCATGGAGCCTTTGTGGAAGATCCATGTCAAGGCTTCAAGAAGATAGCCAGAGGTGAGAAGCATGGTAGGCTCTTTACTTTTGTAGGAGAAACCATGAACATAGCTTTATTAAACTTTGGGTCTCAAACCCTAAGTGAGCTTGAAGTGTGACATAAGAGACTTGCTCATGTGAATGAAAGAACCTTGAAGGATATATGCAGGGATCAAAGTTTTCTAGGACTGTTGAACATATCAAAGCCACACACGATCAACAGTGTGATGTATGTCAGATTGGAAAGGCACAAAGACAACCATTCAACCAAAAAGGCTACATCCACAACAACTTATTGGACTTAGTACATACATATGTATGGGGACCAAGTCAAGAACCTTCATTGGTAGGATCAAGGTATTATGTCGCATTTATTGATGACCATAGTAGATGGACTGTTCTATACTTTATCAAGAGTAAGAATGAAGTGTTTGATTGTTTCAAAAAGTATCTCGCACATGTGGAGAATCATACAGGTAGATCACTCAAGAAGCTCAGATCTGATGGAGGGGGAGAATACTTCTCAAAAGATTTTGATGAGTTCTTGCAGGATAAAGGTATCAAAAGGGAAGTGACTACTCGATACTCTCCTCAACTAAATGGAATCACCAAGAGGAGAAACAAAACATTGGTTGGATCATCCAAAACAATGCTTGAAGAGAAGAACTTGCCTTATTATCTATGGACAAAAGCTATTTCAAGTTTTGTGTACCTTGTCAATAGACTACCATCCAAATAAATTCAAGGTATGAATCCTTATGAAGCATGGCATGGAAGAAAACCTAGTCTTGGACATTGCAAGGTTTTTGGTTGTTTAGCTTATGTTCATGTGCCATCACAAATAAGAGGTAAGCTAGATGAAGGGCAACAAAGGCAGTGTTTATTGGATACGATTCAACTCAGATGGGTTACAGGTTCTATAATCCTTCAACCAAGAAATTCACTACAAGTAGAGATGTTGTGTTTGAAGAACACAGGTCTTGGTATGATAAAGACAAATAAAAGGTAACTCTACCATATGATCTTGATTCTGATTCTCATCAATTAGGAAGCAAGCATGATACACAAGTCGAGGATCCAAGACGTGATACAAACGATGAACATGATGAAAGAGAAAAGGATTACAAGCTATGGAAGTCAAAAGGCAAAGCAAAGATGCAAGAGGTTGGACAATGCTCCAAACAAGCACCTAGAAGATCACCAAGAGAGAACAAACAACCAGAAAGGTATGGATATGATTCCACATTTCTTACAAAGCATTCAATCTACTTGGCAAAATACTCTATTTTCAGAGGAACCCTCAACATATGAAGAGGCAAAGGGAAACCCTAATTGGGAAAAGGCAAAGAAAGAAGAAATAGATGCATTGAAGGAGATGGAAACTTGGGATTCAGTTCCAATGTCATCAAAGCAAAAGCTAATTGGTTGCAGATGGGTATATAAAGTTAAAACAGATTAAGATGGATCAATTTGCAGGTACAAGGCAAGATTAGTTGCCAAAGGATGCTCTCAAACTCATGGTATAGACTATGCAAAAACATTCTCACCAGTTGCAAAGATGACTACAATGAGGACATCGATAAGTGTAGCTGCTGCAAGGAATTGGAGACTCCTTCAGCTTGATGTGAAAAATGCATTCTTAAATGGTTGGATAAATGAAGAGGTATACATGTCACAACCACCAGGTTTTTAAAACCCTAATCATCCATCTTATGTTTGCAAACTTAAGAAAGCATTGTTTGGATTGAAATAAGCTCCTAGAGATTGGAGTTACCACTTGGTTACACATCTTCAAGATCAAGGGTTCAAGTCTAGCAGCTCAGATCCTTCTCTATTCATCAAAAGGGATCACGATGGGGTTATCTATCAATGTGTATATGTAGATGATATTATTGTGATAGGTGATGATGTGAATGGCATTCAAAGGATCAAGAGGCACATGCAAGAGGAGTTCAAAATTAGTGACCTAGGTGAGCTCACATATTTCCTAAGTATGCAGGTGATATACGATGAGGGAATGTATTTGACTCAGAGAAGATACATTCAGGATGTACTTCTCAAGTTGAAAATGGAGAACACTAAGCCTGCAGGTACACCTTTGGAGATGAATCATAAACTTAGTGTCTATGAAGTGAGAAAATTGAAGACATTAAAGATTATCAAAGCATGGTAGGTAGATTGATATATGCTACTCATACAAGGCAGACACCTCATATAGTGTGGGAGTGCTTAGTCAATTCATGGACTCACTGAGAAGAACACAAATGGATGCAGGTAAGAGAGTACTTAAGTATCTCAAGGCACAATCAACGAAGGTATATTCTATCCTTACTCTTCAGATTTGGATATCAAAATCTATTCAGATGCAGATTGGGCAAGAGCTAAGGATGATAGAAGAAGTACTTTTGGTTACTTAGCATTTGCAGGTTTGAAGCTAGTGTCATGGAGTTCCAAGAAGCAACCAAAAATTTCTTTATCCTCAATGGAAGCAGAGTAAAGAGGCTTGATCAAGAGGCAATATGTTTAAAGGCATTGTAGATAGACTTGGGACTTGTGAGTTCCAAACCTCACATATTTGGAGATAATGTAAGGTCCATGCATCTAGCGACACACCCGATTTTCCATGCAAGAACTAAACACATAGAGGTGCATTACCACTTCATTAGGGAGAAGCTCATGGCAGATTGACATTTCTTTTGTTCCAACTGAAAAACAAGTAGAAGATATGATGACGAAGGCACTTGATGGAATAAAGCTTTGTAGATTCAAAGCTATGGCAGGTATTCAACCTATCAGAGAATAAAGTCTCAAGCATACAATAGCTCAAGTGGGAGATGTTGGAACATCAAGCTTACACTATGCTTGAGGTGGAATTGATCTACATCAAAGGCTATAGCATCAAAAGAATACCCGTTGGAGAGTTCTTTTTTTTATGCTCACTTATTGTATTTTTTTTTAAATATTTTTCATGGATCTTTTACCATTGTAAAAGCCTTGAGCTTTACACATGTAAAACTAGATAGATAGAGCCTTAATCCCACGAATTTGTGGTGGTTGATTTGCATTCAATCAAGCAATCAATCACCTAAAAGTAGATCAAACTAGATCTTTACTTTTCCTAGATTGTAGGAAAGTGAATTGATTCCCTCCAACAACCATCCCCACTTCATTTGAATTCAAATTTCACTTCTAAAAGTGATGGAGCACTTCTAGAGTCTATATAAACACTTGAAATCACTTGTACGATACATGGAAGCAATATACATACACTTGTGACCATCATTGTCTTGCTCCTTCAATTTTCTCCATCATCTTGTTCGTCAAGAGTAATCTTGCAAAGACTACTGCTCTCTTGTTAGAGATACAAATTGAGTGCACAATGGCTCATTGGACATTTATTAGTGTCTAGTTTATGTTTATAAATTTTCAAAGCAATGGGTTCAGTAGGTTGGGAGAAATCTTAGTTTTTCGGTCTCGGGGTCAATCTCTTCGTATTCTTGAAAAATAGAAGATACCACTCGTGAATATTTTATTCCTTCCTATAGCATATTTTTCTTGTTTCTTATACTTTTTTTCTTTCTATATACTCAACCATATGTGTATCACTCCCATAGAGGGATGTTTTCTAATTGTAATCAGGCTTGTCGCTATGGTCATTTGAAGTTCA
Organism: Ceratopteris richardii; assembly: GCA_020310875.1. Classification (NCBI taxonomy): domain Eukaryota; kingdom Viridiplantae; phylum Streptophyta; class Polypodiopsida; order Polypodiales; family Pteridaceae; genus Ceratopteris; species Ceratopteris richardii. Next base: position 40,017,481 of record CM035412.1, on the reverse strand, counting down.
TTGTCTCTTCCATAGATAGTAAGTTTTTTGAGCTAGTCGACACGCGAACCTATCTGTTTTGTATTGATTCCTTCTACTTGATGATCCAAAGTACATAGTGCATGTCTTTGCACTTATCCCATGCCTATAAGGTCTATTTGAGTCTCCATAAGCTCAAGGGCTAGTCTTGTACCGGTTGGCTTCACCAAACTTCATCGCTTTGAAACGCACCTTTCTACCTTCTACAAGCTTCTCCAAGTTCTTTCAAAGAGCATGAGTGGAATGGGCACAAGTTATCCTCTAGGATATTTGATCTAGAATGCTTAGGTGCGACTAGATTATGAGCGGCAACAAGTATCTACACTGCAAATAAAAGACAAAAAGCATACTTAGATGCACACATCAAGGATAATGGATTGAAAGAGGGAGACCTAGTGTTGGTTTATACACTAAATGAGCATGATCATAAAATGGAAAAAAGAGGATATGGACCCATGGTCATTAATAGAATTTCATCCAGTGGTGCAATTCAATTGGCCACTCTAGAAGATGACATTTGTCAAACTATATAAGTGGATGTTGATTCAAGCTATATCAAGAACCTCTTATAGAGGATATTCCAATGAGACTCAAAATTGCTAAGAGCAAAAAGAAGAAGAGTTAAGGGTTAGAGAAGAAGCATAGGCAGAGCATAGAGAGCACATTAGGCAAAATAAGTTAAGGCGATCAGGCCTAGATGTCAATCCATAAGCCCCAAGATATCACATGGCCGTGTGCTAGACATCGGCTATAATTGCTCCTCGAATAATTTACTGACATCCCTTTGTGACCATAGAGGTAGGATAAAAAAAGAGTGTAAGGAATGTGAGACCCTTCATTGCTCAGTGCAACAATTAGTGCAGTTAGACTCTCATACTAGCAAGATCTTAAATTGAACACCAATTCCATAGAACCCTATCTCATAGGATTGGGAGGTGTGGAAACCCCTTGTTTGGGTGAGGTGGAACTTCCCATCTACCTTCTAGATGTCCCAATCAAAATCAAAATGATACTCAAGATGAGGATCTTATGGAACGTTTTGTCTTGGGTCAAGATTGGATCTATGATCATGCAGTCAACGTAAACCTAAGAAGATAACTTCTACAAGTTCGGGTACATGAAAATTGCATTACATTGGAGCTAGATGATTGCATGATAAAAAATCTAGGTATGACACATTCTCTTAACTCTTCTAAGACTAATCTTAGAGAAGAAGATGTATGTGCCAAAATCTACATCAAGGTTACAACATGAGTACCTATGAAGCAATTTAAGCTGAAAAGTGCTCAAGATCAACATTCACAACCTCTTTTGAGAGACTAATTTTTAAAAGCACACAAATACACCATCAACTTGGAATCCAAGGAAGAAGTACATACAAAGGGACCAAAACTTGCAAAGACTAGAAGTGAAAAAATGAAGAATAGGACAACCGACCTTTCTACATGTGGAAGACAGACTGCTTTTGTTGATACATGATGTGCGAATAGGCCAAAACTAGTGAAAAAACTATAAATATAGCTAGAGAGCTCATTTTTGAGGTTGGCTTGTTAGAGCTTAAAGCTTTTTTAAGAGATTTCTTTTGCAATAAAAAGATTTCCATTGTTCCACTCTTTCTTCATACCTTGTGTGTGTGTATATGTGTGTGCATGCTTGTGTGCTTCTCACTCATGCACTTGTGCCTTCACCTACTCATGGTCTTCATACTCGTCCTCATGTCTCCATGGATTGACATTTATGAGGTGGAGCTCCTCACGTTGGTACTTACCATTGTGCTAGAGTGAAACCAATATATATATATATATATATATATATATATATATATATATATATATATATATATATATATATATATATATATATATATATATATATATATATATACATACATACATACATACATACGTACATACATACATACATACATACATACATACATACATACATACATACATACATACATACATACATACATACATACATACATACATACATACATACATACATACATACACACACACACACACACACATATATATATATATATATATACACACACACATACATACATACATACATACATGCATGCATACATACATACATACATACATACATACATACATACATACATACATACACACACACACACACACACACACACATATATATATATATATATATATATATATATATATATATATATATATATATATATATATATATATATATATATATATATATATATATATATATATATATATATATATATAATGTGTGTGTGTGCATGTGTTTTATATATATCAATAATTGCACCATGTAAATTTTCATAAAAAACGAAATGATGTATATCATCATGTGGAACCCACAATGTTTGACAAATCCCCTCATTTAGATGAGTATTTGACTATCCACTTGTAAAAAGAGGCAACAAAGTATCGTACATATCTCTAGAGCTAACTCTATTCCCCATGGTACATGAACCTTATTACTGAATTGCATCTTTCCAAAGAAAAACATCAAGACTAACCATAATGCATTTAGTTTGTGGATGATGCAGACGATAGCCTTTTCTTTCAAAAGTGTATCACTAAAGATAGTGATGGTAGAACAATGACCAACACCCTAAACATCTCAAATGCATCTAAGCCGCACACGTTCAAGAGGCACTATGAAATTTCCCTTACACTTAGCCTCACAACCAAAAGTGTCCATAGTAGGTTACTTCTTGCTCAACCAAGATATGCATGAGCTACCAAGAATGAAGCAAAAACCACTTGTTACATACCACTCAATTAGCAAAAGATGCACTTAATTGTGTCAATGATTAACACTTGGGCAATGCATAAACTTGTTCATATGAGAGATATCAAATAGAACATCATTCCACATTATGCATAAGTGAAGCATCCAACAACTTCTTGACAGAGAACAACATCAAATGCATCTCTCGCATCATGAAGAATGAATTGTAAACTTGTTTCCATAGGAGTGAAATAGGTGAACAATCTTCAAGACCAAAATGGTACAACAATATGTCAATATATTTGGTTTGGGAAAAAAAGTTATTTCCCCATCAACATGCATAATGTGAATACCCAAATAATGATGCAAATTCCCCAAATCTCACATCTCAAAAGTGGCATGCAAATTAGCTTAAATTCAACAATATGCTTCTCATTAGGATGAGTGAGCAGCATTTCATCAACATATAGAACGATGATCACAAGTACATCATCTACATGCTTAACGTATAAGATGCTTTCAATTAGAATGTCCTTAAAACCATGTGCAATCAAGTAGGCATGTATCTTTTCATACAAAGCATGCCATGCTTGCTTCAAACCATATAATTTCTTTTTCAGCCTCACAATTTGTTTTCATGCCATTCCTATACAAAACCATAGGGCTGAAATACATACACCTCTCCATGTAAGTACCCATTTACAAATCCATTTTTAATGTTCATATGATGTACATTTCAACCTTGATGAGCTGCAAATGTAGAGATACTATGAATGGTGGTCATTCGGCATGTGGGAGCAAAGGTCTCATCAAAATCAATGCCTCTTTATTGCACATAACCTTTTGCAATAAGTTTTTCCTTATACCTGTCAATTGTTCCATGAAGTTTACATTTTAGCTTGTATACCCATTTAGTGGCAATGGGATTTTTGCTTGAAGGAAAATCACATAAAGGTCAAGTAACATTCTTCATAACAGCATCATATTTGGATTTCACAATAGCCATCCAGTTTTTCAAATTTCATGCTTCATTAAAAGAAATGGGGTCATTCTCATCACAAACACTAGAGACAACCATTGCATAGAAATATGTTAAAAAAGAAGCACTATGAGAGCCTGAATGAGTACAATATGAAAGAGGTGCATCTATTTTTCTATCTCTCAAATTCTACTCTAGCCATTTAGGCATGGTTTTTTCCTCCTCTATTTATGCCCACTCATCCACAATTGCATCATGTAAACCTACATCACAAATGGAATGATCTTGATCATCATGTTGAACTCATGAAGGCTGATAAATTTCCACATTTGGACTATCTCATGGGTAGTGTATGTGTAGAGTAGACTAAGATGTTTGGTATTGATCATATTTATGTGTGTGGTCCTATGTAGACACCTTGTTTTGGGAAGTACCTTTACTTCATAACTTCTATTGATGATGTCTCCCATCATGCATTGGTGTATCCATTGAAGGCAAAGTTTAAAGTGTTTGTGTGCTTCAAATACATTTTTTTAATGGCTCAGAATCTATCCACATGTAAATTTGGCACCCTCTATTTTGATGAAGGTGGGGAATACATGACTTATGATGATAATGCAATTTTTGGTTGTGAGTGGGATAAAAGATTAGTGTACAATGCCAAATACACCTCCACAAAATGGAGTTGATAAAAGAAAGAATAAATCTCTCATGGAGATGGGGAGGTGTATGGTCAAAATTAAGGCTTTACCACATAGGTTATAGCTTGAGGTCGTATGTGTCTAGCATATGTACTTAACACGTGTCCCACCAAAGCAATGCAATCTATCACTCTATATGAGGGTTTACATGGTTGCAAGCCATCCGTTTCTCATCTGTGTGTCTTTGCTTATCTAACATATGCATTAATGCCCAAAAACAAAACTTAGAAAGTTGGATGATAAAGCAATGAAATATGTCTTTTTTGGGTACAATTCTGAAAGCAAAGGCTATCATTTGTATCATCCATAGACCAATTGCATTTTGGTTAGTCATGATGTCGCTTTTGTGGAAGATGCAATTAAGCCATTACTTTCATGTACAAAGGAGACTTGAGTTATCTCCAAAGATATGTATGATACTTTAGTAAATCTTTTTATAGGTAGATGGTCAAGATTTCATCCAAATGAGGCAGTTTCTTAGCCTTTATAGGTTCCACATGGTGATGCAGATCATTCTATTTTTAATGCAGATTTACAATATGCACTTATTGATGAAAAACCTGACATAGAGGAAGCTAAAAATATGCCTAAATGCTTGATGCAAACTTTGAAAAATAGAAAATTAGATGCGACTCTCTCATATCTTAATTGTTGAGGCTCTCGTAGTGCTTCCTTCGCATCACATTGTTATGTAATGGTTGTCTTTAGTCTTTGCGATGAAAATGAGCCAACCTTTTCTAAACCACAAAATTCAAAAAATTGGATGGCTATTATGCAACTAGAATATCATGCTATTCTAAAGCATGATACTTGTTCTTTATGTGATTTCCCTCCAAGAGAAAGGACCATTGGCACTAAATTGGGTATACAAGTTGAAACATAAGCCTGATGGAAAATTTGATAAGTATAAGGATAGGCTTGTTGCAATAACTTGTCCTCAAGAGAGAGGCATTGATTTTTATGAGACATTTGGTCCCACATGTTGTATGACCATCTTTCATAGAATTTGTGCACTTGCAACTCATCATGCTTGGAATGTAGATTAGTTGGACATTAAAAGTGCATGTTTAAATGTCTGCTTACATGAGGTGTATGTATTTTAGCCCCATCATGTTGTGTAGAAAAGGATTGAAAAAAAAAAGTTTTAGGCTGAAAAGGCATTATATGGTTTGAAGAAAGCACCACATAATTCATATAAAAACATACATGCCTACTTGATCGCATATGGTTTCCATAACATCCCAACTATGAGCACCTTATATGTTAAGCATTCTTATGGTCCTCTTCTGATCATTTTTGTATGTATTGATGACATTTGCATCATTATTTGGGAATTCCATTTATGCAAGTTGATGGGGAAATAGGTTTTTCACAATGAAAATATACTAACAAATTATTGCATCATTTGACCTTGAAGATTGCAAATGTATTGCCAATCCTATGGAAACACATTTAAAAATGAGTCTTCATGATCTCTAGATGCATTTGATGTTGTTCTCTATCAATAGGATATTGGATGCTTGATTTACTTATTCATTACTTATTATTAAACTTAGTTTGTTGTCTCTCAAATGAGTAGGATTGTGCATTATGCAAGTGTGAAGCATTGGTAGGCCGTTAAGAACACCTTTTTCTTCTTGAATGGTACTTAGCTACTTGGATTGTTTTATCCCAAGGGGGGATCACAACTGCTAGATTTACATGCTTTTTTTTTGCAGAAACTCGGCTGGTTGTTGTAACACTCACATATCCACTAGTGGTTTTTGCTTCATACTTGGTAGCTCATGCATAACTTTCTTGAGAAAGAAGCAGCCTATTGTTGTTCGTTCTAGTTGTGAGTTTGAGTATAGGGCAGCTCTCACAGCAACTATTGAGTGTGTGTGGCTTAGAGGCCTCTTGGTCGATTTGGGCCTTAGTGAGTCTTCTACCACCACCATCTTCACTCATAGTCTTAGCACACTGGCAGTTGCAAGGAACCTTGTGTTCCATGCTTGCACAAAGAACATTGAGATGCAATATCATTATGTCAAGGAGAGGTTCTCTACTAAAGAGATCAATTTGGCATGTGTGCCCATAGAGGATAATGTTGCACACCTTTTCACAAAGGCTTTGCCTATGGAGATGTTTGAAGCCTTTCATAAAGCTTTGGGCTCACTTCCTTTCATGGATTGATCTCTTTCTAGATAGCTTGGCACTTCCTAATACATGAGTGCCACCTCCTTGTTCACTAGATTTCTCCCAAGTGGGAGTTTTTGATATATTTTGGTTGTGATGTGTGGGAACACACCTAGGATTGGGGGAAAATGTTTTGAGTTATCTTTTATATATGCCTATAACCCTAATGTGTCACTCATTTTTCTACGTTCACTTGGTAGTACATTCATAATTGTGTTGTGCTCCAAACTTCTTCTTCTTCTTCCTTGTGTTTTATTTGTGCTTTCATAGACCTCAAACTCCAAAATGAAGGTCACATGATTGGCATGGAACCAAGGAGCTTTCTTATGATGTTCATGTCATTTTAAGGTGAGAAACATGGAATAGTATTTAGAAATCAAGATCTGTCCACTATGTGCATGTTGTTTGAAGGTGAGCAACATGGGATAGTAGTTAGAAACCAAGATCTCCCTACACTAATCAAGGGATGGGGGCCCAGATGTATCATTCACATTTTGCAACACATAATTTCTAATGAATCTGGCTTTTTGCAAATTTGAGCCAGCTTGGAGGTTTGAACAAGGGAAGCCATATCCATCTTTGATCTCCACAAAATCATGTTGGAGAATAACCTATCCATAGATAACAATTCATCTTTATTCCAATCTATTCGATTGATCTTCAATGATATTAAAGTCCCCATAAAGGATCATATCCTTAGATAGAGATTCCAATGATTAGCTAACTTGTTTGTCTATGTTGAGAATAGGCACATAAACCAATGGTGAACTCCATGGGGATGTAAGGAAAGCATAACCCACCAATGATTTTGATCCTCAAGGTTCCCCACAATGCGAGGGATCCAATCAAGCTTCACACCAAGAGTAGATATACCGCATCCCCTTAAGGGCAATGTGGTGAACCACATATGAGAAGAGGAAATTGTTATAATTTATGGAATATGTTGAACAATGCATTATTGGAGTGTTAAATTATTAATGTATTAATGTGGTTTTGATGTTTTTGATATAGCAGCTCAAGGTTCGTGAGGAGCGTGCAAAGGCGTGAAAGGGCGGACATCAATAATCTGAATAATTATTATTTATCTTGTAAATAGACCTGCGTAGGAGGTTCTATTATTAGAAGTAGTTAGAAAAGTAATGGTTAGAATAAGGGTCATTGTACACCAGAGTTTTTGTTATTGAAAGCAATGGCTTTCTGTAAAAGTTACCAACTTTTAGTTTCACGCTTGCTTTTCGAAGCCGCTCTCATGTAACCACTCTTTTTGACGTAATCAAAAGTTCGTATAAATACATGCACTCTATGGACTCTCGAAACAGAGTGCATGGGGGGACATTGCACCTAATACTGCATTTAGTCTCATCTCTTGTTGTCTCTATTTTCCTGTGTGTTTTTCTGTGTTTGTAACCTCTGTGTGCGTGAGAGCAAGATCCTGACAACAGTGGTATCAGAGCTCTCCACGCATCAATACAGAGGGTTATGTTCTCTGTTTCTGTTCCATTTCTGTTTTTTATTCCAATTCCAGTTCCAGTTCCAGTTTTTGTTGTCTCATCCTGTTCCAGTTCCAGTTTTTGGTTTCTATTTCTGTTCCAGTTCCAAAACCAGAACCATAACCTATGTTTACACCTATGTTTACTCCTTCAGCTTACTCCAAGGCGTCAACTAAGGCAAAGAACTTAGGCAATACATTGGCAACATTGGCACCCAAGGCTCCTAGGCGACCATTGGCTATGCGCGAGGCAATTTTAATTTTGAGTGGCAATAGAGAGTTATAGATTCCCTAAGGTAGGAGGATTTGAATCCACAACCTCCTAGTTACAAGGGAAGTACTTTTACCATTACACTCTTTCTTGGAGTTTTCACTCAAGTTCTCTCCTCTTAAATTTAACATAACTTGCAGGTTTTCTTACTTTTTCAAGGCGGCACGGTGTGACATGATGCGGCACGTCTCAAGGTACATCCTATCAGGGTACACTTGTCAGGGTACATCCAGACAGGGTACATCTAGGTAGGGTACATCAGGGTACATCCAGACAGGGTACATTCTGCTAGGGTACATATCCTGAGGGTACATCCCAAGAGGAAACTACTAGATTGAGGGTCCAAGATAACTTGCATGGGTGAGAATTAGGTTCAAGACACTAAGGTTGAGAGCAAGGAAAGTCTGTAGCAAGAGGGTTTTGTTCTTTTCAGACTCATGGACCCTAGTTTATGTCAATATCTCATACATAATCTTAATATCTTAACACCTCCATGAACATTTCCATGCATGTGTTTTTACATGGAAGATGCTTTTTTTTTGTTCACTGATGGAACATGTGATTGGCTATCCATGTTTATTATTTTATCAACTGAGGTTAGTTACTTTTTCAATTGAGGGGCATGTTATAATTGATGGAATATGTTGAACAATGCATTGTTGGAGTGTTAAATTATTAATGTATTAATGTGTTTTTGATGTTTTTGATATAGCAGCTGAAGGTTTGTGAGGAGCGTGCAAGGCGTGAAAGGGTAGACATCAATAATTTGAATAATTATTATTTAGCTTGTAAATAAACCTGTGTAGAAGGTTCTATTGTTAGAAGCACTTAGAAAAGTAATGGTTAGAATAAGGGTCATTGTAGACTGTAGTTTTTGTTATTGAAAGCAATAGCTTTCTGTAAAAGTTACCAACTTTTAGTTTCACGCTTGCATTTCGAAGCAACTCTCATGTGACCACTCTTTTCGACGTAATCAAAAGTTCCTATAAATACATGCACTCTATGGACTGTCGAAATAGAGTGCATGGGGGGAGATTGCACCCAATACTGCATTCAGTCTCATCTCTTGTTGTCTCCATTTTTCTGTGTGTTTTTCTGCGTTCGTAACCTCTATGTGCATGTGAGCCAGATCCTAACAACAGAAACTCAACTTAGTCTCTCAAAAAGGTCCTCATTGTTGATTTTATAAAGTCTAGGTTTACTCTTTTATTATGAAGCCATTTTCCAATAGCAGTAGCTATTGAGGCGTGAGAAATCTGTTGGATGTTAAACGGAATGAGGATAGTTTTTATGGTTTTGACCATTCCAAGACAGGGTCTTGTCCCTCTTTGTCTTTTTTTGTTTCTCTTTGTCTCTACTTCTTGAGGTAGAGGGGCCTTGCCACAAAAGCCCACCCTCTATGTGGGCAATTCCCAGTGATCTCTACCCATAATTTGTGTTTTTGAGAAGCTTTCTTTGTGAAGGAATATTGTACCCAATCAGGAATCATAGACCCAATAATTAGACTTCTTCCACTGGTGTACCCCTTCGGATTGTCTCATTTTCTAGTGGAAGATAAAGATTGATTTCTTCAACATTTCTATGAATTTTGTCTTCCACATACGTTCATTCTCCTGGATAAAAATGCTTGATAATCTTGCAATATCAACGTTCATTCTCCTGGATAAAAATGCTTGATAATCTTGCAATATCAACGATACAATTGATTTACTTTCTCTCTCAAAATAGTCTTCCTAGATTATACCACATAAGAGATGAGGCTCATCTTGCTTATGTACAAAACCAGAAAGAGTGAGCAAATGAATGAAGGTGATTCTATGGTACGATTTTTCCAAATTATGAAGACTTTGAAAGGTTAGTTGCCTATTTCTTATGAATCTTTTCTAGAAACAATTCTTCTCTAGGATATTTGTAATGGCTTGGTTGATTCATATAAGATTTTTGCATAACTATGTGTTTAATCACTCAATGAAATTTGAGTTTCTTAATAGTAAAAAAATT
>CM035412.1:39984605-39999605 GCA_020310875.1 Ceratopteris richardii | reverse complement strand
TCGCGACGGTTCACTTTTTCGGACCATCGCGACGGTTCACTTGAGCCATCGCGACGGTCCACTTCGGACCATCACGATTGTTCAGCTGACCCCGGACCATCGCGATTGGCTCACGCCATCGCCACGACAGTGCCACGTGTCAAGTTAGACCATCGCGACGGTTCGTTTTTCGAACCATCGCGACACTTCAAAAATTCGGACCATCGCGATTGGCTCACGCCATCGCGCCCAGACCATCGCGATTGGCTCAAGCCATCGCATCGCGGACCATCGCGACGGTTCACTTCGGACCATCGCGATTGTCCACCGTTGACCGTTGACCGCGCCATCGCGACGGTTCGACCTCACGCCATCGCGACGGTTCACTTCGGGCCATCGCGACGGTTCACCTTTTCGCGCCATCGCGATTGTCCACCGTTGACCGTTGACCCGCGCCATCGCGACGGTTCGCCTTTTCGCGCCATCACGATTGTCCAAATCCCGCGCCATCGCGACGGTTCGCTCGGACCATCGCGACAGTCCCAGACCATCGCGATTGCCCACCCCCATCGCAAATTTTGGACTTCAATTTTTGACCAAATTTGAGGGTATTTTTGAAAAAAATTTTGGACCATTAGACTCATAGGAGACCCCTTAGCTCATATTTGAAGGAAAACCTGATTGTCAATTTTTACCCCCCAGGGCCTGAACGCGTGTAACTTTCTCATCCGAAGTCCGTTTTTCGAGCTTAATAGCTCGTTAGACTAATTTGAGGTTCACCTAGTTTGGGGCTAGGAACCCAAGGGGTACACATTGAAAGTTTGAGCAAAAGGGAAGGGATTTAAAAAGATGTATGTGCTCAAGTGTTTAATCATCTTGTGAATTGGTCTAATATTGGAATTTTCCAGGTCTAGCAAGGGCAATCAAAGGCAAGCAAGCAAGGCAGCGAAGACAGCAGAGCTTGGGAAGCACGGCTTCTTGGGCAACAAGGCATCAGAGCAACAGAAAAACCGACTCGAGGTTGGAAGATTACTCAACCCCCTCAGTCAATTCTTAGCTTAGGCTAAACGTTAGCATTGTGGATTTAAGTCGATAGGAACGCCTCAAGTTCAAGATACCTAATTCTATCAAGTTTAAGACTTAAAGTAAAGGTGTGTGTGACGAAAACCTAAAGAAAGGAATATAAGTCTGACGGAACGAGAATTCAAAATCATAACGAAAGTCGAATTCCTGACGCATATATTACGACAAGAATCCAAAGAAAAAAAAAAAAAAAAAGAATTAAGGAAGTAATAACAAAGGACTATCGACGATCTAAGTGTGTAATTGAGTGAGCAAGGAAGGAAATTAATGAACCTTAGATCGGGCAAACATATAGGTAAGTCGGACAGAAGAAGCCTTAGATCATCGGAGGCTAGTGTAAGGACTACCGCTCGATCTTGGGCTCAGCAATTGAATAGTAATTACCCCTACGAGAGCTCAGAGACTAGCGAATCAGAAATGGCATTTAGCACAGACAGACCAGACGGAGGGTCGAATGTAGCATACCTAGAAAAACCTGAAGGACCCTATAGAACGCAACTCGGGTTTCTCCGAACCAACCGATTAGGTGCTCGCATCTATGAGGATGGTTTGCAAAGGCAAGTGGTGCAACTGCACAACCCTGATCAACCCATCGGATTGGAAAGACCAGTGGTGAAATTTGAGAGAGATGCTTACATAGACAAAGAAGGAACCATGTACGTACTAAGTACGCAGCGAAACGATACTAATGAGTTTGGCACAATTCAATTAGAGACGGAAACAAAATTTCAAGGAAAAGAACCGTTAGAAGAACCTAGAACACCTAGAGGGAAATCCGTATTAACAAGAGTACTCATCCCAGAATGGATCCCTCAAGATAACAGGAGCACCGAGTTGTTCGTAAATAAAGAGACAGATGAAGCCTTTTGGAGGTACAGAAAGGACACCCTGGTGAGATAGGCATCATTACAATTTATGAATTCAAGGACCCAGATACACCTGGAAAGGTTGTATACCTAGATGAGACTTCAGAAAGAGTTTTTGTGGTGCCTGAACGCGCTAAAAACACATACACATGGAGAGGTGAATTGATATTCCCTCCATCTAGAACGAACATAAATGCAAGTCAACAAGGGGCAGGAACCTCCTCAACCCATGGAAATCAAAGAGAAGGAAATCACGAGAGACCGGAAGTAAGCTTCAATCCCCCCATAGGGAGAGGTAGAACAACCACAAACACTAATAGGAGGGATAGACAAAGAGAACATGGAATACCAGGTGGTAGAGATGATTTTCCTCTACCTAGACCACGTGAACACGCAAGAGTATTGAGACCCACGCAATTAGTGAAATCAATGAAGAATTACTTTGATGGGACAGGAGATCCCTATGACCATGTCACAGAATTCAAGCAAGTACTAAGAGCAGAACAAGTCGAGGACATGTTCACGCAGTACAATGCATTTGGACTAACGTTAAAGAATACCGCTTTAACTTGGTTCCAACCTTTGCAACAAAGGCAATTTAGAGACATCCATCACTTTTTAGAGTCATTCATCACTGAATTCTCTAAAAGTGGGGTTAGACATGACACGTCTTCGTTGATTCATAGCTTTAAACAGACCCCTCAGGAAACAGTAAGACTGGCAGGTCGTAGATTCAGACAATATGTTGAGCGATGTCCAATGCAAGAGCTACCCTCACAAGCTAAGCAAGTGTCTTTGTTCCTAGATGGCTTGTTGAGCGCTAAACTACGCTCCTATGTGTACCTAAAAGAACCCAGAACGCTAGAAGAGTGTATAAGAATATGTATAGACATTGAGGACAACCTAGGTGATGAGTTAGAACTCTCAAAGGTCTATAAGGACTCAGATTGTTCTTCTCTAGCATCCACAAAATTGTCTAATTCGATAGAGGACCTAGCAGAAAAAGTGGCCCAAAAACTAGGAGTTTCTAGCAAACAGGTGCCCAAGCTACCAACCAATGTACGTTGTTACACTTGTGGTGGAAATCATTTGGCAAACGTGTGCCCCAATGCACCTCAACCTCACGTCAACCCTAGTGGCCAATATTGCACAATTGAGAGAAGATACACGAATCATACGGCTCAGGACTGCCCATACAACAAACAAACCGTGAGACAAAACTACCCGCAAACATACCAGCAGCCAGGTAGGTATCAAGGCCAATACAATGCTCAGCCTTATTACTATAGGCCTCCTCAGAACTACCCATACCAGGCTCAACAGAGACCTCAACCCCTCTTAGCTCAGCAGCCACCCCCACCAGCGAATGTCATCTCAGTCAAATACGCTGCTGCAGAAGAGAACCTAAGTAGGGCCTTAGTGCCTTCTTCACCCTTGATCACCGAAAGTGACCCGAACTCAAACAGTTTTGACTCTACTCATGTAACTAGTCCACCCGCTTATTACACGGAGTCACCAGAACATGTGGAGACATATCATTATGATAGTCCTCCAATGGAACCTAGTTGGGAGCCAGACTATGCTAATGTGATGTACGCAAACCCAAACCCACGGCCCCAACTGAGACAACAGAGACCACAGGGCCCTAGAGGACCATGCTTTAGGTGCCAAGGAGATCATTTCATTAAGGATTGTCCACATCCCCCAATAGCAAGGCAATCACAGTACTATAACATACAAGGCTTTTGTGCCGATTGTGGCAAAGAGCACATAATCAAAGATTGTCCTAAGAACCCAGTTAACGCTTCGAATGTGACACCAATCAACGTGATAGGTATTGTAAATAACGCAGATGGATCCAACCCTACATACGTGCCTATCCAAGCTATAACCAGAGCCCAGGCACTTTTACAAAACCAACAGCTTAATCATGAGAAAATAGCCGAAACTAGTGAAGTTGCGAAATCGAGTAGTAAAAAGACGAAATCTTGGAAAGATTCCAGAGAAAGGATAAAGAGAAAATGGAGTAAAAAGATAAGTGAGTTGGAAGGAAGTCTAAGGGAATCTAGAGCCAAAATACAAGAATTGACCTCACAAGAATTAAACCAAGAAATCCCAGCTCAAAAATCAGGATCAGTTTTAGCGGAACCCATACCCGAAGACCTAGACATGATGTTTCGTGCATATCAGGCTAGAATAAAAGAGGGACCTCAAGTAACGGAAATGAGTAAAAACTACCCTCGAGCTGATCTAGAAATTGAGAGAACTAAACTGTGCATGAAAATGGTAGAGTTAGCACAAGCTTTGTTCGAAGCCTCTAGATATCTTAATTGGAATAACATGGCAAAACCAGAATTACACTTTCAAGGACTAATGGAGAGGCTAGAACACTTGATAGAAAGCAAAGAGAAAAAGGATCAGCATAGGAACCCTATTGTCCCAGAGACACAGGAAAGGAATGCACCATCCCTGTCTCAAGTACCCAATACAGAAAGTCAAGATAACCTATCCTCCATACATAGGTACTCACATGAATTTTTAAGAGAAATACAAGAAGAGAAATGGAGAAAAGAACAAGGAACTCATCCTCCTATCCAAGAAATAGACGACTTGCAGGAACAATTTCCCCAAGACATCCCCTCTATATATGATGATGTAGAGGTGGAACAACTGAGTGAACCCACAGGATTTGAATCTAATTCTTTACAAGAATTACCTCAGTTCACAGGACCTTGGGAAGCAAAGTCTATTAGTATGAGAGCACCCACGATAATAGTGAGGAATGAAGAATCAGTGATCCCTAGGAACACGGAAGTGATCAAGAACACGAAAGTACAATGTAATCTCACCCTGGAGGAATTGTTAAAGATAAAACCAGAATTGTGGAAGCACGTAGCAAATCAATTCCCTGAGCTAGCTACCACACCCTCTCAAATAAGATCACGTAAGAAGGTACCAGAGATACCCGTGGAAAAGATTGGAGACGTAAGCGAAGGAGAGGAAGGTAACACATATCTTCCAATAACCCATCAGGGCTACACCACGAAAGCCATCTTAGATTCAGGAGCCAGAGTAGCCATAGCTACCACCACTTTGTGGAAACGTTGGGGTAAGCCAGCACTCAGACCCACCAGGATGAAGCTACAAATGGCCGATGGACACATAGAAAAACCATTAGGCTTACTAGAAGGCATATCTCTCACCACTTGTGGTGTAGAATTTGAGCATACTTTTGCCATTTGTGACTTCGCGAAAAATCATGCGTATGAGATGATATTGGGACGACCATTCATGCGTCAGTTGCAAATTGTACAAGATTGGGGAACTAATTCTTTGTACTTGCAACATTTAGGAGTGACTACTAAAGTCAATCTTAAGGACTATTCACATAGAGATGTACCCCCAATACAATGGAATACCATCCATAAGACTCCAGTAGAAACGGAATCCGTGCACTCATTAGAATCAGATCCTTCTTGGTTGCATGAGGATACCCATTTATGGATGTGTAAAGTTGCCAAACAAGAGGAAGAAAGATTAGAAGCTAGGACCTTAGGTGCAGAACAACATCCATGAACCCTTCAAGATCCAGCATATGCACCTGTAGTATTCCCAGACGAGGAGTTTGAACCCCATGGTTGGGCGGAAATCCTAGCAACCATGGATGTAGCCATCAATGAAGAACAATGGACACCCCACTGTGACGAGGATGGCTATGACATTTCAGTTTTCACGATAGAGCCAATCATGTGCGATGCGATTTTAGAAGAGTGTGAACCAGACACTGATGCATTCGAGGATGCGAGCGATTTTGATTTAGAATCAATTATCATGGACCCACCCTTTGCATCAGAGGAAGAATATTTCTACGAAATAGAGACTCACACTCAGAGACACGAGGACATAACGAACGAGGTAAGGTTAGCCACAGAAGTGACTACTAAGAGTGAAGGCAAGAAAAGAAAGAAGAAAGAAACCATGTCAGAAAAAGAAGAATCTTTATTTGAAGTACCTGAGAATTTCAAGAAATATGAAATCGAAGATAGAAGAATCAGGGTACGAATGCCCAATAGAAAGGCGAATGACGGACAAGTATATGATAATCGAGAGAAAACCAAGAAAGTAATAGTTGCCATAGAAGGAGAAGAAGAAAAATGTACATACATAGGGCATGATTTGACGACTGAAGAAGAAGAAGAGTTAGTCGCCCTATTGTGCGAATATAGAGATGTCTTTGCTTGGAGTTACAAAGATTTGAAAGGTGTGGATCCAGATATATGTTCTCATAGAATCCCTATGACTCCAGATGCAAAACCGACAAAACAGAAACCGTACACGTACAATGATAACTACGCTGCGAAGATTAAAGAGGAGATAGATCGCTTGATAGAAGCAGGATTTATCTACGAAATTGAGCATACCGAATGGGTATCCCCCATTGTGGTTGTGCCCAAGAAGAATGGAAAATTGCGTGTGT
The DNA here is from genome assembly GCA_020310875.1 of Ceratopteris richardii. Taxonomy (NCBI): domain Eukaryota; kingdom Viridiplantae; phylum Streptophyta; class Polypodiopsida; order Polypodiales; family Pteridaceae; genus Ceratopteris; species Ceratopteris richardii. The sequence continues at coordinate 39,993,200 of CM035412.1, read as the reverse complement.
GTATTAACCTTAAAAAAGTTAATGCCGCAACGATTAGAGATAGTTATCCTCTTCCTATCACGGAACATCTATTGGAAAGAGTTGCGGGCAAGGAAGTTTACAGCTTTCTTGATGGATTCTCAGGCTATAACCAAGTGGCCATAGCTCCAGAAGACCAACACAAGACGGCTTTTGCCACAGAATGGGGCATATTTGCATTTCGCGTAATGCCATTTGGCTTGACAAATGCACCCGCCACTTTCCAGCGACTTATGTGTCATGTTTTTAAGGAATTCTTACGCAAGAGCTTGGAAGTTTATGTCGATGACTTATGTGCTCATTCAAATGTAAGACAGACACATATCCCAGAGTTAAGACAAATATTTGACAAATGTCGAGAATATCAGGTTTGTTTGAACCCAGAAAAATGCGTTTTCATGGTCAGACAAGGCAAAATTCTAGGACACATTGTGTCAAAAAATGGAATCTCTACGGACGAGGAAAAGGTGAAGGTAATTGCAGAATTACCAAGACCAACTAATGTGAAAGAGGTACAGGCATTTATGGGCCATTGCGGCTATTATAAGAGATTCATACACATGTATGCAATCATAGCCAAGCCTCTGTACTCTCTTTTGACCAATTTTGAGTGGACAGATGAATGCGAAAATTCATTTAATGAACTTAAAAGACGCTTGTGCTCAGCACCTATATTGACTACCCCAGATTGGAGTAAGCCATTCCATGTACATGTGGACGCATCCAATTATGCCATAGGATGTGTGTTAGCACAACCCACGAATGAAGGTAACATCGATCTCCCCATAGCCTACGCTAGCAGACAATTGAACGCAGCAGAAAGAAATTACACCACGACGGAACGAGAAGGATTAGGGATGATCTACGCAGTAAAGAAGTTTAGGCACTACTTGTTGGCTAACAAATTCAAGTTCTTTACAGATCATCAAGCCCTATTATACTTAGTCAACAAACCATGTAACACAGGACGATTGATACGCTGGTTTCTATTACTCATGGAGTATGATTTTGAAGTAGTAGTCAGGAAAGGAAAGACGCATCTTAGAGCCGACCACCTTTCAAGATTAACCTCAGGAGAAGCCCCTCAAGGAGTAGCGGATGATCTACCAGATGCATACTTGTTTAACCTTGAGATAGCACCAGAATGGGCTAAGCCATTAGTCCCTATTCTGACATACGGACCCAAGAGTCCTAGGATAAAGATCAAAGAAGGAGAGATTACCAAATCTCAGAGGTACCAAATAATAGCAGGAAGCATATATAAACAAGATAATCAAAAGATTCTTGCTTGTTGTGTAGATGAATCAGAACATGCGAATTGGTTGCAATTAGCACACTTAGGTGCACTAAAGCAACATCATTCAAAACATAGAACACTACAGACTCTGCAGAGATTGGGAGTATATTGGCCTACGATGGAAGCAGATGTCTACAAGTTGTGTAAAGAATGCCAGGTGTGTTGTGAAAGACCACCAGTAGAGCATGCCACATTGTATCACGTGTCTCTCACACCAGACTGGAGTGAACCTTTAGTGACATACTTGAGGACGCACACATTCCCTCAAGGCATGAACTTAGCTCGACAACGCAGTCTAGAGCAGGAAGCTCAAGACTATTCACTTATTGGCGATAATCTATACAAAAGAGGTCGAGATGGATATTTAAGACAATGTGTTCATGAAAGCGATTATCTGAGCATACTAGAGACTGCACACCAAGGTGTTGCAGGAGGTCATTTTGGACCAGATAGGATAATCAAAGCCATCCTCTTTTCAGGATTATGGTGGCCCACTCTTCACATGGATGCACATACCTATGTAAAGAGATGTGATGTGTGCCAAAGAACTCAGTTTCCTACTCGCAGAGATGAAATGCCATTGAAACCCATGATGGGCGGACGTGCATTTTCTAAGTGGGGTATAGACTTTGTAGGACCCATTAACCCCCCTGCAAAAGGTACACATGCGGAATACATTATTGTTGCTACAGATTATCTAACCAAATGGGTAGAGGCAAAAGCCACAAAAAAGAATGATGCTCACACGACTGCAAAATTCTTATTTGAAAATGTCTTTACAAGATATGGATTGCCTATAGAGTTAGTGAGCGATCGAGGCACTCACTTCCTAAACCAAGTCATTGAATATTTGTTACAGGATTTTATGGTGAATCACAAGAAATCTGCACCATATCATCCTCAGGCCAATGGTCAGGCTGAAAGCACTAACAAGATACTTTGTAACGTACTGACGAAACTCGTGAACAACAAACGTTCAGATTGGGACAAACAGCTACACCACGCTGTTTGGGCATATCGGGTGGCCTACAAGACCGTACTCAATGCAACTCCCTTTCAGATGGTTTTTGGTCAGAATGCAGTGCTTCCTTTGGACTTCTTGATACCGACCCTTAAGGTTGCACAAGAACATCAGTGGACCGGCCATGAATTATCAGCAAGAATAATGGACTTGGAACGATTAGGAGAAACGAGGCTGAGGGCAGCAGCAGGAAAATACGCAGCAAAGAAGCGACAGAAAGCTTATTTTGATGCACATGTGAAAGATAAAGGCCTAAAAGAAGGAGATTTAGTTCTAGTGTATACGCTGAAACAGCATGCACGCAAGTTAGAAAAGCGAGGTTATGGACCTATGATCATTAACAGACTCTCGACTAGTGGAGCAGTACAGTTAGCCACCTTAGAAGGAGATATAATGCCTAATTACATTAGTGGCTGTAGAGTCAGGTTATATCAAGAGCCTCTTACTGAGGATATGCTTAGACGACTCACGTTGGCAAAGAAGCGTAAGGAGGAAGAAAACCAAATACGAGCCGAAGCTCAGGCAGAAGCCATAGAACGCATTAAGCGCATGAAGCTAAGAAGACAAGGACTAGGGAGAGAACATTATAACCATCTGGAAACATCACCCAGATATCCCATGGCCATGTGTCAAGTAAAGTCAACCACTCATCCTAGCATAGTGGACAGGAGACCATTCATTAAAGTTAGGCTAGAGCACGGTAACCATAGCCAAGACCTCAGGGCTTTGATTGACTCAGGTGCTGCGACTAGTGCGATTAGATGGTCCCACTATAAGGATTCAGGAATAGAAATGCGGCCAATTGAGGCATATCTCATAGGCCTAGGAGGTATGGAAACACCTTGCATGGGTGAGGTGGACCTTCCTATCCTCATAAAGGATGTGACCATGACGGCGAAGCTACTAGTGTGCCATGATGACGACCTGATAGAACCCCTAATCCTTGGCCAAGATTGGCTATACGATCACTCAGTGGACCTAAATCTTAGACTAGGCTCCTTACAGATTGGAACCTTAGAACAGAAGCGAGTGATACCGCTTGACTTCCCTAACGGCATTCCGCTTGACGGTTGTGACCCCAGACCCTATGAAACGCATGAGACGGAAGACAGGAAGATTTTTGGGCAGACCAGTCACGTTACGTCTACACCAACCCACTCGGGCTTGGCTATAGACAGTTGTCAGTCAGAAGGACGACAGAAGATCTTCCCTGGGACTTCCTGCAAACTAGAAGAGACAGTTACCCAACTGCAAGGGCAGAAGGGCACAATCAGAGGTCAGGTGGGTTGCATCAGCGGACAAATGAGCACGACACCCTGCGGTGCTCATCCTTCCAAACTTGTTGCGAACTGGCCTAGATTAAAGTTAAATAAGGCATCACTTCCTAATGGGCAGGTCACGCAAGTGTTGGATCTCCCTTCTTTTCCAAAGCAGAGTGTCCATCCGACCTCTCAACCTCAACAACAACAGAGTCAACCACGACAAAGGAACTCAGACCGACGACAGTATCAGAGGAAACAACATGGAAAGCAGTTTAGGCCACCCAAAGGCAGCGGCACCAGACAAATATGGGTGCCAAAAGGACAAAAAGCACTAAAGAACTCCAACCACGCAGAGACCGACAAAAAAAAGGCAGAACAGAAACAGAATCGATATCCACCATCCCCTCGACCACCTTCTACAGGTCCAACCATCCGACAAATGTGGATCGCCAAGAAGTACCTTACCCATAGACCCACGCCCACGCAGATTTGGGTACCCAAGCCATGTATCATAGCTCAACCCATAAGCCATGTAATATATAACCCCCATAACTCATCTCATCCCTCGATACCACCAAACCCGACACCACCTCTTACCCCTCAGCAGAAATCCACCACCCACTCCAAGATCCTTAGGAAATGGATACCGAAACGTGTCCAACCGTCTTCCCCTAACCCATTGTCTAACTACCCCCCGACTAACATACAACCTTGTACTCAATTACTAACCTTTAAACCTTGTATAACTTCACCCACCATCATCACACATCACTCGTAATCTCATCTCATCAAGAAATGTATGCATGATCTGAAACGTGTAGGTGTCTAGAGACCTGCACTAGTGCTGCAAGAAACATTGCATCCATCACATCACAGCACTTGGCTACACGGGTTACGCATCAGTTATGGAAAGGGATTGCGGTCTCACTTTAATGGGATCATGATTAATTTCCATGCTAATGTGTTAATCTTTTGTAGCACATCTTTCTCACTAGCGCATCAGCCACCATGCAAACCGACGAAGGAACATCAGGAGCAGGCCCCAGTGTAGCGGCTGTGCCCCTCAACGTGCTACGAGCAGAGTCCCACCCGACTGCTCCACCGCCGGAATTTCAGGGATTTCCAGGGCCAATGCCTATCGACAACCCACCCATGGGCTACACCGAAAAGATACACAAAAACTCTCATTGGTTTCAGGGCCTTGCAGGACCCCTTGCGGACGCGGACTTTATATTCGAAGCCTCTCTGACATTTGATGACCGCACGTGGGGAAAGTACCAGTTTTTCTCTAGAGAGTTCGAAGCCCTACAAAGCACCCAGGATTTAACTCATGTTTGGGCCAGAGCAGGCTTCACAGAGTATTTCAGTGACCCCCTACCCAAACGGGATTTTTACAGGTGCTATTACTTAATCACTACCTTACTGGCATCAGAGAATAAGGACATCCCAGGAACCTTCATATTGCCTACTCTAGTGGATGATCCACCTTACAAAAGATTTTATCTCTCTAAGGACTTAATCAGAGCAGCCATCAAGATCCATGGCACCCACACACCCACAGATCGAGAGAGATTGATTCCAGAACCGATGAAACGTGGGGACGTCACGAAGTGGGAGGAGATCTCTGCCATTACACCTGAGCTGTCAAAGCCACTAAGGATATGCATGCAACATTTCGCATTTCCAGCTCAGGACAGATTTACCATGCCCCATAAACGAATCTGGTTTGGATTGTATTTGGCATGCACGGGACCTCAAACAGTTGATCTGGCAAGCTGGATCATAGATCAAATGTATCTGGCACAGCACAGATGGGAGCGCAAGAAGGTGCTTAACGGATGTTGTGCACTCACTAGAATTGTGTATATGTGTTTGGCTTATGACTTGCCAATTGAGCGTGCACTAACAGGAGAAGAACTGAAGGCATTCAAGGGCACAACGAAGAAAGCCAGGAAGCCCAGTAGGACACGGGCAGGTAAGCGCATGCGAGGCACCATCCCCTGCCTTCAAGTGCCAGAGTCGCCATCACCACAACCATCTCCAGAGCGACCACAGACAGAAGCTGCTCCCACTGTACAACCTATTCGCATACGGTTGTCCAGACCAGTGATTACAGAGGCCACCACTAGTACCGCTGCACCTCAGGCAGCTGCCACCTCCGAACCCACCACCACAACAGCAGAAGCTCCCACCACTATTGGTGCGGAAGCATTTTCTTTCCCGATACCACATATGGAGGCCGACCCCATAAACACGACATTTGATTTTGAGATGCCCGATGCATTCTCAAACGAATTCCAGTATTCAGAAGCGCAACTGTTCTCCCAGGAATATGAACGCCCCAGCTACCCTACCACGCCGCGAGACTTGCCACAGGGACAAGCTGTGTCGAGCTCTGAAAAAGAGAGAACCGAAACAGACAACGAGGAAGGCGACGATGAAGCCAGCCAGGGCTCACAAGAGGGACAGACAGATGACCAAGGCCAACAGACTGACACACACGGCGACACCAGCACATATGAAGATGAGACTTTCGAAGCCGCAGCGTACACACTGGCTATAAAGAAATTATATCGTACCATGGAGAAAGTCTGGGCACGAAAGAAGTTAACTGAAGAGGAGAGCCAGGCATTAATTGAACAAGAACTCATCTCCGGAGGATTCGAAGACGCATATATCAGAGGGTTCAGAGAGTTAGTCAAATCAGTAGGCTCCCATGAAGCACTCAGGTTTTTACAAAGAAAGCAACTACCACAGTTTGATCCCCGTCGAGTGCGACTACTTTCAAAGCCAGGAGAGTATATTCGTGTACCAACAGGAGCTCAATCCTCAGCACAAGCCAGGGAGGCACGCCTCGCCCCAGAAAGTTCATTGGCCGCAGAAACCATCCTTGTAGATTCGCCACCCCATACCACCGTTGTACATACCACTACTATCCTCGAAATAACATCCACCCCTTCGACTCCTCTCTCACCTCATCTTTCACCAACCCATCCTGTATCCCCCGCACACCCACCTGCTTTCCCCACATCCACACCTGTACAAAGCAACATAGCCACAACCTCTTCCTTACCCATTCATACCACCATGCCCACACCCAACCCTCCGCATCCATATGTTAACCCCTTCACCCCTTCATCCTTCCCAGCGTTTCCCCCACCTCTAAGACCCCCATTCCCCTTCCTAACCCCACTAACCTTCTCACCAGTCTCACCCCCCCAACCTACCATAACCCCTATTTCCCCGTTTCACCAAGGTGCTCCTACCATCCCCCCTGTAAACTACTCTACATTTGTAAATCCCGTATTCACACCTACACAACCACCCACGATTACACCACTTTTCACAGTCACAACACTAAACACGTCCAATGGCATGGACATATCACCATCCACCTCACCACCACCCACTCCCCTCACAGCACCCTCATATTTAGGCACTTCACAATTTTCCACAATCACCACTGCATCCACTGTCCCAACCCCATTTCCCATTCCCGATGCATCCACTTCCACTGCATCCTCATTTAGCACTTCACTACTACTATCGCCCACCATAGACACCGCATTTCAACACATGTTCACATGCATGACGCAAGTCCGCGAGGAGTTTGCATCACTCGGCACCAACTATCAACAGCTGCAGACGACAACGAATGAACTACAAACGCAGCTTAACTCACTATCAATTGAGAACGCCTCACTGAACAGCCGATACCAAGATTTACGAGAGGCCTATCACAAGTTAGAACTAGAAAGTGAGGAGAAAACCAAAGAGGCCACCGCGGATTTGGATAACCTACTTAGAGCCCAGACTGTCCGCAATGCAACGCTTACTAGAAATATGGGCTTACTAAGAAGACACTTAGCCGCAGCAAAAGAGGAGAACCAGAGACTCCAAGAGCAAAATAGAGAGAACTTGGAAGCGGCTTTAGATCATCCAGAACAGCCACTAAGTCCGAGCAGATTCAAGGCAATCCCATCTGAGTCGATGCGGATGTTGCTAGACGACCATGTTAGATTGCTCGAGGACTATGATCGTATGAACGAAGAACATCAAAAGTTAAAGGAAGATCACAAACTGCTACAGCTCAGAGAACCAGCAACACAACAAGTACACGTAGCAGCGGAATTACCAGCACCTGTGGACCCTGCCCCTGAAGTTTTAGAGGAACTCAACGCACTCCGGGCCCAGGTAACAAATCTTGAATCAAGAATTGCCATCTATGAAGCACCACCAAGGCCAGACTCCCCACCTGAGCTACCAGCTGAGGAAGAAACCGTCACTATCCCGGTGGAGGAGACATTCGAAGAGGCTTATGAACCGATACCCATCCCAGGCGGACGTGTCACGGCCGAAGGCCAGATGACATATGAATTACCTACCCCCGCGTGGATGAAGACAGTTGAAGAACTCGGAACGACACACTCGGCCAGAGTAGAGGCACAGCTACATGCCATGGCCATAATTGAAGAGAAAATTTTACAGTCACCATTCTTTGCTCAATTGGCCCCGCGACGATACATATCTGGGCATGAGCTCCAATATAAACCGTACTTCATGTTAATGGCCGAATACCAGTTAACCATAGAGAAAGAAACAGGTATGAAACCAACGCATGCCACTCAATTCGAGCCAGAGGACTTGCCACCAAGGGCGCAGAGAGGTGAAATCCTTCAACCAGACTGGCGCAAAGATTTACTGCAAAATTATCCAGAGATGATGAGCACGTGGGTAAAAGCGCCGCTACATTTAAAATTTAACCCATGCTGGGGACCAGTCCCACGACGCCGCTCTTGGACTGCCTTCGCCATTAAGGTACAGAACAATAAGCAGTGCCAAGACTGGCTGAACTATCCCTATTTCAGGCCACCAGTCGCATTACCCACAGTAGGCTACATGATGGCGACGATCCGCCACTGGCTCCCTCGATTAAAACATATGGATGATGTTGCCGCGCACATGACTGTCAAAATCTTTGACATGATGCAGATGGT
>CM035412.1:39964605-39969605 GCA_020310875.1 Ceratopteris richardii | reverse complement strand
ATCATTGAAGATGATGATCTTCAAATTCTTGTTCCCATTACGATTCTTGTTTCATCTACTACAGAGAAACATTTTGTGGGATGGTAGAGATGCTCAGGTACATGCATAGATAGCTTTGTCCCTCAATGGACCATTATCCCTCACATTCCCTCTTGCGAGAGGATTAAGGATGCTTGGGCATCATTTAAAACTTTATACTAGACAAGAAACGAGGTTTGTGTTGCTTACCTCCAAAAATAGTTGGAGAGTACGCATATGAATGAAGGAGTTTCCATGGATAGTTTTTTAGCAATGATTAAATATTTCATGGAGGAATTGATTTTTATTGATGAAGTCTTGCCTAATATCTCACTTTTGGATTTTGTTCCTCATGATCTTTGAGATTCATATGAGATTTTCTCTTCTACTCTATGATTGATGATGAAGGACAATCCAAATTCCTTAACACTTGAGGTGTTAGTCTTTATTTTGCAACAAAAAGATCTATCCAAGTAGAACATGTTAATTATGTGGGCTGCATATCAAGATTTTTGATCTATTTAGAAGGGAAAAGGTAAATGGATCTCATCTACTAGCAAGCAAAAATCCTCTAATATTCTGCACTCAAAGAAGGAAGACAAAGATTAAAAGAAAATACAAAACTAGAAATAGTTTTGCAAATAATGTAACGAAATGATCATGTCATTAGGAGTTATGCAAAATTGGTTCTCAAAAAGAAAGAGGCTAGACACATTCTTGTAGAGGTCTCTAGACCTAGATCAGAGTCTACTAATCTTTTCTTTCATATATGTAAAAGGACGTTTGAACATAGCCTACTATCCCATGCTTGAATTAAGAAAAGGACAATTGTACAGTGAATGGTCTTAGTTTCCTTTGGAACCGTGGTATCCCACAAAGTAAGGGTATAATTTCCCAAAGGCATGAAAGCTATGACGGATCAAAAGTGGTAATATATCCAAGATATGACATGTGACAAACATTTTGTTTAGAATGAAGAATAGGCATTTACTATTGTTTGTAGCTATGACCCATCTTGTCATGACTAGTGTATATCTACACTACTCTTAAATGTTTGGCACCTTGATACTAGAGCAACCAAACATATTACCTCGTAGCACAATTTCTTCCAATATTAGAGTTCTCAAGCTATTTTCTATATATAATCACTGTTTCCCATAGCTATTTGGATTAATATACGCTTGTATATTGTCTGTGTGATTGGTTTAGAGATCCTCTAACCCATTTCCATCACACATAATTAAACTTCTTAGGATTTCCATGTTATATTGTAGTTCTCATCGAGATCTTTTCAATGATACCAAAGCGGACAATTCTTGGAGTTATGAGGTCAATCTTGGAGTTATGAGATCAAACATTTACTATCTCGAAGCAATTTATAATTAACATTACAAGGGGCATACTTACTGTAATCAAATTCTTTAGGCATCCATCACAGATTGTTCATGCCTGTTAATGTATTTGATTAGTGTCTTCTCATCGGATTGAAACATTACTATTGTAATCCTTCTTCTATGTTTGGGTGAAATACGCATGCAATCAACATGAAATACATGTGAAGAAATAAAGGATATATATATATATATATATATATATATATATATATATATATATATATATATATATATATATATATATATATATGTGTGTGTGTGTGTGTGTGTGTGTGTGTATAATATTAGCGATATTTTAAGAATTAGTTTCATACAATGCATTCTGAATGCTTTGATTTTATTATTATGATTAGTGTGAGAAGCCCATTGCAGTCAGTGAAACCTAACGTCTTTCGGTGAATACATTATTATTGTGATCATACTCTAATTATTACTGTGAGCGACCAATTCCATTTAACGATGATTTTGTGTTTGCAATTCAACCTACTTCAGCACAGAATAATGTTACCTTGTCTTTTTTTCCCTTCTCTTTTCATAATGCTCCATTTAGGCGAATTGGCAATGTTTTAAGCGAAAAATTTAACGAAGCATTATTCCGACAACCTATGTATGATGAGTTGTTTTGCCAGACGGTAAAGTGATATGTTTTAAAGCCATACTTCTCCTTCAAAAGAGACAATGAACAATTTTCTTTCTCTTGTCCATGTTTCATAGGTGGATTTGTTTGGCGCTGGGCTTTTGAAGCGGAGGTCTGGTGTTCAATTACCGTGCTGCACATGTAAAGGCTTATGCTAGTTAAGCAAATTGGAAACTCAGTTGTAGCTTATAGTAACCTCTACTTTGTGGGACAAAGGCTTATGCCAATTAAACAAATTGGAAACTTAGTTGTAGCTTAGTGCAACCCCTACTTTGTGGAATATAACAGGTTCCACAAGTACTATGCTCATTTACATATACACTTGTACTTTCAAAGTTAAACCCAGGAGAGTAGGCGCATGCCAAACCTTCATTGAAAATTTAGAGAAAAAATGAAAAAAAAAATCTCTTTCTCTTATTACCTAACATTATACTAGAAAGATGCGGACAAGCAAATGTGCTTGTCCCTCAATCATGTATAATTTGTCATCAATAAAGGTATACAAGACATGTGAAGACACGGAAAAGTAAATGTGGTTGGTCCGTCAATCATATTTTGTTTGACATGAGTTACTAATTGAGGTTGTGTATGAAACAGGGAAAGATAAGCTGTAGCTCTTCAAATTGTGTGTGTGTGTGTATGAGAAAACAGTAGACATGTAATTGGCTAAATTGTGTCTTGAAGAGAAAGCAAAGGAGTAAAATTTAATATGTTTTTGAAGGAACTTCGATTATTGAAATCTACTTTTACGAATTATCTTCAACTAAACGAAATCATAATGAAAGATAGACATAACACCCATGGGGCCCTTCGATCCCACAGAGGAGGGGTAGGGATAAGACACCCAATAACATTAAAATAATGAGTTAGAAGCTTCACTAAGGTACACATTGGGAAGGGAGGGCCTGACGGCCAGATGAGATGATTAGTTAAAAATAGGGGTAGCCTGAAGACTCGATGGTCCCCAAGAACCCAACACACAGGGCTAATGTGCACGGATTTCATTTAATATATCTTTGTGCGAAGAGAGAGTATGACAGTACTATAGTACAAATGGAGTTTTGTATAGAGAGCTACACTCTTCATGATTGAGTGTGCCTTTCGAGATTGTGGATCGTTTTAATGGATGAAGTCTTTGTAATAGAACAATCTTATTTTTTTCCATAGCTTGTGCAAGAGTCAGCATATATTGGTCTCTGTTAATCTCTGAACAGGGAAAATTATGGTTGTGAATCAGACTAGGACCAAGCTTTGGAAACAATAAATCGGAAATGTTAATTGTCCACAGATGTGCCTCCTTCTTCACCTATTTCAGGTTTATATACTTTGATTATAATCCTTGTTTACCTTTTTGAGGTCTATCTATGCACAAATGTGATCCTTCTTCAACTTATCATGGCTTGCTAAATAGGTGTTTCCATTGCCTCTGCTTTTTTGCGTTCTTAATGTGAGCCTAGTTAACCAAGGATTAGATTTCGGTGTACTCTTTGTAACAGATGTGGAACAGCATGCAACGTTCCCTATTTCTTTAGTTTAGTTTTAAGATTTAAGGAAAAACCAAAATGAGAATTCGATCTGAGCTTTGATAAATCAATACACTCACTGACGGTGTGGCACAAGTGCTTTACAAAGATCTGACACCTCCATCATCAAGTACTATGAATTTCACAAAAAACATCCAATCAAAGTAAGCACAGTTGGAAATTCTTAATGATTTTCAAACGCAATAGTATAACGAAACATGCGTGTTAAAATCAATGTCAGACTTTGAAAATTACAGTACTTTCTCGCAAATCTCCTAACTTTTCCAAGAGCGACGCAAGTGTTTTTCATCCTACCACGATGCACGAGGCAGATTCAGTGATATTTTGCACACACAGTGACACACACAGCCAAGTGACAATGTGGAGTATGGACTTCTTAGTCTACTCTCACTGATCAGTCATAGGAGGATATTATGTGCGCACACAGTGACACACACAAACACACTTAGTCTACTCTCACAAGGCAGGCGCATGGATTGTATGCCTTTTGATGATCACATTGCTGCGGAAGATAAATGATACAAACGTAGCGCCGAGAGAGATAGGTTCCACTTTGTGCTGGTGCATGAGCCTAGTGATAGGACAAGCTGATCGCGCGCCTTGAAGCTGCAGGCCATACCGTCACAAGCCGACATCCACAAGCCTCCGTCGCTGAATATCTGGCCCCATTGATATTAGCGATGCATGCATTCTGAAACAGAGTTCACTTTCACTTTTCAATCCAGAGTTCGCCTTCAAAGAGATAATGAAACAGTTTTCTTTCTCTTGTTACCTTGCATTATAGACAAAAGATGGGAAAAGTAAAGGTAGTTGGTCCTTTAATCATGTATTGTTTGTCATCAATTACTGTACGGAAGACATGTGAAGACGCGTTTTCAAGCCGCAATAGTATAACCAAACAATTGCGTCAAAATCAAGGTCAGACTTTTCATGGGCGACGCAAGTGTTTTTCACCTTGTGACGATGCACGAGGCAGATTCAGTGATATTGTGCACACGCAGTGACACACACAGACAAGTGACAACGTGGAGTATTGACTTCTCAGTCTCCTCTCACTGATGAGTCATACACGGATATTATGTGCGTACACAGTGACTTCTCAGTCTCCTCACTAAGCAGATGCATGGTTGTATGCCTTTTGATGATCATAGGGCTGCGGAAGATAAATGATACAAACGTTGCCCAGAGAGAGAGAGAGAGAGAGAGAGAGAGAGAGAGAGAGAGAGAGAGAGATGAAAGAGAAGTTCCACTTTGTGCTGGTGCATGGGTTGGGGCATGGAGCCTGGTGCTGGTACAAGGTCATCGCCCGCCTTGAGGCTGCAGGCCACACCGTCACTGCCCTCGATCTCGCCTCGTCCGGCATCCACAAGTCTGACGCGGGTTCCATAGCCTCCGTCGCTGAATATC